>JANFOE010000901.1:0-600000 GCA_025667525.1 Glebionis coronaria
ATATATATATATATATATATATATATATATATATATATATATATATATATATATATATATATATATATATATATATATATATATATATATATATATATATATATATATATATATATATATATATATATATATATATATATATATATATATATATATATATATATATATATATATATATATATATATGTATATAATACACACACACATATATATATATATATAAATATATATATATATATATATATATATATATATATATATATATATATATATATATATATATATATATATATATATATATATATATGTATATATATATATATATATATATATATATATATATATATATATATATATATATATATATATATATATATATATATATATATATATATATATATATATATATATATATATATATATATATGTATATATATATGTATATAATACACACACACATATATATATATATATATAAATATATATATATATATATATATATATATATATATATATATATATATATATATATATATATATATATATATATATATATATATATATATATATATATATATATATATATATATATATATATATATATATATATATATATATACTAGTTGCAAAACCCGTCCGATAGACGGGTATGACTTTTGATTGTCGTTTATCATATTTTATTTGTTAAATATTTGTTTGTAGTGTCTAATTGACGGGTATGATTTCTAATTTTTGTTTAACTTGTTTTTTTATTTGGTAAATATTATTTTTAATTATTTTAGTATAATTATCTTTTAATGCATTATCAGTGGTACTAATTTGTATTTGTTGTTTAATTTTTTTATTTACTGGATTAATTGTTTAAGTTTTATGTTTTGGTAAATATTTTTCTGTATTTTTTAAAACATAATATTAATTATTTAATGATTTTTTTAATATAATTGATTTTAATGTATAATTTAACTCTTCAAACTATCATGTAAAACATGGTTTTACGACAGGTCCGCCTAAGTGCTCCTAGTTCAACCACTTCTACCAATCAACCATCCTTGATCCGTGAAACATAGCAAGCCTAGTTAATACTCTATAAAACTTAGCCTTAATAAAATAGAAAAACAACCAAAGACCTCTTGGTCCAATGATATGTGAATGACCCTTTAACTTAAAAATTATGGGTTCAAGTTTCAATGGAGGTGTAATTTTATAAAAAATTGTCGTTTTAAATTAAAAAAAAACAAGCTTTAATGTTACTTTCAACCGAAAATTATGGGTTTGTTTTAGGAGTATCTCAACCTCACTTATTATTAGAGTTGATGTTATACAATATACATCCATACATCGATAAAATATTTTTTATGGAAGAACAATTAAACAAATAGAAAAGCTAGTTGAAAGCATGTCCGGGAACAATAATACTTGTTGTATTGGAAAAGTCCTACATATTTAAATATGTCTTTGGTGGCACATAAAAGTGTGCTTCCATTGTTAATTAAGATTTAGGATAACGTAGGTATCATAAAAAATCAAAAAGAAAAAAAACCTTTAATTGCAACAAGAGAAGTACAAAACATATATTTGTGTTTTGCAAAAAGTGTAGATTATATTCCTCGTCAGTACTTCGGACATAATATATTCAACCGTTACATACTTTGGGCACGATACATCCCTTGGACGGATGATGCAAATATTTTTTTCGTTAAGTACTAATGATGGTTTATAAAGAATTACACTTTCTTCGGGAAAAAAAATTTCGTTAACTTTTTTTTGAAAAAAAGTTTAATTTTTTGGAAAAAAGTTTAATTTTTTGGAAAAAAGTTTAATTTTTTCGAAACCATTTTTAAAAAAAAATTTAAAGTTACATTTTCTTCGGAAAAAAATAAATTTTCCAAAAAATTAATTATTTTTCGAAAAAAATTTTTTTTAAGGGTAATATTTTATTTTAAAAAGTAATTTTAATATTTTTTTTAGAAAAGTTTATTTTTTTTCGAACAAAGGAAGTTTAATTTTTTTGAAACTTAAAAAAAATTAAATTACACTTTCTTCAGAAAAAATGTTTTTTTTCGAAATAAGAAATTTAATTTTTCTAAACCATTTTTTTTAGAAAAAATAAAATTATATTTTTTCGAAAAAGTTTAGAACGGTAGGGAACTTGTTTTTAAAAAAAAGCGTAATTTAATTTTTATTCAAGAAAATGTTTAATAATTTTTGTAGTCATATTTTTTACATTTTTCAAAAATAAAAAATGTTTGGAAAAATTTAAAATCACTTTTTCGAAATTTTTATACAGTAAAAAAACGTAATATTTTATTAACTTTTTCGAAATTTTCACGAAGAAAGTGTAAGTTTAAATTTTTTAAAAAAAATGGTTTCGAAAAAATTAAAAAATTTTTTTCAAAAAAAAATTAAAGTTTTTTTTTTAAAAAGAATTTAAACTTTCTAAAAGAAATTAAAAATTACATTTTTTTTAATAATTTAAAAAAATAATAAATTTGAGTTTAGTGCAAAATACATCCCTTTATAATAAAATATGTAAAAATATCATTCTTTATAAATCCACGTGAGTATTTAACAAAAAAAATATTTGCATCATTCATCGTGCCCAAAGTATGTAACGGTTAATGTATTATGTACGAAGTACTGACAAGGGATGTAGTTCACACTTTTTATAAACCACAAAAATGTATTTTGTATTTCTCTCTTGCAATAATCAGTATAGTCGGAGAACCAAGAAAGATCGTAAATAGTTCAATTCGTTATTAGAATTGTGAATATAAATCCTCAAAACCATCTATTTCTTTGGATAAAAACGACTAAAGAGGTTGGTTTTATGCATTATAAATAGACCCGTTCGACCCTTTCCTCTTTCAGCTATGTTTCCTTATTTCACCCCTTCAGGTAAAAATCATTGCCAATATAACACTAAAGTAAAACAGGCCAAAATATGAGTTAAAATGTAGTTTAACTTCCAACGTTGGCAAAAAAAAGCAGCAACTTCTGACATTTGTGTGATCGTGTTGCCTATGGTACCAAGCCCTAGCGGTTGGTAAATGGCACCAGAAGTAATAAAAAGTCTTATAATCCCAAAAACCGACTGTTGCCACTGGTGGTATTGTATCTTACTAATTCTTTACTCTTTAGTTCCATGGTTCTCAATGTTGTATGTCATGCCATGTAAAGTCACGTATCCCCAATGTTCTTTATGGACAACTCCTACACAATGATTGATCATGTTATAGCTGAAATTAGATTTACTCTTGGCCTGATCATGTAATAGCTTTAATCATACAAGTGTAATAAGTATTTGAACTCATTATTAGTGTTCGAATGCACATAGAAGAGAAGTACATTTTGATTCAAACACTTGTTTGTCATGAGCTGGTTCTCGGGCGACTACCACGTCCCGCACCCTCATTCACATTTTTAGTTTTCTGGTATGCTTTTCATGCGCCTTTTACCATGTTCTCATAAGCCTCGTCTTTCACATTCTAAGCCTTTTCGGTGGTTGAATCTTCCGTAGATTATGTATGGCTTTTACAAACAGGACCTTGTCTTTTTAACCATTTGAAGTGCAACTGTATTTTACACAATTAATAATATATTTAGAAATCATTGCAGAGGAGGAGCAAGAGGGGGCTTAACAATAAACAAAATCAATGGGTTGCCATTGATGTTTGAATTTTAATCTTTTCACTTGTTTTTTACTATCTTATTGAAGTGAATACGTAAGTATCTCATGCTATAATTTTGTCTGGCAACAAAAGATAAATGAAAGTTATCACAAAAATGTTCTACTTCTTGGGGATGCATTGCATGAGAATATAAGATTATTCGTAAGATTCTCGGGTATTTGGATCTATGTTATCCAAGTAATCACACGGGATTTAATAACTATGAATCAGATAATAAGCATTAATAAACGGAAGTGTCAAATCACGAGTAAGATAAGAGACATTTTTTAGAATCAATATAACTTACATTGAATGGAATATAAGTCTGTTTAACATTAGCCCACTCGTGAATCCAGTGTAACCCGCCATCACTCCATGAACACAACTTTGAGCAAGGAGAGTGTAGTATACATTGTTTGTCAGATGCATTACTTGGAATCCACAAATCATGTAAGTAGAATATGTCATAAAACACAGTCATGCCCAATCATTTTAGCCATTTTTATTCTAGTATTGTGCTATGTGTGTATGTAATTATGTACGTATGTTTGCACAAAAAAAAGATGTGTGTATGAGTGTATGCCTGTATTAATCATCATAAGTAACAGCTCAATATGTAAAGCGACCACATTCTAGTATTGTGCTATGTGTGTATGAGTGAACTCTGAAAGCTTGAATGTGCCTTATTTGTGTTGCACACACATCACTCATGAACTTTGAAAGTCACAAAAGTGAATGTAGTGACAAATCAGTTTGACACGATACTACTACCAGCATATCTCACTGGCACTGTGATTAGGTGGAACTTTACACAACAATTAACTTAGCATTGTTCGTTGGATTAGATACAACCGTTGACTTTACAAAGTCCTTCATATTCTAAACGTCAAATTACAAAGTTCTATTAATCCACCTCATAATAAATTTTCATTAAAAAATTGAAATTTTTTGCAAGGTGTGTTAATATCTTACTTTTTTTCAAGTATAGAAACTAAATAATAAATTGATTTTTTTTAGAAAGTAAATGGCCGAGAGTAAGAAAAGTGTGCACCTTGGTATGCTCCATATGCATAATATATAAATGAGAATATTGCAAGATGTCAACTCACTCCACACACCAAAGTTATGTCAAACCTCAGATAGTGTAAAAAAGAGTTATCTGAGCTCGGCTCCCTTCAATCAAACACACAAAGAAAAAACAAAAGGAAGATCAGCATGAAAGTAACAGATATCTTACGAACGGATGTAGTAAGCAATGAGTACTACAATATATAATCCCTAGGAAAATAGCAACAAATGAGTATATCTTCCTGCTGCTATATTCCCATATTCAGAAGATGAGTTGTCTGCATCTGACCTATGAAACAATGGACAAATATAAAATAGTGTTTTCTTAAGTTTGAAAGGCATGTCGGGTGGGTAAAATGTTTATACCCACTTTTTATCATGTCAGTTTTTGCGAGAGCTGTTAAATTAACGACCCTCAAGCCCAAAGATGTCATCCCTTCATTATTGTTCAAATATGGTTAATTAGCGATTTCAGCTTGTAGATTTTTAGTTTACCTTTGGATTGAGTTTCGTCATTCTAATGCCGGTCAACCTATTAGTAACCTTGTCACTGTATTTCTTGCCCATATCCTAAAACAAAACTCAAGTAAAAACACAATTCATTATATGTAAATGGAGAATAACACAGTACAGACAGAAGGTAAAATGCAGTTGTGAACAAAAAGTACCTCAAAAACATCATATACACCCTTAGCCTTACCTAAAAGTTTCTTGTTCCTAAACTGCAACCAAAAACACAGTAAGAATATTTTTTTGGCATGTCCTTCTCATCTACACCTTTTAACTACCAAACAGAATCCATTTGGAAGACTAATGAAATACAGATTATTTATTACTAAAAACATAATTGATCATTAAGGCTGGCTAAAAATACAGATTATTTATTACTAAAAACATAATTTTTTGTAAAGAAATATAAATATATAAAATACAGTAGTATTCATATAATATAAAGTGTTAGGGGAACTGAACCAAACACGTCACATAACCTGTTAATTTGTTTGTCACCGCTAGTAAATAACAGTGATGGTGAAATGGTTCATGAATTCGACCGACCTGGTAGACAAAGCATGTAGCACTACAGCATACACAAATTGAGATGCATTGGAACCAACACTCTCAAGAATCCTTGCTCCGAGGATACAAATCAAACCATGGCCCACAAAACGTGCTCAAACCATGGCCCACAAATACACAAAACGTGCACAAACCATGGCCCACAAATCAAGGAGCATATACAAAATCTAGCACAGTTGTGTGTGTCGGGTTCTAACTTAATTCTCAGGTATGATATGAATAAGAGTCTTAAGTTAAATTTCATATGCCTGTTGTCTAATTTAGAAAACCGTAGTGTCCAATTCTGTAAAGGTCTAGTGTCTAATTCACATTAAATTTTAGTTGCTTGTATATTATATTTTAAAAAAAAGTGATTTAATTCTCACCATAGCTGGGTTCCACGATTTATCTGCGTTAAACTGAGCAAGAATGATATCACCCTTCTATAGTAGCATGATACTTGGATAGCCAATCCATGCCCAAAATCATGTCGAAGTCATTCATGTCCAGTGGAAGTGCGTCGACAGGTCGAACCTTATCATCAAATTCTAGGGGAAGACTCTTGTATACATGGGTGATTAATACAGAGTCCCTCAAAGGCGTGGAAATAGTAAGCCTATTTTCTAGTGGCAAGGGAGGCATCCTAATGTTCTTAGCATAAGCAATAGAAATAACCGAGTGAGTAGCACCCGTATAAAAAAGAACACATACAGCGCGACCATACATATACAAGATTCCAGTGATGGTACCTGTAGACTTGTTGGCCTGGTCTCGAGATGTCGTGTAGACACGCCCGGCAGTAGGAGGCGGCTTGGTATCAGCATGTCCCGATGTACCCTCCATCTCGCCCTTACGGCAATCCTTCATAATATGGCCAGGAAGACCACACTTGAAGCACGCTTCAGTATTACGGTGACATGGTCCTGGGTGCCTATGGTGGCAAGTAGAGCAAAGAGGATGAGTGTATCCTCCAACAGGTGCTCTGGCTGGTTGAGGACCTGACAAAACATTTTACATGAGACATAATAGTTGGGTACAAAGGACAAAGCGGATAATCGTAAGATTGAATACCAGTGATAGCTGGACGGCTAGGCTGCGAACCTCTCAGGTTCTGGTCCCTATCGTTTCCATGGTTCCTGGTAGAAGTTTGCTTAAAGTGTCAGAATATGAGTCATAACATAAAACATAAGGAATTTCGTAAGTATTAGGACCTGCTGTTGCTGGATTGCCCGGCGTTGTTACGGTAATTGTCATTACCGCCACGCCTATCCGTAGCAAATCGGTCATTAGTCTGACCGTTTCCCTTGGGCTGATGAGACTGCTGCTGAGTAGCCGGCTGAGACCGGTCCCCAGTTTTCTGCCTGGAAGATACATTTAAAGAGATGAATAATTGACATATGGAAAGTATACGGATTGGTCACCGCTTGAATACGAAGGTTTACCTCTTGTCGGGTCTTTCAGCTTCCCCGAACTCATCCCTCTCCTGCAGCATCTCCAATTTCCGTGCTGCATCGGCCACTTGTGCTACAGTATTGAACGTAGCACACACCAGATTGTTTGCGACCGATGTGCGAAGAGCCCATCTGAAGTGATGTGCCTTCTATTCCGGAGTACCTGCTGCCGCACCAAGGAAACCAGCCAAGCGAAGAAAGCGTTGCATAGACTCGTTGCTATTCTCCCCAGCTCTCTGACGGATCCCATGGTACTCTCTCTTGAGCTTGTCCTGCTCAGCCTTGGGAAAGAACTACTCCATCACCCTGTCCTTGAACTGAGCCCAAGTCAAACCAGCAACCCACTCATCACCACCTTCAGATTGCATCAAAGCTAACCACCAGTTGAGTACATCGCCTTCGAACCGATAGCATGCCAACCTCGCCTTATATGCGGGGTCACAGCCCATAGCGTTGAAGATCTTCTCGATGTGAGCCAACCAGCTTTCAGCATCGCTGGGGCTATCTGTCTTCTCAAAAGCTCGAGGGCGGAGCTTGTTGAATCTCTCCAGCCATACTGCTAATGTCACTGGAGGAGGAGGAGGAGGTGGCTGATTGTGTTGCTGCTGATTGTTGGCAGCTTGAACTTCAGCCCGGATGTCATTCCTTAGTTGAGGAAGCAAGGCTTGCATGGTAGCCTGAATTGCAGCATTGAGCTGCTCCTGTTCGCGTGTGAGAACCATCTGACAGTATAACATAAAACATATGATTAAACAGTTCAAAACATAAAATATAAAATATATATACATGAAAAAAAAGTTTATACTAAAATTTCACGAGAAAAATTTTATGCAAGAAAATTTTGTGTATGAATGCATGATGCGGTTTTATGAAAACTTTGTATGCTCGAGAGTGAACGCCTCTGGTCAGTTCACTCAAAACAAAAGACATATCGAGGGGACGCCTATGGGTCGGTCCCAAATCTAAAAGTTTCGATAAAACACATGCGACTAAATAGGGCCAGTCCTGTACCAACCATTACTTAGTCAAAAACCCTGTAACAATGACATATATATGTATGCTTAAAAATGATGAATGCATGAAAACAACTGTCAGTTCTAGGAAGACCGTAGTGACTACCCACTAATCACAGGTCATATTTGAGAGCCTACGGGTCGAAACCTGGCTCTGATACCATAATTGTAACACCCCATTTTGGAAATGGAAATATCACAGTAATTATGGCGTGTCATCAAAGCATACAAGGTAAAATGTCTAAACATTACTTGACCATATAAAGGAAAATACCAGAATCAAACATCGGTAGTCAAAAAGTAAAGTTCATCACACACAAACATAGTATAATAAAGGAAAAGGACCAAACAATGTCCAAAGCATAAGTATCATAAAGAAAGGAAATGCATAATGTAAAGAAGGCTAGACAGCTTACAGTCCATATGCACGTACTCTTAGTGTCTACGAGCGTCCCTGAGTACCTGCCGTTTTGGGAACATAGAAAAGGAAAACGGCTGAGCAATACGCTCAGTGCACGGATGTACAATAAAGCATGAATAGGATAAGCATCTACATAATAACAGCGGAAGAAACTAAGTCCCGAGTAACCTGGTTAAGTCTTAATAAAACTGGTTTTATAGTTTAAAAGTCTTATGTTTATCTTATAAAAACTGTTTGTCATATTTTACCATTAGCCAATATAGGTCATGAATATCCACCGTGCATGAATAATTGGAGGGGTGACCTCATCATGCAAATTAGAGGGGCTGCCTCTAATTTAATATACTGGTTTATGGGTAGGAGGGATCAACTCCTTGTGAAGGATGCAAGGCACACACCACATTCACCATGTAATCCTGAATAAAACGTGTAACTAGGATGCACCCATACGCCCCACATGATAAATATATATAAATGGCCAAAAGCTGAAGGGACGCCACGAGCAATCACTCCGCCGTGGTGAAGTCATAACATCAGTGCCTCTAATGTTATGGTTATGGTACCTCCATAACTAGGTGAAACTGGTCATGCATGTATATGGCTATAGGTAATCATAATTAAACATAAGCAATCAAACACGTAACTTATACTACGGGAAAACAGTTGGCTGCATACGGGGAAATCCTAATAAGGAAAGAATGTCCATACTGAAAGGACGGGAATCCATACCTTATGTCTAGTGAACGAGAATGATGAACTGCGAGAATCCTACTTCCGAAACACTAGTGCTACATAAATACGTACATGAAATAAGTATCTGCTTACTAAATACATAGCTGGTCTTATGTCATGTCTTAGCTTATTTTATGTGTTCTTACTATGTTTTATTGTTTAAAGCCTTAAACTATGCTAAATCTTATATTCTGTTCATTCTGATTAAGTATTTCTGATATTTCATGTGTTATTATACTTACTGTGTAATAATAAGTAACTTTCCAAAAATAGCAGGTTTCCTAAAATAGAAAGTTTCCAAAAATAGAAAGTTTCAAAAAATAGAAAGTTTCCAAAAATAGAAAGTTAACAAAAATAGAAAGTTTCCAAAAATAGCTGGTTTCCATAGATAAATTAGCTGCCTTATTTAATTAAGTTTCTAAAAATAGAAAGTTTCCATAATTAGAAATAAGCTGGTTAAATAAGCTAAGTAAATAAGCCTAAGTGTTTTCATGATTATTTCCTAAGTCATATGATATATTGTATAGTTTAATAATTATTTCATGTAATTTAATTAAACTATAGGTTATAATATTTAAATAAAGTATGACATGTTTTTAATTAAATATATTAAATACTTAGGTTAAAATATATATTATTAAATATTAATAATATAACCTAAGTCATGTTAATTAATTAATTATATCCATGGTTTTTAAATAATTAATTAATTATAAGTCTTAATAATATAAATACTTAGGTTAAAATAATTTCATGATTATTAATAATTAATTAACCTAAGTCATGTTATTAAATTAATCACATCTTTTATTAATTTAATTTTAACATAAGTTTATAACATAAACAAAATGATCTGGATCTAAGCTTAAAAACATGCACCGGACATGAATCGACACCGTACCCCGACCCAAATCGGGGTACCCCTTGCTGACGTGGGACCCACACGCACCAACCAAGACGAAAATGGTCTTGGTGGTGTCGGCTAAGCTAACCGAAACCCCTTTGGGGTCGGTTGCAGCCTGCGACCCAAAACAAAACACCCCTTAATCGACCCTCTGATTTAATTAATGATCAAAACATGTTAGATCTATGTTTAATTAATGTGTTTTTATAAAAAAAACATCACATGTTCATAATTAATAAGAAGATTAATTAAAAGAAAAGGTTTAAAAAGGTTTTACCGTATTCATGGATCAAGAGGGTGAAGAACAAACACGAACAAACAATAAATCAACAAGATCCAAGATCAAAGAATCACCTTGATTAGTGATTGTAGGTGGCGGCACAAAGAGAGGAGAAAAGGGAGGGTTTTAGGTTTTTCCTGAAATCTATTGTAAAGTAATTTTTGAGTAGTAAAAATTACTTAACCCCCTTTTAGTAAAATTGGTAATGGGCTTGGCCCATTACCCTTGTTTTAGTCGCGGGTAGGGACCCCCCCCATGGGGTTCCCGTAACCTCGTTTCGTGTCTTGTTATTTAGTACCTGTTTATGTTTAATTATGTTCGTGTTTTAAATGTTCCCGTTACGTAAATACCATACTCTTATATATTTAATTACACTCGTATTAAATATATATACGTAATTAATAATAGCTCGTGTTTTAATTACGCTCGTGATTTCGTGATCGTATGTTCGTGATTAATTATCGCTAAATAATTATTACGTGATCGTTCATATAAAATACTTATCGTGTTCTAACACGTACGTAATACGTAAACTCCTAACACATAATCGTAATCATGCTATATTAGGAAAGTTTTTAACTAGTACGTACAATCCTAAGGGTACTATGCATGGTAAAAGCATGCGGGTTTTACATAATTAGTCACACGAATATTTTTCAGGATGATTTTAAGTCATTTGGGACTTAGTTATATATTTTATTTCATATTTCAATAGTTTTTATAAAACTGTATATTTTTACGTCGTTTACGGTAAACGCGTAAATTGACTAGTTTTATGGTTTTGAGGGTTTGCAGGTTTTAGGAGCTGAAATAAATTAAGGTACCTTAAGGTATTATTAATAATATATTAATAGGTAATAAAAAGAGAAAATAATAAAAAAATATAGGGGTATAGTCGGTTTGTAAACGCAGGAAGAAAAGAAAAAGGAAAAAAAGGGAAAAAGGGAACCGGGCTTTTGTACATGGGCCAAGGACTTGTTAGGAAAGTATATAAATTCTTTTTATTATTAAAAACACTAATAAAATCCCTGGAGATCAAGGTTTAGTCGGCATCAATGGAGATTTTTAGGGTTCTTCATAATTTTCTTGTCTTCTAAAAATTCTAAAGTAAAACCTATGTTTCTCGTTTCGATTAAACTATTTTTAACTCGTTCTTAATCAACACATGATGGATCTAGGGTTAGGTTAATTATGAATTCTGTATTTTAATGATATAAACATGATTAGATTAATTATAGATAATGATTATACATGGTGATGGTAATTAATTAAGCTAATTGTGTTAAATTAGTTTTTAAAAACTGGACAGAATTTTAGGTCAATTGTTTTGATCATAACTAGAGTTTTACAAAGTTTTATATTGCGATCTTGGTACCCCTGGAAAGGTAATTGAGTTGGCTTTCAAATGAAAGAAACGAGAACTAAATTGGAGGTGGGAAAGTGGGTCAAAAACAGGTTACAACATTCGGAGGTCAAAGCAGTTTTGAAATCAGTCGGGTTTAAATTAATGTTTTAAGATGTTTAAGGTACTTAGAAGTATAATTGGACCTTCAAACGAACGTGAGACTTAGATTATATGTTAAATAAAAGATCTGCAGTAGGGCTAAACAAATGGGTTAGGGTAAGACCCTCTGATCATAACAAACTTTTCATATGTTCAAAATCAGTAAATTCTGAATAGGTAAAAGTATATATATATATATATATATATATATATATATATATATATATATATATATATATATATATATATATATATATATATATATATATATATATATATATATATATATATATATATATATATATATATACATATATATATGGAGGGCTTAACAGTAGCTTTAAGGTTGCGGCCAAATGGGTGAGTTAGCTAACACATGTAAGGGCATATGGTTTCTTTTACAGGGCATGTTATTTTGGTTAAGGGGGTGTTCGACCCATAGTTTGAAGTATGAAAAACGGGACTGTTTTGGGTTATATGTCAACGGGGCGAGTTATGAACTCAACTAAGTTAAGGGCTTTATAGAGGGATGTAATGAGATGAATGTGGCATATAAATGAGGTTAAGTGGTAGGATAAGGTTATATATCCATCATAGATTTGTAAATGTTTTGATTTCTAGATGGGATGGAAGAGACATTATATGGTTTTGTAAAGAATGTTGTGAATGTTTTTATGGTTTGTGATGGACTTGTGTGTACACTTATGTGATTAACTACTGTGTGATTCTTGATCGTGTTTATGATTTGGATCAGGGACACGTACCGTCTCAGTTATTGTGGTTTGACTTGGTACCAAGGGATGTTGACAAGGCGGGGCCTTGAGATTGGTTCATAGGTGTATGGGTGCCTTTGGGACCATGGTTATTGGTAAGGCTTGGAGCCTTAGAACTGTAGTTATTAGTAAGGCTTGGAGCCTTAGATTTGTGGTGATTGGTTAATCTTGAATGCTAGTTGTTAATACATAATTGTAGCACATTGTCCATATGTTCTTTTGTTAATGCTTGTTATTCACAGCTTATAATTGATTTGGAGTTGGAGTCTAAACCTATGACTCTCACTAACTTTATGTTGACGTGTTTTAGTGTCTCTTTCAGGTGAGAATATGGTTAAGCGTGAGAATAGGAGTGCCTAGCTGGGAGGCTTAGGATTGCATTGGCGGAACCCCCTTTACTCTTAATCTTTACTTACGTTTGAATAAGTGATACTTTGTAGACACCTATATGTTTGTATTTGTTAATTATATGTCTTTGGTAAGAGGTAGACCTGTTACCTACTTACCTGGACACGTGCATTGTTTGTGATATCTTCATGACATTGTGTCACCTTTTATGATATTTCCATTTCATTTAGTTATCTCTATAGACACGCTATTGTTGTGATGATATCCATACGTCGCGCCTCATATTCTGCCATGGTGGGGTGTGACAGAATGGTATTAGAGCCTGGTTATAGAGAATTAGGTTGCCTAGTCTAGTAACCTAGTCTATAGCTTAAGGGTCCATGCATGTAGGTGTCATAGGGGTATGTGTGCATTATAGTATATGGAGTGCTTAAGTGTTAATTTCGTTTTAGATATTTATTTACTTTCATACTTACTTATTGAGATATAATATATGTAAGTACATTCATTTATTTTCTATTGATGCGACGTATGAACCGGAAGTGTGGGAACTTATTTAGTGTTACCCATGTCGCGTAGAAGAAGAGGTGCGCTAGGTAATAATAGGATAGTACCGATATTGAGTCTGCGACTAGTAGTAGATTTGGATTTCCGCCTGAATTGTTATGATCATTTTTTTTAATGTTGGATATTTTGTTGTTATTGATTTGTTTTGGCGTTTCAGCCTCGAGTTATGAATGAAGTTAGGGTTGACGTATGAGATGTTCTTATTTTACCGATACGGTATATAAATAGAGTGTATTGTATGTCTATATATGTGTTACGTGTAGTACTAATTTCTTATAAGTGTCGTCATAGGAGGGAGTACACGGGTGAAAGGGGACATATATAATTATGGAGGCCTACGTAATTATATATATGCCACAACACCGATGGACTTCCAAGTATGGTTGCATAAAAAAGGGGTTAGTACATGCTTGTATATGATGAGATCTGTATTTTGGGTATTTTTAAACAATGGGGGTTTATGTAAAGGTTGCCTAAGATATGGTATTTCATTTTTTGTGTTTTATGTTTTGAGTAATAGTCATGTTGTGTGATTATGGGGACACTCGACATGGGTTGGTTTTGGTGATGGGTTTTATGCCTTGTTGTGGCATGGTGAGATGGTGATTACTCTTATGAAAAAACGAGTGTATGACGCGATCTATTGACTTGACACGTATGATAGCGAGTATGTTTTGGGAGATTTAATATGTAACACTCTCAATTTTCGTATCGGTACAACGGAAGGGTCTTTTAGAGTGTTACGGGATAGCACAATAACTCCAATCATAGACAACACATAAAAATGGTTGTACAAGGTTCAACATACATTCATTCGATAAAAAGTTTAAAAGCGTACAACAGGTCCCAAATTATACAGGTTATTATGTTTACAAAACATAGATCGAATGAACATTTTTAATATTATGTGGGCCATCAGAGTCGATCTCCATCCGGATTACCTTCAAGCACCTGAGATAAAAACATGCAAAAATCATATCAGCGAATGCCGAGTGAATTCATAGAGTTTAATAAAACAGTTATATAAAACAATCGTTAAAATCAGAACACATGTATAATATCGGAAGTAAGTCCTCGTATTGCTAGTCAGGCAATATATAAATCAAGCATACATCTTAAACCGTTCATGAGACCATAGCCTCTATATTACCATTATAGGTAATATTATTATCGTTGTTAGCATCGTATCATATCGGATATTTAGATTATATAGGATTATTATTAGCCGCATGACATTGTTACCTTACTATGAAAACAACGGGCCGCGAACCCGACAAACAATTTGCCCATCTAAGTTAGCGTGTCGTCACAAAAATCACGCTATGGAAATCTTGTCATACATAAATTCGCTTACCAATCAATGTGGTACGACGGGGATCAACCGCCAAGGCGCGAACTGGGGTGATCGTCCCCAAATAGTACTATCATATGCATAAGCGTCTACCAAATCCCGGTAGTTCACAATTCATGCTAATAGGACTTTGAGTGACATAACCTAACTACTAATAATCCTTTTTATCTCGTTTATAGGGTCATAGCATCATTCGGGTCCATATCATTAAGCATACCATCGGGACTACTTGTGTTCTATTTTATCAAAAACTAGCATGTTATCTCCCTCGTGGGTTTACAAATCATTTTATAAAACATTTAAAAGAGTGCGAGGCTATGAACTCACGTTGATAATGAAAGGCGGATTATCGGCTACGGGCGTGCTTCGGTCACGAAAACCTATATAAATAATAATCGGTCTTAGACTTTTGTCCAGTGACTTTATCAAAATAACAATATATATATGATGATTAAGTACATATGATGATGATCAAGTGGGTTTATTGATGACGTATAGTCCCCAACCGGGTCACGAACCCGGCCCACGGGTACTACCCGTGTCCGGCCCATCACAGATGGGTGGAATAATGTCATTCAGGCTTATGGGCTTTGATGAACAGTGACCGCATGCATGTGTGCGGCCCACGGCCCGGTATGGCTGACATAGGGTTAGACAGAATAATATCCTGTCTAGGAATATCTTTACCCCAATGGAGGAGGATATTCACTACCAAAATTAGAAGATAACAATCATTCTAATTCTGATAGTTATCTCTTCCTTGGGGTCGAAGCATCAGTGAAAGCCCATTAGGGTTTCACTGCCTATAAAAGGAACCCTCAAGGGTTCCACAAAGGTATTACGACTTATACTCTAAACTCACATAAACCTTAAATCGATTACTTACTCTCACGCCGGAGTCTAATCGTGGGAAACATTCCCACGGTAAGCCTAACGCGTGCTGTTTAGTATGCAGGATCCCAACAAAACGATTCACTTGGTGCAGGAGCCGGAGCCCAGCCAACCCGAATTAAGGCTAATTCGGGTCTAGCAAGGATCAACCAACTTTTGCATCAACAAGTTGGCGCCATCCGTGGGACCATTACACTAAGCTAGAACAAAACCTCATCTTGAATTTCCAATGACGAAGGGGCATCCGCAAGCTAACCCCAGGAATGCGAATCTCGGGAACCGGAAGTCCCAAGGGGAAGGGATTCTCATCCCCAATCAATCACCTAGCCGCCTCGCAGGCGGGCCTGGGAACCGTGGCGGTTTTCAGTCCTTGGGGGTGACGAGCATGATCTCCATGACACCCCCACCTACTTCAACCCTGGATAACCCTGACCCAGGGAGTGCGCCAAACCCTCCTAACAAGGAACCGCGCAGACCCTCGACGGAGGAAGAAGTGGAAGTCCTACCACTCAGCGAGGAGGATCTTACTCGAGTTCTCACGCAGAACTTCGATAGGATCGTCCCGGGGATCGCATCAAGGTTGAATATGGGGAGGAACCTCCAATCCAGACTCAACTTTGGTGACACCCGACCAATCACCTCCTCCCAGAATCATAGGAAAAGGAGAGCTCGGCCTCAGGAACAGGGCACCTTTGAGGAAACCCCTCAACCCCGGAATGTGTTTGAGCGCATAGGAGATCGCCTCATGCAGGAACTAATGCAGTCTCGAGAGGGAGAAAAGTCGGATGGCTCACCCGAGCGACCAGATCGAGAGCTGGCCAGAACCGCACGTCGCCCGAGTGTGTGGGACAGGATGAACACTGGGAAAAAGGCTCCTGGTTCGTCCCAAAAAAGTGGTCCCTACCCAAAGGATGGGGCACCACCGCCGTCCCCGGACCAGTCAGGAGAGGACTCAGATGACCATCCGCCTAAGCGTCGCCGGCCTAGGCGCACCCCTCCACCACCATCAAACAATGATGAGTATTATGGTGGCCCTTACTATCGAGATGCGGAAGCGGAGGATCTTTCGCGTCCATGGTGTGAACCATGGGATGACCCTAGGCTCACCCGGCCATGGGCGGATCCCAGGGAAGACCCGTTCACCCTCCGCATATGGAACTATTCTGAGGACACCAAACGTCGCATGCCGGCGTGTATCAAGACCTATGATGGGTCTGGTGATCCGGTGGATCACCTTAAAATATTTGATACGCAGGCTAAAATTGAGCGATGGCCCATGCCTATATGGTGCCAAATGTTCAATTCAACCTTGATCGGAAATGCCCGTGACTGGTTTGAGGCACTCCCTCTACGGAGCATTGATAGTTTCACTGAACTACGCACTGCGTTTGAGAACAATTATACTCAGAGGAAGAAGTATAATAGGGATCCGGTCTCATTGGCAACTGTCAAACAACGGCCGGGGGAGTCCACATAAGCCTTCACTGAACGCTTCAATGATGAGTGCACGCGCACAAGAACAATGCCGGAGCTCCTGAAAATCTCTAACTACATGCACGCCATAACAGACAGAGAGTTGATCAGGCGCCTCAATAACAAGCGTCCAGAGAGATATGATGACCTCATGGAAAGGGTCAGAAATTTCATAGAAGGAGAAACAGCTGTTGCTGCGGCCTACCCATCCCGAGGAAATGGGTATCGGTCAAATGATCAGTCCCGGAGACAGTCGGGCGGTCAAGGCAATCAGAACAATAACAAGGGCTCAGACTATAAGAGCCAAAGCAAAGGAGGACGACCGGACGATAAGTTCACCCCCCTAAAGATGTCCTATCGGGAGATCTTGCTGACGGAAGGGGCAAACTTTCCAAGGCCTCCCCCAATGACCACTCCGCCGGAACGTCGGCAAGGAAATCGCTTCTGCGAGTTCCATAATGACAAAGGCCACGGTACGGAGGAGTGTATCCAGCTCAAGAAGCATATTGAGTCACTGATCAAATCGGGTAAACTCAAGCACCTAGTTAAGGATTGGAAGGATGGAAAAGACAACAACAAGAAGTATGATAAGAAGGATTCCCAAAAGGAAAAACCTTCGACTATATACATGATACAATCCAGACAGCGCCGTACGAGGCAGAAAGTTGGCCAAAAATTTTCACGCGGCAGGGAAATCTCAATCCCTCCCATCACAGCAAGCGATGTGATTGATGCACCTCTCACTATTGAGATAAGCATTGGAACACACAACGTTCATCGCATGTATGTGGATGGAGGGTCGTCAGCAGAGGTACTGTATGAACACTGTTTCGTGCAGTTATGCCCAGAAATAAGAAGCCAATTAGTACCGGCCACGTCGTCGCTTACTGGCTTTAGTGGAGACACTATCTGGCCGATAGGGCAATTACGTTTGCTTGTAACCATTGGGAATGAGGAACATTTCACTATGGCGTGGATGAACTTCATGGTGATACGCTCACACTCTCCGTACAATGGGATCATAGGCAGACCAGGCATTTTGGCTATACGGGCGGTACCCTCTACGGTGCACGGAATCATCAAATTCCCTGTTGAGGGGGGAATTGTTACCATTTACAACACAATCGTACCGGCATCCGAGTGTCACACCGTGACAACACCGGCTCCACCTGTTCCACCCAAGGATGGATCACCACCTCCCAATTGGAAGGTAGCCATTCACCCTGACTATCCAGAACAGGAGGTATCCATAGGAGGGGCGCTCTCGGACAGCGACAAAAGGGCCATGTGCTCTCTTTTAAGTGCAAACCTAGATATATTCGCATGGGAGCCAAAGCATATGACAGGCGTGCCACATGCGATAGCAGAGCATAAGCTCCAGATCCGCCAAGGGTACCAACCCATCAAGCAAAAGAAGCGCGGCCAGGCGCCTGAGCGCAGCCAAGTGATATTGGAGGAAGTACGGAAACTAGTGGATGCAGGAATCATGCGCGAGGTATACTACCACGAGTGGTTGTCCAATCCGTTCATGGTCAAGAAACATGACGGAAGTTGGCGCATGTGTGTGGATTTTACGGATCTAAACAAGGCCTGCCCACAGGACTGTTACCCGTTACCGGAAATCGACTGGAAGGTGGAGTCCCTATGTGGGTATCCTTTTAAATGCTTCTTGGACGCATATAAAGGGTATCACCAAATCCAAATGGCGGAGGAGGATGTAGAAAAAACGGCGTTCCATACGAGCCAGGGCGTATATTGCTATACGAAAATGCCGTTTGGACTGAAGAACGCCGGTGCTACATATCAGCGGTTGGTGGACAAAGCTTTTTAATCACAGACAGGCCGCAACTTGGAAGTCTATGTTGATGACTTGGTGATAAAAAGTCACACGGAGGAGGCACTTCTCCGAGATGTCCAAGAGACATTCGACACGCTGAGAAGGATTAACATGAAGTTAAATCCAAATAAATGTACGTTTGGGGCCACGGAGGGAATGTTCCTTGGATATTTGATTGATCCAAACGGCATCAAACCTTGCCCAGAGAAGACGGACGCAGTGATACAACTGCCGTCCCCTCAGACACGGAAGGAGGTGCAATCCTTAAATGGGAAGCTAGCCGAGCTGAATAGGTTCCTATCTAAATCCGCAGAGAAGTAATTACCCCTATTTAAGACTCTCAAGAAGTGCATTAGAAAGGGAGACTTCCGATGGACGAAGGAAGCCGAGGAAGCCTTCGGCCAACTCAAGCAGCATCTTGCATCCCTCCCTATGCTAGTAGCTCCCCGGCCAAAGGAGGAACTCATTATGTATCTCTCAGCCACTCATGGCACAATAAGCGCGGTACTTATGACAGATAGAGATACAGTGCAAACTCCGGTCTACTTTATAAGTAGAACACTACAAGGGCCGGAGCTAAATTACTCCTCTATGGAAAAATTGGTGTTAGCACTAGTGTTTGCTACAAAGCGGCTGCGCCGGTACTTTCAGGTGCACCCAATTGTGGTCATTACGGATCAGCCAATCAAGCAGGTTATTTCTAGACCGGACGTGGCAGGGAGGCTACAGAAATGGAGCATCTTATTGGGGGAGCACAATATATCTTATAGGCCAAGGACGGCTATGAAAGGCCAGATCCTGGCACATTTCCTAATCGAGAAGCCGGATGAGGAAGGGCCAATCGTTAAGCAAGACGAGACTCCAACAGAACCATGGGTATTATTCACGGACGAATCTTCGTGTATGGACGGGTCCGGAGCTGGTCTCATCCTCACAAACCCAGAAGGAATGGAATTCACGTACGCCCTCTGTTTTGAGTTCACAACCACTAACAACGAAGCGGAATATGAAGCATTAATTACGGGTTTGAAAATCGCCGCTAGAATGGGAGTCCGCAACCTTGAGGCCTACGTAGACTCACGGCTTATCGCGAACCATATTCTAGGTGGATATGTGGCTAAGGAGGACAACATGGTCAGGTATTTGGAAAAAGTCAAGTCGCTAGTCGCGACTTTCAGTAAGTTTTCCATCAAGCAGGTGCCAAGGGGCGAGAACAAGAAGCGGACGCTCTTAGCAAGATCGCATCCACAAGCTTTGCTCACTTGTCTAAACAAGTCTTGGTGGAAATACTCAAGGAGAAATCTATAACGGAATGGGAGGTTGCTGCTATAGTTGAGGAGGATGGACCTACATGGATGACCCCGATTATCAACTATTTGACTAGTGAAACCCTTCCAGACGAGGAAAAAGCAGCACGGCGCATCAGAAGGAAGTCGCAACATTTCGAACTTCGAGAAGGCATCCTTTATAAGTGCTCTTTCTTGCAGCCGTGGCTGCGGTGTGTTGGACCACGTCAGGCCGCTTACGTAATCAGTGACATACACGAAGGGTTGTGCGGCATGCATGCGGGTCCATGATCCGTGGTAGCTAGAGCCTTACGAACAGGATATTATTGGCCTACCATGCACAGAGACGCGCGCGACATGATTCGCAAGTGTAGTGATTGCCAAGTGCATAGGCCAATACCGCGGCACCCGCAGCAAGAGCTTACACCTATCACGTCCCCATGGCCATTCTATAAGTGGGGAATTGACATTGCAGGACCATTTCCTGTAGCTGCGGGGGGAGTTAAATTCTTGATTGTTGCAATGGACTACTTCACACGATGGATAGAGGCCAAGGCAGTCAAGTCTATCACAGGCAAACAAGTTAAGAAGTTTGTTTGGGAACATATTGTGTGCCGTTTTGGTCTACCAGGAGAAATCATTTCGGACAACGGCAAGCAGTTCACGGACAACCCATTCAAAGATTGGTGTGCGTCATTGAACATCAAGCGGCGCTTCGCATCTGTTAAGCATCCGCAGACAAATGGCCTTGTCGAACGAGCAAATAGGAGCTTGGGGAATGGCATCAAGGCGCGTCTGGATGAACGAAGTGGCAAATGGGTCGATGAGTTATCACATGTGCTATGGGCGCATAGAACTATGATCAAAACAGCCAACGGAGATACTCCATTTGCATTGGCTTACGGCAATGAAGCTGTTATACCAGCAGAAATAGGAATACCTACCATCCGCACGACGGAGGTTAATGTCGTCACGAACGATGAACAGCTGTGAATCAACCTGGATCTGTTGGAAGAAAAAAGGGAAATAGCAGCCATCAATTAGGCTAAGTCCAAGGCTAAGATGAAGGCTTATTATGACGCCAAGGTCAAAGGTGTTTCTTTTCGACCGGGAGACTACGTCTATCGTGCTAACGAAGCAAGTCGAGCGGAGAATACAGGAAAGCTGGGCCCTAAGTGGGAAGGACCGTATGAAGTCACTGAAGCCTTGGGACGAGGCGCGTACAAGTTACGTGACATGGATGGCCGCGACCTAGAGCGCACATGGAACATCTCCAATCTCAAAAGGTGCTATCTTTGAAAGCTACGGCTTCCGCATGGGTACTTTGCTATATGTGGCCTTAATAAAGAACCATGCGGTCTATCTGTTTTGTTTTTCTTATGTCTGTTTTAGTTTCCTTTCTTGTTTTTTTAGGACTTGTCATTATCGTTCAAACAAAAATGTAAGCGTTCTAATAAAATGCCGTGGTGCCTAGCTAGCTCCACGGCTTGTTTCGTGCAAATCATTTTTTATATTTTTTGTTAGTCGTATGAATTTTACTTGTATTATAATATGCCATGTTTCATTCATATGCATTCATTCAAACTACTGTACATGTACTATACGCCTCCAGGCGGGGTAAGAGGATTAAGTGAACCTACTAACTCAACTTGCCGCGTAAGAGGGATGCAACCCCAACCGCACGGATCATGTATCCTTACTAGACACCTTACTCACAAGACGTTGTGATAAGTTTCGTATGCCGTACTCACGCAATACTCTGCATAGTAAAGACGCACGTCGCATGTCTAGGTAAATTATAGACTTGTATGTATTTTCCTTTTTTGTGTGTAAGACGTGACATATCATGCGGTATTGGAATACAATGTTCAAAACAAAAATGAAGTACACAAGTTTCAAAAAAAAAAAATAAACAAAAATAAACAAAATGGCCGTGGTCATCACGGACTTCTAAATAAAAGACAAGTTATTACAAATATGTCTTAGCCGTGTACATACACGGACGAATAAAATTACAAGTGTTTACAACTGATAAGTTACAAGGGGGGTAGGAATTCCCCTAGGTCCTTCTTCCCTTCCTCAATTAGAGCACGGAGTACCTCCCCACGAGCATCCTTCCCATCCCGGGCTTTGACCGCAATAGCATCCAATGCTTCTACAAGCAGCTTCTCGCCTTTCATTGTCTTGGATGCGGAATCATAAGTGGCCAATGTCAAAGGAATGGGATCAGCACTCAGCCTGGACATTATTGTCTCGTTCGGAGCATCCTTCAGGGCCTCAAGCTCGTCTAGGAGAGGGTGTTGGATTTCCGCTAAGGCATTCATGGACGCGGTCATATTATCCGCGGCGGAGGGGTTGTGATAAGGATGCTATGTGATATCTTCATTTTTCACTATCATTTCCGCAGATTTGACCAGGCCTTCATGTCTACCACGGTCGATTCCATTGGATACTACCCCGGCAAACGCCTGCAATAGGTGTGGAGCGTCCAATGCCCTACTCACAGCAAGTCGCAGTCCTTGCCCGATAATCCACCTGCGACCGGCTGTAGCGGTTAGTAGGGGAGGGCATATCCTCTCAGCACAACTTACAGCCATCTGGCTTAGCTCCTCATCAGCCGAGACAACCTGCTCTTCAAGGTTGGTCTGGGTCCGCGTCAACTCATCCTTCAGCGTATCACGCTCCTGGGCGATGTTGAAGGATCGCACGGTCACAGCCTTGGTAACAGCTTCAGCCGCAGACACCTGCATATGAAATTTGGAGTTATTACAAGGATATATACTTTTCTTGGGTTACATGCATACCCAAAGTAAGAGTGTATGTACAACATTTCGAAAGTTTACCTTCTCGTTTGATGCGGCTACGAGGGCTTCAAGCTCAGCAATGCGCTTCTCTCTGGCGTCGGCGTGATGCGCCTGCTCCTTCACCGTCGCCTCGGCTGTCAATAACGCCGCCTGTAGTGATGCGATGGTCTTCTCGTTCTTCACGACCATCGCCTCACGGCGGGCTATCCTCTTATCTGCCCGATTCACATTGGTGAGGGCCTGGATTAGACGGCGTCTTAACGCGACACCCACCGTCACCTGGTGTGTGGACGACACGTCAAACTGCTCAATCAGGGCCTCATGATCTAACTCATCTAGATCTTGGGCGAGGACAGGCGGGGTGATGTGTTCAATAAATTCTGAACACTCGGATTCTGCCTCCAGACGTGTCAAACTCGATAGATTCCATGATAACTAGAGGCTTTCTTCTGGCCCCTCGGGGTGCGGCTCCTTGGCATGTGTGGCAGCAGGTGATGGGGGCTTGTTGGTTGGTGCGGGGGATGGATTCTTCCCCACTTCTTCCTCCTGCGCTACGGCTGCCGGATTGGCCCTGTTACGAGGTGCCAATGGTAGGGTCTGGGCCGGTAGGAGCTACGGCGCTCACGGAGGTGACTCGCATGGCTGACCCTCCCATGTTCGGGGTGGGGTCGGCCTGTGCGGTCGCAGTACCACTCCCTTCTTGGTACTGCGGGTGGTCTTTCCTCAGCTTCTTGGGAGGAGCATTCGCGGCTCCGGCCTCGTCCCCCATTTTCTTTGCCACCCGCCTGGTGGTCTTTCTCTTTCTAGAGGTAAGCGGGGCGGACCCGGAGGCCTGAGTAGTGTCTTCATTGGGGTCATTCTCCTCTTCCTGATTGGTGGTGCCCCCCTCTAGCAATGGTTCTTCGCCATCTTCATTGAGGAAATCCAATGGGGATTTCTTGATGGCGGGCTCTTCTTCGTCCGATCTAGGCTCGGATGTTTCTTCGAGCGGCATCGTGCGGTCGGCTAGTGCTTCTAGCAAGGGGAGCTCATTCGGCTTCAGCGGCCGGAATCCTTCCTCTACCTTCATGGGGTCGCCCTGGCGGATTAGTCCGTGAAGGTTCATCTCTGCAAAATTTTTTTAACAAGTTTATGGGTTAGTAAAGTTCTACACATATGCGTGAACAATCAAAAACTACAACATATACATTAGACCTACCCTCTCCCTGTTCCGTTAGGAAGCACGGGTATAAGTCATCCCTACCAAAGTAACGGCGGCTTATCCCTACTAAGCACAGAAAGTGTTCCGGCAACCCTCTATGGAATTCTGTGCGGTGGGTATCTAGTATTTTCAGGTCCCTGCTGCTATAATCATTGGATTTGGGCGGATAGTCTTTGGGGGCTTTGGTTTTGAGTACGAAGGGGGTAGGGAACACCTTCTCATCTACAAAGAAGTAATGGTCGTACCAGTTCTTAAGGGAGTCTAGAGGCTTCCTATACGTCATAGGGGCATTCCTGGGTCGTTTCTTGAACGACAGCCACCCGTTCACTAGCTGAGGAAAATAGAAAGCCCTAAAAAGGTTCACGGTGGGGGTTACTCCGCAGGTATGGCATGTAATCTCAAACTGGTTGATTTTACACGCCCCTATGCAGTGAAGCTGGGTTATATGGAAGTCATAATATAACAGCAGGTCTACCAAGAACTTGGACAAGGGTATACGGTAGTTGGCCGAGTCAAACAGGCGTGTGTATATGCCTATTTTCCCCGCCGGTGCATCCGTAATCGCTTCACCATCACCTGGATAGGTGGGGTGTACGCTTTCGGGTACATAATACTTCGACAGGAAGTCGAGGTATTTTTCCGTAGACATCACGTTAAGGACATCCGTGATAAGGGGGTTGTCCTTTACCATGTTTTATAAAAAGGTTTTTAAAGGCGTGATGATCTAACCTGCGGCGACGAAAGTCCGTGGAAAAGAAGGCAAAAATTTTGGAGATAAAAGCTTGAGATTAACAATGGCGGAAGAAGGGGTGAGTTGTGTGTGTAACAAACACGCATGCCAACTCTTATATAGGGTTGCCTTGGTTTCCGAGGTACCATGGATAATCGACACGTGTTAGCCACCTCGCCTATCCAACGGATAGGATTTCTGACATTTCTGCAAAATCAGAGGGGGACCCACGGGTCACTTCTTAGTAGTTTTACGTGGCTCAAGGGTGGGCATTAATGGTGCACTTTTGCAGGCATGCGACTGGATAGTTGACTATCATTAATGTTTTTATTCTTGTGTCAGGTTATGCGACTCTTACGTAAGACCGTATTTAATGTTACATTTAAGTTGTCTCGGCCATTGTGTGCGGCTGAGGTAGTATTCATAACATATTCCTACGACGGGTCGCCACGTGCGGCCAGAACAAAAATTTTCAATGTCTCATTCCCTAGGTCTTTCCTTGGTATGTCCGGAGAGCACCTTGATAGTCTAGAGGTTACGCCTACGACTGTAACAACTAGACTGGGGGGACATGATGACGTATAGTCCCCAACCGGGTCACGAACCCGGCCCACGGGTACTACCCGTGTCCGGCCCATCACAAATGGGTGGAATAATGTCATTCAAGCTTATGGGCTTGGATGAACAGTGACCGCACGCATGTGTGCGGCCCACGGCCCGGTATGGCCGACATAGGGTTAGACAGAATAATATCCTGTCTAGGAATATCTTTACCCCAATGGAGGAGGATATTCACTACCAAAATTAGAAGATAACAATCATTCTAATTCTGATAGTTATCTCTTCCTTGGGGTCGAAGCATTAGTGAAAGCCCATTAGGGTTTCATTGCCTATAAAAGGAACCCTCAAGGGTTCCACATAGGTATTACGACTTATACTCTAAACTCACATAAACCCTAAATCGATTACTTACTCTCACGCCAGAGTCTAATCGTGGGAAACATTCCCACGGTAAGCCTAACACGTGCTGTTTAGTGTGCAGGATCCAAACCAAACGATTCACTTGGTGCAGGAGCCGGAGCCCAGCCAACCCGAATTAAGCCTAATTCGGGTCTAGCAAGGATCAACCAACTTTTGCATCAACATTTATATATCCTTGTTTACTTATTCTAGTGTTTATGTATTGGTAACTTTTTACTAGTTTACTAGTTTTACCTATTTACATGTTTTAAGTCCAATAAGATTATTATAAGTTCTTTACCTTGTATTAGTTCATTTTATACTTATATTATCAGTATTCATACTTTACATGTTGGGCCTAAATGGTTTAAGCCCAATAAGTACTTTTTATAAGTGTATAACTTATTTAGTCCAATTATTAGTCCAATATGCTTACTTAGCTCGTTAATGTTCGTATGTCCTATAGTTCGGGTTTTATCGGTTTTTACTTGTATTAGATACTTATATATCAGTACATGACTTTTAAAAACTGTACATTAGACGGGTTTGATCGTCTATGTTTTAATTGGCGAAAAACCTTAATTTTACGGTAATAGCCGAAAAAGTCGTAAAAATCATGTTTATAGTTTTTATAACTTATAAATATTATTCCACTACCATTTTTATAATTTGTCCATTTATTTAACCTTATACATATTTATATAAATGAAGTTCATAAGTTAGTGGGTTTTAATTTCATATTTTATACTATATAATTTGAGTGCTTATATAATAGTATTAAACATTAATTCTTCAAAATCTGATTTTTAGTTTCATCTTCACCATTTTTATCATATATAGAGTTCTACAATGAATTAGAAACTCATTTTTGGATGGAATGAACTTCATATTATGTGCTACAATTAAGTTAGTTATAGCTACTGCTCATTTTATGTTTAACTATCCTTAACAGTCCCTACAAAACAGACTATTCAGATTAGCACACTCATCTTGTTTTGATCATATCTCACTCATTTTAATGATTCCATTGCATGGCCAACTCTCACATGTGTATGACATCTTATAATTACTGTAAATGGATTCCACCATGCAAATTTATCAGTTTAAGTTTTGGTTACTTACTGTTTTTATACAGCCAACAAATTAAGCATGATTTTAGCCTTGTTTCTTATGGTTATTCATCTTTTAAAGCATATTTATCAACACTTGATCCCCACACAACATTTTTATCATCATATATTCATCATATACATATAAAACAAGAAAGAAAATACATTTGATCTTTAAAAAAATAACAAGAGAAATGGAAAGGATGATCTTCTTTACCAACCAAGAGTATATCTTGTTTTTGGAAGACAACAACTTGATGAACACCAAATATATCTCCAAGATCATCAAACACCAAGAAAGTATGTTGAGAAATCAGCCCTAGAACATAAGAAAATCACCTCCTTTGTTTTTAAAATGGCCACCAAGCAATCAAGGCTTCAAGGTTACTCCATAATATAGCTAGATAACAAGTATCTTGTGGCTAGAAAAGATCAAATGGGGTGTTTGTTCTTGAATATGGGACGACAAGGGTAGAGGGTTGAGAGAGTTTTGAGAGTTGTTTGCATGAGAGAAATGGTGGTAAATGGTTTAGCTTGTGGTTTTGAGGTAGTGGTAGTTTAAGTGTAAGGCTAAGCTTACACTTGTAAGCTAAGTGCTAAAATGATGCCACATCTTTGATGTGGTGTCTAGCTTGGCCGCCCCTTAAGTTAGTGGGGTGGGATAAATTATTTTGTCCCATCCCGCTAATTTACGGGTACTCCTCGATTCTAGTTTCCTTGATTTGCGTGCCCTCGGGTCGTTTTACGAAAAATGTTTTTATAAATTATGAATCAACGGCACAAAACGAATCTAATAAAAATTGTCTCATCAAAAACGGAGTTCAAAAATATAAATACGTAATCCTAAGGTTTCCAGTTTAGTCGTAAAGGACGCTAAATTATGCACGTAAGCCCAAATTTAAATCCGTAAATTGGGAGTTCATCAACCAACACAAAAATAAGTTTCAAAATATTATACGAGAAAATAATTCTCTACCTGAAAATGTTAGATTGTCACAGCTTTTCCTCCTAAAAGGGATCAACGTCCTCGCGATCCATTTCATTTTGATGTCCGTTTCTTATTGAAATCGAAGAGGTGCGGATATTTCTTCCACATTTCATCCTCTCGTTCCCAAGTATATTCCGGTCCATGCTTTGAATTCCATCGGATCTTGACAATAGGTATCCGACTTTGTTTCAGTTGCTTTACCTCACGATCCATAACCTCGACGGGTTCTTCGATAAAATGCAACTTCCCATCTATTCGAACCTTATCCAACGAAATTTTCTCATCACTCATTGCTAGACATTTCTTCAGATTAGATACATGGAACGTGTTCTGAACACCATGAAGTTCTGGGGGTAACTCTAGTTTGTAAGCCACCGGACCTACTCTAGATAAAATCTTAAAGGGTCCAATATAACGGGGATTCAATTTCCCTCGTTTTCCAAATCTTATAACGCCTTTCCATGGCGATACTTTCAACATTACTTGGTCACCCACTTTAAACTCCATCGGCTTCCGCCGCACATCCGCGTAACTTTTTTGTCTACTACGGGCAGTCAACAACCTATTCTTAATCTGAACTATCATCTCCGTAGTCTCCCGGATCAATTCTGGTCCCGTGAGCTGGGTATCCCCAACTTCACTCCAACATACAGGAGATCTACACTTCCTACCATACAAAGCTTCAAACGGTGCAGCCTTAATACTAGAATGGTAACTATTGTTATACGAAAACTCTGCTAACGGCAAATGTTTATCCCAATTCTTACCAAAATCTAACACACAAGTTCTCAACATATCTTCTAGTGTTTGTATCGTCCTTTCACTCTGCCCATCAGTCTGGGGGTGATAAGCAGTGCTCATGTCGAGATTCGTTCCCAAAGATCTTCGGTGAGATTTCCAAAAATTCGATGCGAATCTAGGATCTCGATCTGAAATGATCGATACAGGCACTCCATGCTTGCATACAACATTCTCAAGGTATATACGAGTCAGCTTCTCCAGTGAGAACTGCTCTTTAACCGGAATGAAGTGTGCTGATTTGGTCAGTCTGTCGACAATAACCCAAATCGAGTTGTTTCTAGATGATGTTCTAGGAAGCTTGGTGATAAAGTCCATCGTAAATCGCTCCCACTTCCATTCAAGAATCTTTGGTTGTAGAAGTAGTCCTGATGGCTTTTGGTGTTCAGCTTTGACTCTAGCACAAGTCAAACATTGAAGAACATACATAGCAATATCAGCTTTCATATTCGGCCACCAGTACAACTTCTTCAAATCATGGTACATCTTATCAGATCTCGGATGAATGGAATACTTAGATTTATGGGACTCTAACATAATCAAATCTCTTAAGCCTCCAAACTAAGGTACCCACATACAACCTCTTAAGCATTTCACTCCATCAGCTCTAACCTCTAAAGTATCTCCTTCTCCTCGAAACCCTTCATTAACAAAATTTTCTTTCTTACGGGCTTCTATTTGCGCATTTCTAATTTGCTCAGGCAAATTATTGCGCACGATCAAGACTAGAGAACGTACCCTGATAGGCTCTCTATCTTTCCTACTTAATGCATCAGCAACAACATTGGCTTTTCCTGGGTGATATTTTATATCACAATCATAATCGCTTAACAACTCTATCCATCTTCGTTGCCTCATGTTCAATTCCTTCTGATCGAGAATATACTGTAAGCTTTTGGGATCGGTGAATACCGTACACTTGGTGCCATACAGATAATGTCTCCACAACCTAAGAGCAAAGACTACAACTCCTAACTCAAGATCATGAGTAGTATAATTCTCCTCATTCTTACTTAATTGCCTAGAAGCATAAGCTATCACTTTCTCTCGCTGCATAAAAACAGCTCCATAGCGTCTAAGAGATGCATCACAATACACTACGAAATCTTCACTCCCGTCGGGTAATGATAGAATTGGCGCACTACATAATTTTTGCTTCAATGTCTGAAATTCTCCATCCTCATCACTTCCCCAAACGAAAGTTTTATTCTTCTAGGTAAGCTTAGTCAAGGGTTTAGCTATTAAAGAAAATTCTTTAATGAATCGCCTATAATAGCCAGCCAATCCTAAGAACTGTCGCACTTCCGTTAGCGTTGTCGGTGCAGACCAATTCTTAATGGCTTCAACCTTTGCAGGATCAACATGAATTCCATCTTTGTTAATCACATGACCAAGAAATTGCAGAGAATCTAACAAGAAATCACATTTCAAAAACTTAGCATACAACCTTTCATCCTTCAAGAAATTCAAAACAATCCTTAAATGTTCTCTATGTTCATCTTCATTCTTAGAATATATTAGAATATCGTAAATAAACACAATCACAAATTTATCCAAGTAGGGCTTGCACACTCGATTCATTAAATCCATGAAAACCGCAGGTGCGTTAGTTAACCCAAATGGCATTACTTGAAATTCATAGTGTCCATAACGAGTTCTAAATGCAGTTATAGGAATATCTTCTTCACGGAGGCGAAGTTGGCGATATCCTAACCGCAAATCTATCTTAGAATACACACTAGATCCTTGTAGTTGATCAAACAAACCATCAATCCTTGGTAAAGGATATCGATTTTTAATTGTCAACTTATTCAGTTCCCTATAGTCAATGCACATACGGAAAGATCCATCCTTCTTCTTAACGAACAAGACTGGAGCTCCCTTAGGCGACGAGCTCAGTCGAATAAAACCTTTATCAGACAACTCCTTAAGTTGCTCAGATAACTCCTTTAATTCAGAAGGGGCCAATCGGTAAGGCGCACGTGCCACCGGTGCAACACCAGGAATTAAATCGATTCAAAACTCTACTTGCCTTATCGGTGGAAGTCCGGGTAAATCATTAGGAAATACCTCAGGAAATTCACAAATAATAGGTACATCTTCCAATCGTTTCTCCTTAGACTCATTCCCGGTCACTTGAGCTAAGAATAACTCACAACCGTTCCTGATGTACTTTTGGACTTTAATACATGAAACGATTTTTATACGGGATTCACCTCGATTACCATCAATTACTAATGTTCTATTCCTAAGAGGAATCTTAACCTTCTTCTCTCCACATAAAATAGTAGCATTATTCAACGACAACCAATCCATACCAATAATAATATCAAAACTACCTAATTCTATCAACATCAAATCAATCGGAAAGGAATAGTTCAAGAGATTTAGAGAGCTTCCTTCTAATAGCTTATTAGTTTTCACTAATTTACCATCAGCCAATTCCACCTCGTAACTGGTATTTATCTCAACAGGTTCAATGTCAATAAGGGAACTAAATTTAGTGGATACAAAGCTCCTATCAGTACCGGAATCAAATAAAGCAACAGCATAATGATTTTTGAGTAAAAACGTACCGGTAACGACATTCAGATCCTCTTTCTTCACCTCAATAGTTCCAAATTGATAGACACCACCCTGGGGGTTTCTTCCAGGTACAATCGCTTTCAACTTGGGGCATTCTGATTTCCTATGACCTTCCTCACTACAGTTGAAGCAAATGGTTCCCTTCTTACACCTTTCAACCTTGTGTCCAAGCTTTCCGCAATTTCGGCACTTCCAGCAGTCGCCAGCATGCCTCTTGTTGCCACACTTAGGACATCTATCATCATTGCGCGGTGTATTGTTGGTAAGAGCATTTGCATTCCCTTTTCTATGGTTCTGACGGCGATTGAATATCTTCCTATTATCACCTCTATCTACACGATCACCGTCTCCCTTTCTTTTCTCACCAACACGGGCTTCATCTTCCCTATCCTGAATTATCTGTCGAATAAGTTGGTAAGCCATTTGAACAACATCATCAATGGTCAGTGGTTTAGATGATGTCACGTCCCCCCGGATATTCCTGGTCAACCCTTTAATATATTGTTCAATTCGGATCTCTTCGGGTTCCACCAATCGAGGACATAGCAAGGCCAACTCATGGAATCGGTTTGTGTAACTATCAATGTCCACACCTTTCATTCGCAAATGAATCAACTCTTGTTCTAGCCTAATAATCACACTACGGGGACAGAACTCCAAAGTCATCCACTTCTTAATTTCAGCCCAAGGAGTAGCATTAGCAGCATCAATACCCATGAAAGCAATTCTCCTGTTCCACCAAGTCAACGCACGACCTTTAAGAGTAGCCATAGCAAAAGTCACCTTATCTTCCTCCTTACACTTACTAATCCGAAACACCGACTAAATCTTTTCAATCCACTGGCTTAATCCTACAGCACCTTCAGTTCTATTAAAAGGTAGAGGTTCACACTTCATGAACATCACATAAGTACAACCACAAACTTCAGGTGCATTAGTTCCAAGTCCTCCTATATTTCCTCCAGCATTAGCATTCACATTATTAGCATTCACATTCACATTAGTACCACCAATTCCACCACCGCCAGCTCTACTACCGCCAGCTCCACTACCGCCAGCTCCACTACCGCCAGCTTCATTTCTAGCATTTGCCATAAATTCAGTCATAGAAGCGGTAACTTGCTCCTTAATAATCCTACGTACATCATCCTCAGTCACAGCCTTCTTGGGCGGCATAGTTCTATAATTTCACAATTTCAAAGTATTAAGCATTCACCCAACAAAGGATTCATATAATATGGATTGAATTCATAATCAAGATACAAATAAGGCACAATATGGAATTCAAGAGAAGATACATATTTCATTTGATTTGAAACAAAAGCATTGTCTTAGTTACATCCCATATCAAAGTTCTAGCACTATACATACTCAAAATTCGTGCCAAGTCTACTACTAACAAATCGGTTTAGTCAAAGCTACAAAAGTACAAAAGATACAAAGGTCACTAATAAACACAGACTGGTCTACTGAGAACCGTCAGATGGTCCATCATCCATCGTCTTCTGTATCTTTGTCGGACGATCACTAGACACATCTTCAGCTGGGCGCTTACGGATCACTCCTCTTTCAACCATGTCAGCATAAAATCTACTGTTCTAACCCACATATACATTCAACTCTTTCTCAGCTTTCTCACGCATCGCACGAGCTACATTTAACTGAATCTCCATAGAATTCACCTTTTTCTTCATAGCAGCAAACTCACCACTTTCTAACACCGCTAACCTCCTAATAGCCTCATTAAAACCACGTTCTACATCAGTCAAATCCAAACTAAGCAATTCCTGCTCTTTCTCACCAACCTTAGTCTTCGACTCCAAATAAGCAACATGAATCTGAACAACACCTAATTAAATATTTGTCATACTACTCTTAACAAGGGAAGCATCTAAATCACGTCTCAAGGCCTATGGTGCAAGACCATCCTTATGAGTAGCCTCTCTAGCACTAGACGACTCTCCTATCACACGTCTACGAGTAGCAATACCATCAGTACCGTCAGGTGCATTATCATCCTCATCCTCCTCTGATTCAGAATCAGATTCATACGATTCAGACATTTCATCCCTAGGTAGCTCAACCTCAGAATCAGACAAATAAATTGGTGGGGGTAAAGGCTCGCCCTCTGGAACATCATAAGGGTAAATAAGCTTGGCTTCCTCATCATCATCAACCTCATTGTCTATACCTATATCCTCCTCGACATCCTCATCGTCAATGTCATCATCTAAATTATCTAACCCAATCTCATCATCATTCTCAATATCAACATTATCAATCTCATTTTCTACCATATCAACCTGAGGGGCAATCTGATCTCCTAGTCCTATCTCGGGCTCGGGATCCTCAAATAGTTCCTCCTCATCATCCATATCATAATCTACTTAGTCTAAATAAGGATCATCATCTACATTAGGTTCGGGAATAACATGGTTCTCTACAGGAATATTAAGGTCAGCCATGACAATCTGTATTTATATATATCTCCATCGCATACCATTTTATTCCCTACAGATTATGATGACGGACGACACTACTAGATCTAGTAGGATCCGACCATTGTGCTTGGCTCTCGCGCCGAAGGCTCTCCTTTTTGAACCATCCTTGTGTGACCCTACGTTGGTATACGAGTCATCACTCTACGTTGGTATTCGAGTTCACAAGGCAGAATAGGAACAAATCAAACACCTCGAATTCAAAACTCGAGTCTACACCGATTCGTCCGTGACATAAGCTAACCGAACACATACATTTCGGGGGAAGATGTCTTCTTCAATGGCCTTGAAGTTACTCAAACTCGACTTTCCTCTGGTTTGGCAGTCTGCTGATCTTGTTAAAATTTCTTCTTAGTTTCGGTACGAGGTTCCTTGGTAATTCGTCACCAACATGGTGATTTAGACGGGATTCACACGTTGTACATGACACCATAAAAATGTTTTACGAAAACATTCGGTCAAGGTGACTTTCTAAGTCAACACCAATCGAAAGAGAAAATATCAAAGATCACAAGGAAATTTGGACATGTTCTTACGGAATCGAATCGAACATGATTACTTGCATAAGGATCCACCATTTGGAAGTGTTCTCACCCAAACAGTTATTCAAAACCACGATTTTAATGGCAACGATTGATTTGACACGGCGTGGCTCTTCCTGCATTATGCATTGTTAGCTAGGCTATGTATAATTAAGGACCAAGCAAAGACACATCTAATACGTCACGACTCTTCCTGAATTATGCATAGTTAGCTAGGCTATGCATAACTGAGGACCGAGTAACGACATATTCGTCGCTACAAAAAGAAACTTTGTGATTATCGCACAATCATACAAGATTATGAACATTTTTGACTTATTCTCAAAAATAAGTAAATCACGTGACATAGAAATCAGAAATTATTTTTAACCTGTTTCTAGAAATACATCAACTATTTGTATATTCCTTCTTGGGAAACATATTTTTCCTTCGCCTTCTTGTAAAAAAATATCAACAAAATTTGGTATTTGGTTTGACAAAATACTTTATATATTAATATATATTCTCGAAAAATTTTACATCATAAAATGACGCTAAGGTGGTTTGGAACCAAGGATCGATGCAAGTATAAATAGCAGGAATCAAGAATCAATGAGACTGAATGAGGTGAACGAGCAATATATTTGCTATTGAAATTGCGTGCACTATGAGTCAAGATACGCCTAAGATATGTCAAGAGTTTCTATGTAACAACGACATCTACGAAATCATGAAATGAACATTGAGCATCATCACAATTGCCGAAAATTGAAGAACGGTCATATTCTCCATAATGAAGCCAAAGGTAGTACATGCGCTCCCCAATTATACATTCAGTATCTGGAAGGTTATGTCCACTGTTTCGCGTGACACACACATTCCACCAAATTTAGTTTCCAATAACAAGAGAAGGAAGGGTTGCGTGGTCCGTGAAGGGAACAAAAATACAACGTGCAACATGTCCTTACTAACATGTACTAGAAAAATAACGATCTATATAAAATGGTCCTATACCAAGGACAAGATCAAAGGTGAACAAATGACAGGACTACTCAAGTCCAATGGTAGAATCGCGAAATCAGAGGTGATAAAGTATGATCAAACCATACGCATCTAGAACATTATATATATTAATTATATATCCTTAATAGAAATAATACGAGTCTGCATGCGTTGAAAAATCCACTTGCGCGTTCTAATTAATATCATTTATCATATTGTAAAAGAGATTATTTTTACATATTTAAAATATGTTATATCATTGAAAACTTTCTAACTTTGTCATGTTTTTTTTTTTTTTTTTTTTTTTTTTTTTTTTTTTTACAAGTCTCGTAGCAACGTAAAACAAAATTTTGAAAAACAATCGTGTTTTGCCAGATGGCTAAGACTGACTCGAATGTGCTTGGTAATACAAGCTTTAGCCTTACGTTAAAATATTCGTAAAAATAGATTTTATCTTATTTTGAAATTAAGAATAAGTTTTTCTAAAATCTCAAACCTCCAAATACGTGACAAAGTATCCATTCACGAGCGTATATTATGAAACATGCCAAAGTTTATATTTGATGGAAAAATCAATTTATATCATGTTTAGACCCATGTATACACGCGTTTCAAATCGTGAAAATTTGTCAACCATTCTTTCAACTAATCTAAGCAAGTTTTCGACGGATCTCATCACAAACATTTATCAACAAGAAGTTATGCCGTAAAAAATATGATTACATTAGTAATAGAGATTACTTTTAATGATTCACCAAAAAGACCAGAGAGTAAATAGTTTCACCTCCTTCATGCGTTCCTTAGTCGCGGCTCGAAAGAGAAAACCAAACCAGAATACAAACAAAATCTAACCATGTTACATATATATAGATGTATATATAATATCGTAATGTATGTATATTACATATGTACGAGATTTACCATATCAGATGATAATGGAAACACCATTATTTAGTATAAATAGTACAATCGAAAGTACGTCCATAAGGATGATCGAAAGGTGTAAATAGAGATCTAATAGTCCGTCAAAGAACGGTATCGTAAGTATATAATAAAAATTTATACCACACACGCATATGGTATAAAATATACAATTAAAGACCTAGCACCAAGCACATAAAGAAGCGGGAAGGATTGCACACGCGGATATCGGACATCGGTGAACGACTCGTGAAAAATTTTAGAAAACAGTCATAGTCTAGGTTTTGAAAAACAACCTAGTTCGATATGACTCGAGCTCTGATACCAATCTGTAACACCCCCACATTTACAACGCATCGGAATACAACATTGGGGTGCTACTTCATAATACAAGCTCACGAGTCACAGTAAACGTATTTTAATATAAACGTTTACCAACGATGATTTCATCGAAAGATCGAGTTACAAGGTCCCAATAAATTAAGAAAACTTATTTTCAAATAAGTTGCAATATACAAGTTTTTGTTTTATCTTTTTAATAGAAAAGATTTTTATCCAATGTACAAAGTTCACCAAGTCCACTTCCTTCGATATCCGCATCCAATCCTATCCAAGCATGCCAATATAAACCTGAGATAAACATGCTTAAAGTCAACAAAAATATTGAGTGAATCCATAGAGTTTATAAATAGTAACTTTGAACACAAGCTTAATAAACATTTTATTCATAGAACAATCAAACGATGCTAGAGCCACAAACCGAACCTTAACCATGTGCCCAACCTGGAGTGAGACACTCCCAATACTAAATACAATATATCCTCGTATGCTTCTCGCAAGAAAACATACTCCGGATAGGTCGTTAGGCCAAAATAGATCTATTATTATTGCACTAGCGTTTACCGTTTATCGGTAATTAACGATCCATGAAGGAAAGGCCACTACATAACACTCATAGCAACGTTCACATAAAATCTACTTGTGTTTGATTTTCTAAAACAAGCATGTATCCCCCTCGCGGGTTTGAAAATATTAAAGGATTTAAATGCGAGGCTATGAACTCACCTTAGATGTAGACAATCAGCAGAATATAAGTATCAATACCACACTGCATATCATAACCCAATACTGCTTCACATAACTATCAACACAACATCATAATCTATACGGCTTGATTCCAATAGTCGTAATACACCATAAATAGCTAATAATCATGTAGCGTCAACTGTATCGTTTCGCGGTTGTAATCAATTCCACAGCTATGCTCCAATCGTTTTGTGAGGTTTAGGTTTTGGTGTTTTCCCGATGGATGGTTACATCAACTCGACACAAAATAAATTAATAAAATTCAACTCGTAAAATATTGGTGGTTGGCCAAGTAAAATAAAATAATAAAACAAATTATATAATATATATATCCAGTATATATATTTTATAAGTGAAAATGACGCAAATGATTCATGTCATAAGATATTATTTAGAACAAACATTCAAAAATGTATTTCTTAAATTATATACATAATCCTTTAGAATTAATAGTGTATACAAAGTTATTTTTATATAATTTGACACTCGTTCGAAAATTATTATGTAACTCATTAAAATTTATTTACCATAATTATACGTTAAATGCCATCTTAACTGGAATAATACTTTTCGAAAGTTATTATATAACGTAGTTATTCGTTGTCAATTTCTTTTATAAACTGATAGGTGTGTAAACACCCATCTTTTCTACCACTTAATTACAAGAATAACCGGACCTAAACGTGTATTTTATGTCTTTTATGTCGGAATTATGCGTGGTTTGTGTTTTTGTTGTAATTTAGGATGAAATTATGAAAAGTGGAGAAAACACGAGAATTCACGGGCATTTACGGCTTTTATTGAAGAAAAAGATGAAAGACGGAGTTGAGAAGCCAAGAGTGGAAAAAGAACGGAAGTCCAAGACCAATTCTGAAGATTTATCGAAGAAAAAGTCAAAAGACGGAAGTTTATCAAAAGCCGAGAAACTCAAGTCTATTTTATTGAAGAAATTAAAGACGAGTTCAAAAGATATCCCGAGCCACAAGTCCTTAAAGTCCAAACTTAAAAGAAAGATGAGAAGAAAAGGACTAATGACGCAATTAATGAAGATTAAATGAAGGAAGGACTTAATCTTGCAATTAACAAGAAATGAAGGAGGGGAGGAAGCTTCCTAATCCTCCCCTATATATAGTTAGGATTTGTTAATCATTTGTTTTGTTGGCTAACTTGACAAATTAGCTCTTCCATTTTTAATTACCTTGCACCTTTTATTACTTGTCCAATTTAATTACCTTGTCTTGCACTTTATTACCATTTAATTCAAGTAAGTTTTCCTTTTTAATTCTTGTTGAGCTTTATCTTTATCTTGTTAATCTCATTCTTCCTTTCTTTACCTTGTGTTGATTTGTTTATGTTCAAGTTCTTTATTTTTGGTTGATTACTTTTAGTGGGTTTTGATTATTGTGATATTAATTGTTTGATTAATTGATTTGGATTGATTGTTTATGCTTTATATTTATCTTATCTTTTTGTTTGGTTTAATCTTTTTATTGATTTGGTTAAGTTTTGTTTAGATCCGTATGTTTCTTCTTTCCCTTGTTCTTCGCATACAGTAACTGTTCCTTCCCAGATCAAGCCCAGAAATATTCCGAACAGGAGTGGATCATCGTGTTCTATACAGAATATCTCACTTTCCGAATAGGTGTTTTATTCCGTGTAGCAGTTTTGAAGAAATTGTTTATTCGGAATAACTATTTGTTCCGTATAGGGATTTTGAAGAATTGGCTATTCGGAATATCCAGTATTTCGAATAGGGGATTTTTCCGCATAGACCCGTTCTTTCCGAATAGAGTGACTTTCCGAATAGGCCTAACTTTCCGAATAAGTGACAATATTCCGAATAGAGGTACTTTCCGAACAGGGACTTTATTCCGCATAGGGCTGGACATTCCGAATAGACCAACTTTCCGAATAGGGTAATCTTTCCGAATAAGTGACAGTTATTCCGAATAGGCCTAATATTCCGAATAGGGGATTTATTCCGGATAGGGAATTTCAGTTTTTAGTTTTCTGCCTTTTTATTTTTCCCGCCTTTTTCCTTAATCGCACTTTAAGTTTATTTGCCTTAGTTTAAGATTTAGTTTTAGTTGCGTTTTAAGTTTGCCTTAGTTAGATTTAAGTTTGCGTTATTTACTTTATTGCCCTTTAGTTTTAGTCGCGCTTTAAATACTTGCACTTTATTTTTATTAGTCTTAGATTTACTTTAATTGCACCTTTACTTTAATTGTTTTGCACCTTTTATTTTCAAAACTACAACGACACATTTTTGTTCCACCAAAGTTCAACTGAGTCACACATTAAACAAAAGTTTTTCAATTCGAAGAGACATACTTAAAACGAATCTTTTAACCTGAGTAAAATCCTAGTTATCAAATGGCGCCGCTGCCGGCTCTTTTCGTAAAGATCAACAGTTTTTTGTGACAGACACGTTGCTTTTTGGGACCCGTTCACTTGTGAACGTTATTTTTCTTGCATAAAAAATTCATAAAAACCATAAAAATTAAAAATTTCAAAAATCCAAATTTTTTTTATCTTTATTGTGTATATATATTGTCTTTGTGTTTGGTTTTGTTTTCTTTTGCATTTTCAGGTGCATGCGTACTAGATCTTCTAATTATCAAGAGCCCGAGCCTCAAGAAGATTTAGATATGGCAGGTGTTAACAACAATAATCAACTACCGCACCTCAACAATAATAATAACAACAACAATGCTCTTCCACAGCCCGATCTTCGGACCATGGAGGAACTTTGTCAACCAACAATGTTTGGACGAGGAGGACCGATTGCGCCGATGCAAATCAACGCTCCTGAGTTTTCGTTGAAGCACCACATGATTCAGCAAGTACAAACAAACCCATTTAGAGGATTGCCTGATGATGATGCCAACAAACACCTCGACAAGTTCATTACAATCACCCAAAGCATGAAGTTGCCTGGTGCCACAATGGATGTTCTCCGCCTACAACTCTTCCCACATACTTTATCGCATCATGCCGAGAAATGGTTTGATCGTCTCCCGAAGAATTCTATTCACACTTGGGATGACATGACTCAACGCTTTTTATCGCGCTACTTTCCACCATCCATGGTCACAAGCCTTCGCAATCAGATCAACGGTTTCATGCAAGATCCCGATGAATCTCTTTTTGATACATGGGAGAGATATAATGTCTTGATCGACCGTTGTCCAAACCACAACATGCTTCCGGTCACCTTGATCGATACTTTCTACAACGGATTGACTTTTCGAGATCGTGATACGATTAATGCAGCCGCCGGTGGCACATTCATGAAAAGGAGACCCGAGGAGTGTAGAGAGTTAATAGAGAATATGACTACTCATCATAAGAACTGGGATTCCTCTGCTTCTTCTAGAAACAACACGAGAGTCAATGTTTCTTCTACCTCAGCAAACCCTGAGATGACCGAACTCACCCGCTTGATGGCCAAAATGAGCAAAAGTATTACGCTTCTCGCTTCAAACCAACAACAACAAGTTAAAGCGGTTGCTAATCCTTGTGAAACATGTGGCGGTCCTCACTCATACACCGATTGTCCTTCGACACAAGGAAATCCGGAAAATGTGTATGCAGCTTACGGTAATTATTCACCGGAAAATTACCAAGCTAGACAACAAGGGGATAGAAATCTGCTGAGCTACCGTTCCAACAACTACCTTTCACCCGGTTTTTCTCCTCAAAACCAAAATCCCGCCAACAACTACAATAGAAGCAACCAAATCCCACCTCGTGCTTCTAACCCTTATCAACCACCCACCCAACAACACCCACCCATTAATCCCGATGTTGACACGATCATGAGAACTCAAGGTGAGCAAATCAAGAATCTACAGAGCCAAATAATCAATTTGAAAGGAGATATCTTGAAGCAAGGTAATGACATCCGAACCGAGGTTCGTGATAATCTTCAATCCTCTTTCATCACTCAAACAACTGAATTGAAGAATCTGTTGGCTAGTTTCTTGCCTGAAGCTCAACCTTCTTCTTCTTCGGGTTCTCTACCTTCAAACACCGTCACTAATCCGCGAGCTAATGTGAGTGCTATAACTACGCGTAGTGGAATTACCATTGTCACTCCATCTACCCCACCACCATCATCTACACCTCCTCCACCACCATGTATCCCTACTTCTCCTACACCTAGTAATAGTGCACCATTACCGTCTCCGCCTCGTCATGACGATGTATCTCGGAAGGACCCTTCAACATCACAACCGTCACCACCTACACCTTCACCTAACCCTTATCAACCTAGAATCCCATACCCTTCTCGTATAGGCAAGACCAATGATCTAACAAAGGAGGACTCGCAAATAACCAAATATATCAATATGATTTCTCAAATGGGATTCAGCATTAGTTTCCTTGAAGCTCTTGTCCACATGCCCAAATTTGTTAGAGCATTTAAGGAATTGCTTAACAAGAAGGAGAAGCTGCTTGAACTCGCCAACACACGATTAAATGAAAACTGCTCTGCAGTTATTCTTAAAGAACTTCCGGAAAAACATGGAGATCCCGGTCGTTTTGTGTTGCCTTGCGTGTTCAACAAAACTGAAGAATTTACTGCCCTTGCCGATCTCGGGGCTAGTATTAATCTTATGCCACTGAGTGTTTGGAAAACACTATCTTTACCCGACCTCATTCCAACAAAGATGACTCTTGAACTTGCAAATCGCACTCTCGCTTACCCCGTCGGTATAGCCGAAGACGTGTTTATTAAAGTTGGCGCATTTACTTTCCCGGTCGATTTTGTCGTAGTTGATTATGAAATGGACCCTCGTATTCCTTTAATACTTGGTCGACCATTCTTGAGATCCGGACGTGCTTTAGTGGATGTAGCCGAAGGTGAGTTAATCTTAAGAGTCGGGAAAGATTCACAAGTTTTTACAATGGGGCAGCTTACAGGCAAATCCTTTGGAGGCCGAGAATCAGTGAATATGATAAATGTGATCGATGACTTTACAGTCTATGACAATCCTCTATTCGAGTCTTCCACTGATAATCCACTCTTTGAAGATAATGTGGATGATTCTCTCCCTACTTTGGACGCTTCTCCCATTTATGATTCTCAACCGGTCTTCGATGCTTATGATGATGATTCTAGCTCAGATTCGGATGATTTTGATTGTACTTCTGAGTATCCCGAGCTGCCCACTTTCAATGATTTTGATGAGGCTGATACTCTTTCGAGCGATTCTTCACATGCTGAAGATCCTCCGCCATCACTCGATCCTACTTTGGACGATTACTCATTTGAGGAAGATTTCTCTGAATTTCTCAACACATACTTCCCTCATGAGAGTGATGCTCCTCCTTTTGACTTTGAAGATTATCGTCTTGATCCTACTTTGGATTTGAAGAGCATTTTGTCCAAGGAGAAGAAACCGGTTGACACCGAAATCTGTTGCACTTATGATTTGACACCTCTTTGTCCCACTTCTGAGGACGAGGTTGTGCTTCTTTGCGGATCTTCTTCACACTCGGCTGAGCCGGAGTGCTATTTTCCTATGAAGGAAAAGGTGTTCGATCCCGGTATTGAAGTCTTTAAGCCATCTCAGTATCCACCTGATGCAATAAAAGGAAAGATCTTTGGATATTTTGAAGACATGCTTGCTCCACTTCAACTTTGCTTCCACCATGCTCCATCGCTGCTTACGGGAACCTTGCCATGTCTCTTTTGGCTTGCCTTGTTCGCCTTAAGCTCGTGCTTATTGATGGATGAAAACCATGTCTTTGATCCTGGTGGATTTGTTTCATGCTACTTCCGTTAATGATCAAGGTCGAGTCAGGCTCACGACTCGGTTAACAAAAACCAAGCGCTTCTTGGGAGGCAAACCATGCATCTATCTTTCCGCTTTCTTTACCATAAGTGTAGGGGGGACCCTTTGGATTGCTATTTCCTCTCCTCACTTCTTAATCAGAGATTCGAGCTTCAATGATACACTCTTGATGATTCTTGACGACCCGTGATTCTGTGTTCTACTTCTTCCCGGTTCTATCCTAAACTCTTTTCGATTCACTATTTTATATTTTCTCAATATTAAAATAGGAATCTCTTTAGTTGTCCTTTCCTTAGCGAGATCTAAACAACGTGCACAATGTCCTATGTGTAGGGGAGTTTACTCCCACATGCTTAAACATTGAGGACAATGTTTATCTTAAGTGTAGGGGAGACTTCTATCGAAGTTAAGTGGTCTTTTCCTTGTTTTTGTCCTCATTTTAACAGGAAAATCAATTTTTCGACATTTTTCAAAAATTTTGATCTATTTTGGCCTATTAGTTTTTCCTTTTGTATAGTTATTTTTCTTTCTTTGCTAGAATAAAATGTTTAATAAGTGGTTTTTAATTTTCAAACGTTGTGAATCTTTTGACTCAACCCGAGTTTACTCTAGCTAGTATCCTTAACGTGTTTAAATCAAGTTTTGCTAGGCTTTTATATAGGGAGCTATAAAACGCGAAAGTCTTAACTCTCACGGGTTAAGAACAAGAACTTTTCGCAAGTTCCTATAATTGATCCTAGAGAGTCGTTTATCAAGGGAACTTTAAGATGCGATTTCTAAACTTGAAAGAGTCTAAGAATTTGCAAGATCCTATAGGCGACTCGAAAACCCAAAACTTTGATTTAATAGGCTAAGTATCCACGAGTCTCATTACTTGAGATTTTAAACTGTGGAGAACGAGAGATGATAGAGCCAACTATAAGTTCGGTATTCTTTCGTGAATTTATGTGAATTAATTATGAGCCTATTCTCCCATCGCTTGCTAATAAATTTATCTGCTAATAAATAAGGTTGTACGATTTGAAAAGTTACTTAGCTTCTAGCCCCAGATCGTTTAAAAGTTGCTCAGTAATGACGAGAGTTCATAGCCAAGGCATAACTTATGAAGCAGGGCGCGAAGATTGGCGAGTCCGAAAAGGCCCTAACAAGGCATGAGGTCTATGTTTTGTTGCTAAAGATCCAAAGAGATGTGAAGAATCATTTATCGAAAATCAATATGAAGGATCGAGACACACGACGAAAAGCAAGAACTCCCAAAAAGTCATGGAGAAGTGTATCCGAAAAGACCCTAACAAGGTATGAGGATAAATAGATCCAAGTCATAAAAGGAGGCGGATCGTTGTATATCAAAGTCCAAAACAAAGATTGGAGAAAAATGAAGAAGTCGTGGTCCAAGTATGAATCTCTCAAAACTTCAAGTGAAGAAATTCAAATTATGAGGAGAGGACCATTATTTCACGAACGTCTCTCAAGATTTGAAGTATGAAGTCGCTGCCAAATATCGGCCCGAGAAAGGTCTCAAATCGCGAACCAAGTTATGCCAAGATATTAACTTTTTGATATCCCGAGAAGCAGTTTTAAAAGATTTGGTCCTTTAGCTAACTATTGATTAAATCATGCACTTTATTTTCAGACTTAATAATTATCTAAATAAGTCAAACAATGCATCTTCGTGATCATTCAAGACAAATAATAAAATATAAGAGATACCAATAGGAATAAGGGAGTCTAAGTGAATAATTGGCCCACATGAGTTCGTGTTAGTTTACTAACTTATAATAACAATGATCTCGTTTTTAAGCTTGGTTTGGAGAAAGTGAAAAGTTGAGGATGATGATTATTCATAACATTTTCAAAACCCAAGGTATGCTTTTAATTTCTTTGCTTTGCATTTTTATAATTTTTTATCTCTTTAATAATAAAGGCCAATATGGATTGATTATGATGAAAAGTGTAAACATGCTTTGTAACTAATGCATTGCATGAGGACATTGCAATGGTCAAGTGTAGGGGATTTGATAGGTGTGTAAACACCCATCTTTTCTACCACTTAATTACAAGAATAACCGGACCTAAACGTGTATTTTATGTCTTTTATGTCGGAATCATGCGTGGTTTGTGTTTTTGTTGTAATTTAGGATGAAATTATGAAAAGTGGAGAAAACACGAGAATTCACGGGCATTTACGGCTTTTATTGAAGAAAAAGATGAAAGACAGAGTTGAGAAGCCAAGAGTGGAAAAAGAACGGAAGTCCAAGACCAATTCTGAAGATTTATCGAAGAAAAAGTCAAAAGACGGAAGTTTATCAAAAGCCGAGAAACTCAAGTCTATTTTATTGAAGAAATTAAAGACGAGTTCAAAAGATATCCCGAGCCACAAGTCCTTAAAGTCCAAACTTAAAAGAAAGATGAGAAGAAAAGGACTAATGACGCAATTAATTAAGATTAAATGAAGGAAGGACTTAATCTTGCAATTAACAAGAAATGAAGGAGGGGAGGAAGCTTCCTAATCCTCCCCTATATATAGTTAGGATTTGTTAATCATTTGTTTTGTTGGCTAACTTAACAAATTAGCTCTTCCATTTTTAATTACCTTGCACCTTTTATTACTTGTCCAATTTAATTACCTTGTCTTGCACTTTATTACCATTTAATTCAAGTAAGTTTTCCTTTTTAATTCTTGTCGAGCTTTATCTTTATCTTGTTAATCTCATTCTTCCTTTCTTTACCTTGTGTTGATTTGTTTATGTTCAAGTTCTTTATTTTTGGTTGATTACTTTTAGTGGGTTTTGATTATTGTGATATTAATTGTTTGATTAATTGATTTGGATTGATTGTTTATGCTTTATATTTATCTTATCTTTTTGTTTGGTTTAATCTTTTTATTGATTTGGTTAAGTTTTGTTTAGATCCGTATGTTTCTTCTTTCCCTTGTTCTTCGCATACAGTAACTGTTCCTTCCCAGATCAAGCCCAGAAATATTCCGAACAGGAGTGGATCATCGTGTTCTATACGGAATATCTCACTTTCCGAATAGGTGTTTTATTCCGCGTAGCAGTTTTGAAGAAATTGTTTATTCGGAATAACTATTTGTTCCGTATAGGGATTTTGAAGAATTGGCTATTCGGAATATCCAGTATTCCGAATAGGGGATTTTTCCGCATAGACCCGTTCTTTCCGAATAGAGTGACTTTCCGAATAGGCCTAACTTTCCGAATAAGTGACAATATTCCGAATAGAGGTACTTTCCGAACAGGGACTTTATTCCGCATAGGGCTGGACATTCCGAATAGACCAACTTTCCGAATAGGGTAATCTTTCCGAATAAGTGACAGTTATTCCGAATAGGCCTAATATTCCGAATAGGGGATTTATTCCGGATAGGGAATTTCAGTTTTTAGTTTTCTGCCTTTTTATTTTTCCCGCCTTTTTCCTTAATCGCACTTTAAGTTTATTTGCCTTAGTTTAAGATTTAGTTTTAGTTGCGTTTTAAGTTTGCCTTAGTTAGATTTAAGTTTGCGTTATTTACTTTATTGCCCTTTAGTTTAGTCGCGCTTTAAATACTTGCACTTTATTTTTATTAGTCTTAGATTTACTTTAATTGCACCTTTACTTTAATTGTTTTGCACCTTTTATTTTCAAAACTACAACGACACATTTTTGTTCCACCAAAGTTCAACTGAGTCACACATTAAACAAAAGTTTTTCAATTCGAAGAGACATACTTAAAACGAATCTTTTAACCTGAGTAAAATCCTAGTTATCATAAACGTATGCATTTTTAGAAAATTTCGGCATGACCTTGCCGTTTTTATAACATTTCCATGTATATAAAATACATAATTTTTCACTTTTCTCAATTAATATCCCAATTAATACTTTCCTCAATTAATATAATTATTATATTAAATATATATATATTCCCATAATTAATATTTTAATTTCTTTCCATATTTCATTCAATACCATAATTAATATATTAATTATCCACCATCTATGTTTTAATTACTTTCCATATAACATTAAATAATTTTATATCTTAATATATTATTAATAACAATATCCTCTAAATATGTATTTATTTGTTTATTTCTTATATGTCCTCAATTAATTATATATCTCATTTTATCAAATAATAATAATTATTCTTATAGTATTCTTAAAATACATGTACTTCATACATTTCAATTCTATTATACCTTTTTATTTATTTATATAGTCCATATTTCCTCTAATAATAATCATATAACCAAAAATAATTATATTTATTTATTATAGTCCAACTCTTTTAATCTTATTGTATCCTTTATTTATTTATTTTATCTCTTTTATAAATCACCCTTTTTATATAATAATAATAACAAAGATAAATTCATTATATAATTAAATATAAATTTATTTATTCTTTTATTCATTGTACTTTTTTTTATCATTTCATTATATAAATAATAAAAACAAATAAAAATATACAAATATCATTATACATCTAGATCTACACCCAAAATAATAATCAACAATAGAAACAAGTCCGGAAACATCACCACCACAAGCCCGACACCACCAAGGTGCAGCTGTGGTTGCTGTTGTGGGTCGGCCGCCACCACAGCGGTGGTCCTAGGCGGCGGGCAGCCCCCTTTTTGGTCAAGACTATAGCCAAAAACACTATAAAGTAAAATAAAAATAAATTTAATAAACCATTTTATAAAATCTTGATGTAACCATCTTGCATGTGTAGATCGGGACACGATCCAACGGTTTTAAGGGTTTTTAAGGTATACCCACATGTTCAAATGGTGAATCTGTCACCCACACACCACCATACGGCGGCGGCGGTCGGAAAACACCACCACAGTATGGTGGCCGCGGCGGTTTGAGGATGGCAGCGAGAAGGTGATGATTTTAGGGGTGTTGGAACAAGGAGGGTGTCTCGGATTAATTATAAGCACGCCGAAAAAAATGGAGGTTTCGCCGGAAAACTCACAGGAAAAGTTTTCCGGTGGCGGCGGCGGCGGCAGCCATGGTGGCCGGCGGCTAGAAGTGGGAGAGAGGGGAGAGAGTGATTTTGTGTGTGCGTTTTATTGTGTAGTGAAAATGAGGTGAATAAGAAAAAAACATATTTATATTATAGCTTTAAAATTTAATTAGCAACTAGTGAAAACCATAGGGTAGAATATGTAATTATTTCGTTTAGTTTGATAAAATAAGTGTTTTGGGCTCGCTTGAAAGACTTAACGGACGATTCAAGTCACGAGACTTGCGCCATCGTTTTTAAAATCATTTTTCCAATAAATATGAGTCCTTACTTCGTCGAGTTTCGAAAACATTTGCTATTATTTATTTAAATGCTTGTTTAATCATTTTTAGCTATTTCGGTTAGATTTCACCGTAAAAATAAAACGTAAATTCTTTTACTCACGTTATTAGCAACGTTTTAGGATATAATGAAAAATATTATTTCTTCATATTTCCAAAGTTTTAGTTTTAAATTGCTTCAACTACTATGTTTATTATTTTCGTTCAGTCCGACTCTAAAACGTCGAACAATACTCCAAGTAATTAAATAATAATTATTTAATTTATAAGACGTAAACGTAAAAATTAAGAAATATCAAATATCGAAATTATCGATATAAAAATATAATATTTGGGCATCCATTGGCATCGCGATCACTAGTAGTCCTCGTTACTTGTCAGAACGAAAAACTAAAACGTTCAATATTGGTTTCAGGTTAAACCTTTAAACGTCATAATAATGAACGTCATCATATACTTCAAAAAAATCCGAAAAATAGAATTAAATTATGATCTTATTTTTACGGAGTTTACATCGTCCTAGATAGAGGTTCCAAGTCAAATAACCAATTTGGACCACTTTCAGGATCACTAGGTTTACTTTCTAAAAACCTAACATGTACCTTTTCAAGTATACGTTTTTCTTTCTTAAGGTAAACCCTATATCCTCTACTTTGCATAGAATAACCCATGAAGTAGCCTTCATCACCTTTAGCACTAAACTTACCTAGGGCATCACTAGTATCCAGCACAACTACATGACATCCAAAAGGTTTAAGAAAACCAATATTAGGTTTCCTTCCCCAAAGTAACTCATAAGGTGTTTTGTTGTGAATCTTGTTGACTAATGCCCTATTCTGAACATAACAAGTTGTATTCACAGCCTCAACCCAAACAGCAATGGGAAAATGAGCATCAGCCAACATAGTCCTGGCTGCTTCTATGAGGGTTCTATTCTTTCTCTCAGCTACCCCATTTTGCTGTGGGGTTCTAGCTACACTAAACTGTCTAGTAATCCCTTTCTTGGCACAAAAGTTATCTAATAACTTATTTATAAACTCACCACCATTATCACTTCTAAGCATCTTAACCTCATTACCAGACTTCTTTTCAATTTGAGTAATGAAGTTAATCAAAGTATCAGCAGTATCACTTTTCAAAGCTAAAAAGAAAGTCCAAGTAAATCTAGAAAAATCATCAGTGATGCAAAACAGTAAGATTTACCATTTAAGCTTTCTATATTAGTTGGACCAAACAAGTCCATATGCAGCAAGTGAAGTGGTTTAGAACTAGATTGCACCTGTTTAGACTTAAATGAGACCTTGTGTTGTTTGCCTTTAAGGCATGCAACACAAGAGTGGTCATTGTAGAAAGCCTTTTAAGGCAAACCATCAACCAAACCAAGTCTCACAAGTCTATTTATATTTTTAAAATTAATGTGCCCTAACCTCCTGTGCCAAAGATTACTCTCATCAACTGCAGCCTTAGCATATAGACATGACAAATTATTATTCATCCTAATTCCATTAAGATTCACATTATAAATTTCCTTATGCCTAGGTGTTCTATAATCAATAAATTTCTCATCTTGTATTTTAAAGTCTTTGCTCAACACCAAGCATTCAGTATCAGTGAAAAGAAGATTATTTTTGTTATCACAAACTTGTGATACACTAAACAGATTATAGTCAAGCTCTTTTACCAGAAACATGTTTTCAAAACGCAAATTGTTGGTGAGAAGAGTTCCTTTGCCAGTGATAGTTCCATATCCCCCTCCAAAGTAAACTTTGTCACCATCCTTAATGGGAGTGAAGTTTGTGAGATAATCTTCCTTCCCAGTCATGTGCCTAGAGCATCCACTATCCCAATAGCCATAATCATTAACCTGCTTTTGAATGCCCTGCACATAAAGAAAGCAAATTAGTTTTCTTTGGGAACCCAAGCCTGAGCAGACTTGGATTCATTTGGTTGTTCAACAAGAACAGACTTAGTCCTTATGACAACCCCTTGTTCATCCCTTTTTGGATTAAACACCTAATTAACCCCAACTAGTTTTGTTATGACCTTTGAAATATAATGAAATTGGTTACAGGTCATAGAAATCCCATCTGAATTAGGGTTTTGGTCATGCTTAGGGCTCCATGTCAAGCTAGAAGAAGCTTTAGACCCCTTTCCCTTTGGTTGCAAATATTTACCATTATTTGGTCTGGCAACGTTACTGTCAGCGTTTAATTTGGTCTTGTCAACGCTGGAATTACCCTTATCAGCGTTGAACCTAGGGTTTGCTACAGGAACCCATTGTCTGTTAGACCATGTATTGGTCTTCTGAAAAGGTCTTTGTCCATAAGTATTAGACCCTTTAGTAAAGAATGGGGCTGGTTTAACAACTTGTGGACTTTGCTGGACAAAGGATTTGGGTTTGACAGTGTTTGACTTTTTGTCAGCGTTGACCTTTGAAGCATTGACACACTTATAGGCTAAATGTGAAAAACATCCACAAGTATAACAGGCTTTTCTAGACATAACTCTAGGTCTAGAAGAAAAGAAACCTGTTCCATTATCACTAATTTGGCTCTTTGGTGACCTAGGTTTTCTATACATTTCTGCATATTTAATACTAGGTTTTCTATCAACGTTTAAGCCAAGGTCAAAAGCCTTACCAGTGATTAGGTTTGTCACTTTGATGGGTGAGAACTCATTTGGGCTATCACTAAGCATGCCACCCTTAACAAACAAGGTAGGGTTGGCTTTCTTCCATTGGTCCAAATCAGTCAACTTCTGCTTGTATTCCTCTACTGGGGTAAGAACTCTTGCTGGAGGAATAAATTCCTCTTCTTGGAGTTCTGGTAAACCAGTCCAAGATAAGTCCTTTCTAAGGACACCATAGAAGTTCCCAGCAGGTGGTGGAACACCAACATACTCTTTCATCCCAATCCCAGTCATATCCCTAGAATCCCTTTGTACACTAACACATTTTTCTAGGGTTTTTAAGGCTTTATCAAATCTTTGAATTTTAAAATCTACATTATCTTTATTTTTGATAGCCTCATCTAACTTAGCCTGTAAAGCACTATTGGCTATTTCCATGATGTTTCTAATCTCAACACTAGCATTTAAATCATGAGTTAAAATATTGATTTGATCTTTTAGGTCAAACTCCATTTTCTTATACTCAGCTACAGTCTTTTCAATTTGAGTATGAGCAAGTTGATAGTTAGACAACTTGCATCTTTCATTAACCACATCTGTTGTCAATTTTAAAACTTCTTTGTTAAGTTTTTCAGTGTTTATACGACAACCCTTACTACAAAATGCATCATCATATACCTCATTGTTTGATGAAGATGAGGAGTGTGTCATGAGAGCATAGTGAACATGCTCTTCTTCTTTCTTTTCTGCAATCAAAGCTTTGTTCTCTTCCTCATCCTTGGCCAAATAGCTCCAATCACATCCAACACCGTCAATTTCTTGCATGACAACCATAGCTTTGGAATCCCGAGCCTTGATAATTTGGCTTGAGGGTTTTCCAGCATTAGATCTTCTTGGAGATCTGCATTCTCTCATAAAGTGTCCCATTCGATGACAATTATAACACTCAACCTTGGATTTATTAAATCCAACAGTGTCCTTAGCATTAAAAGTCATCTTCTTCTTGAATCTTCGATTCCATCGATTTGCTCTTATACTTGCAAGAGCCATATTCCACTTTATGTCCATCTCCTAAAAATGCTCATCACTAATTTGCTCAAGGTCCTCATATGTAATCACTGAACCATTGGGCAATGAAGCAATGTATGCACAAACAGTATCTAGATCAATACCAGCAGGCTTAACTCTTGGAGAGTCAACGTTGTAAGTGTCAGCGTCTGAATGTGGGGCGTTGACAAGGCTTGATCCAGCGTTGACACCAGTTGATCCAGTAACGGGGTGCATGTATGACTCCTTTTGATCAAACTGACCTTCACTATTTGAGAAGAAAGCCATATTTCCATTGGTAGACTTGCTTCCTTGATCCAAAATAGTTTCATTCTCTACCAGCCTCAGTTTATTGTAAACATCATTAAAAGTAGAACTTTTGTGAGTGTTATTAGAAATTATAGACCTTGCTTCAATCTTCCATACATCACCAAGACTTTTAAGAAAAGTGGTGATGATATCAACATCACCAAGCACTGTTCCCATAAAGGACAGCTTGCTTGTGATGTCTAGAAGTCTGCTTCTCACTCCACTTAGTTTTTCATTTGTTGAGCTTTGAAAACAGCATACTCATGCAAAAGTTGCTTCTTTTTCTCTTGTACAGTATCAGCATTACCACCATAAGCAACTTCAAGGGCTGCCCAAAGATCTTTTGCAGACTTATAGCTTCTATATTTGTGCTAATTTTCTTGTCCCAAAGAGAGTTTGAGAATGCTTAGGGTTTTCATGTCATTCCTTCTCTTTGCTATGTCCTTAGATGAGACAACTCTACCATCTTCAGGTTTTTCTTTTCGATCCTCTTCAGTAGAGCCTTGAACATTTTTTCTTTGTAAGATGGCAGCTGCAATCTTTTGAGCTTTATTGAATGTGTTCCCATATTCAATAATTTCCCATAGGGTGTAGTCATGGATTTAAAGATACTGTTCAAAGTTAAACTTCCACAGCTCAAAATTGTTTGGGTCTAGCATGGGAATCTTGATGTTAGGGGTTGAGGAGGAGGAGGAGTTTAACTCTGGGGTAGACATGGTGTTTTTAGGGTTTCTTGAAAATTAGGGTTTTTTGCGATTTAGGGTTTTTGTGTTCTTTAGATCAAAGTTTCTCAACAAGCTCTAATACCACTTGTTGATCCCAAACTTAGATCGACTTAGCTTGTGTAAACGAGATTTAATCAAGTTAAACACTTAGAGAAACTTTGTTGTGTATAAGAGAATTTAAGTATTATGCGAAATTAATACTCAAACAAGAACACACAAACAATGTAAACCAAACTTTCACTTGATTGATAAAACAAACTTACGTACAATGAAAGTGTTAAAACGTATATGAAACATAAACCTAAAGGCCTCCTTTATAGACATAAGGATCCTTGTACAAGAGTCTACGTATCAGCTATTTTAGGTAAAGATAAACATAAGAAATACATTGTTGATCATTGATCATATCTTTACTAGAAACGAACTAGAAACATAATACGTGTAGAATAAGTCTTCTATCAGTGCTTGACTTCTTCTTATCAACGCTTGACTTCTTCCTGTCAACGCTTGTCCTGTCAACGCTTGATTTCTTCTTAACAACGCTTCGATTGCTCTTGTTTGCGTCCAAGTGTACTGGCTACATTTTATTCCCAAAAAGGTGCCACAAGAGGCAATTCATTTACTCCTCTTTCCTTTTTCCCTCGAGGGACAAGCCCAGATTTGGCTTGATAAGGAACCACCCTAAAGTATCACCACATGGGTGGATTTAGAGACCAAGTTTATTAACTACTTTTTCCCACCATCACAGGCCACTGCTTTAATGAATGACATCATTACCTTTGAACAAAAATATGGCAAAACATTTAGTGAGTCTTGGGACCGTTTTAAGGAGCTTTTACGAAAATGACCACAACATGATTTTACAAAAGTGCATCAAATCAATACGTTTTATAATGGTTTAACTCTTAATGACCAAGACTCACTCAATAATGCCGCGGGGGGTAATATTCTAGTGAAATCCATGAACGAGGCTTAGGTAATTATTGAAAACAAAGCAAAAGTCAAACCAAGAGTGTAAGGGCTACAATGGCTAGTGCTAGTGATAATGAGAAAAACAATTAAATTCAAGCACTTACTTCAATTGTGACAAAACTTGCCTTACACGTTCAAAACACACCCATTACACACGTGAATTCCCTTAATGTGACTTGTGAAACATGTGGTGGACCACATTCGTATCTTAATTGTGATAAGGTGTATGACCCATCTCAACAAGAAGTGTATACTTTTAACACTAATAAGAGGGTGCATTTTAAACCAAACGTTGATGTTAACCATTTGTCTTATTCGAGTACTAACTATTTGGCTCCCCCGGGTTTTGTAGCTCCTCAAAGACCACCACAACAACTCTTAACCAATTCACAAAACCCACCTCAGAACCAAGCTCCTCAAAGATGAAATTTTCAAGGAAATTCGAATGTGAGGAATAACTTTCAAGGGAATGCAAATCAAGGGAATTTTAATTGTCAAAATAAAGGGTTTCAACAGAATAACTTCAACCAAGTTTTTCATAATAACAACGGTTTTCAACCTCAATATCAAAACCAGGATTTTCCAAATCAAGGTATAATCAAATGAACATGCATAATCCTCAAATAGACTTGGTTCAATAAAAATTAACCGAACATGAGCGAACCATGAAAGAGATGCAAGAATCGACCGATAGGAAATTTATGCATATGCTTCAAAGCCTTCGTCTATAAGGTGTCATCCCTTCGAATACCGAGACCAATCCTAGGGCTAATGTGAATACTATAACCACAAGAAGTGGGAAAACCGTTGAGGGACCTTCCATCTCTTCGCCCATAAAGGAGAGACAAGGCTCGAAGGTCATAATGAGTAACCCTGCTCGCCCTTCGTTGATCAATCCCTCACCCACTTATTGTGACATTCCTCCATTAAATGACCCTATTCCTTTGATTCCTACATCTATTCCTTCACCTTCCATCCCCATCCCACCACCAAAGGACGTGAGTGAGAAATCCACTCCAAAGCCTTCATCTCAACCCAATATACCTTATCCCTGAAGGTTGAGGAAAGATAAATTGAAGAATAAGGAAGATATTCAAGTTTCAAACTTCCTAAAAATGTACAAACATTTGAATTTTAATATCCCCTTTGTCGAGGCTCTCGCTTACATGCCTAAGTATGCTAAGATGTTTAAGGACCTTATAAGTGATAAGGAAAAGTTGCTTGATATTGCCAATACCCAATTGAATGAGAATTGTTTCGCGGTTCTTTTGAGAAAATTACCGGTTAAGCTAGGAGATCCCGACTGTTTCCTTATTCCTTGCAATTTTCCGGGTGTAGAGAATTCTATGGCTTTGGCGGATCTCGGAGAGAGTATAAATCTTATGCCATTGTCCGTGTGTAAACAATTATCTCTACCCGAGCTAGTCCCCGCTCGTATGACTTTGGAATTAGCTAACCGTTCGGTTGCTTATCCGGTGGGGATAGCCGAGGATGTTTTAGTTAGAGTCGACAAATTTACATTCCCCGCCGATTTCGTTGTATTCGACTATGAGATGGATCCCCGTGTTCCCTTAATTGTGGGACGACCCTTCTTGAGGACCGGGCGTACATTGATTGATGTAGCCGCGGGTGAGCTTATCATGAGGGTAGGGGATGACAAAATCGCCTTTAACATGGGCAAACTTTCCAAACTTCCCTATAAGCCCTAATCCGTGAATTTAATCGATGTGCTCGACGAACCATGTGAAGAACATTTTCACGAGGCTTGTAAGAGAGAGACTTATCATTTACCTCATGTTGAGACCGTAGCTTCTATTGCTCCATCATTGACTCCATTTGGAGAAAGTGACTTTATTTTACAAGAATTCGAAGCAAGTTTAACGGATGTGGATTTAAAATATGACATTCGTACCTTTGAGAGACTTCTAAATGAGGACCATATTTTTCCACCTACTCCTAGGGAAGTTACAAAACGATGATCCAAATTTGACTAAGTGTTGGGACTTAGATATCTTGAGTTGATATGACAAAACAAGATGAAGGACCTAGTAGTAATATATTAGCTTAGATAGTAAGCTAGGGTTGTGATGTAACCCTAGTACCTCTATTATATAAAGAGGGTTAGGCACACATGGTTATTCACTCATTCATAAACAATGTAAACCATAGGTGTGTGTGTGTGTTCCTCCTGGCGTCAAGCCTATAAGGCACCAAGACTAGTAGCTTATTAGTAGTTAGCTTATTAGTAAGCTTATTAATAGTAATCTTTATTAGTGAAAGCCTTGTTCTTGGTTATGATTGTGTTCTTTATGATTCCGCTGTGCATTTACAATCATGATCATGATATCCCAGATGAGTCTAGATCCTAAGACTCAACAAGTGGTATCAGAGCTTGTTGGCTCTCGATCTGGTTGATCTACAAGGTTTTCGTTAGTATTCTCTGTTTTTATATAAATAAAGTTGCTGATCTAGGGTTTTTCCCAACAAACCCTAGATGATTCGTTGTTCTATTGTTGTTCATATATCATGTTGCTGCTGCTGTTGGTATTATGATGTAACTGCTGGTCATACTAGCTTTGGTGAGTTGATTTTCAATCAATGATGAACCCTAGTATGATCTAAGGTGAACGATGCATGTGGCTGGCTAGTGAGATGTTAATGAAATTTCGTTTTCTGTCCTTCATGCATAAACCCTAGATACACGTTCCAAGCACAAGATCTTCACTATGATGTTTTTAAGCAACAAGTGAGGAAAAACAACATACGACCAAAGATCTGATTTGTGGTCCTAGTGTTTGTACAAACTGAGTACTCGATTTGTACTACTCACATGGTCTCCACAAAACTTGGTTTTCTGTTCATAAGTTTATTGAAAGAAACGTGAAAGATTAAAGTAGTTCCAGGCATAGTACTTTGTTCGTACGTGGGATTGGTGGGTGTTGGAGGCATGTGACAGATTCGTATGGCATAAAGCAGAATGAAAGTAAAAATGAGGTGATGTCTTCTCACGCCTTTTAATTTATGCATGAAAATGTGAATTCATTATTCCTGCTTGATCTTTGGGAAAATCACGTTTGTTTAATTCTCCTGATTTTATGGGATATAAATTATTATTGGGCGTAAATATATGGGATAACAGTTATGGTTGAACGACACAATGGGATTTACACGTTTCTTGTTTGTGAATATATATACATCCCATATATAAGTTTCTACTTATCCCATTTAAAGTGCTAATTTTGTGGAGTTTATGTTTGGAAATATGTTTTGGACGTAATAATATGTTCGTGAAGAATTAATGGGCCGAATTTTCTGAGCATGATTTAAGGATGGACGCGTCTTTATTTGTTATGCATTAACATGATAGCAGCGTAAAGATGGTAACTATATATTGTGAATCTGCTTTGAGATGGCTGGTTAAACAACTTCCATCTGTACTTCCTTTTGATTTGGACGAGATATGTGGGGTTTGAACAGGTCATGTGTGAAAAGTGGATAAATGTGTACCGAGTGGAAGTTATGTTTTCCTAATTTATCGGGCTTCCTTATTATCAAAGATGAAAAGCTTGACTGTGTTAAGTGAAGAATGGAAGAAGTTATACGCATATATCTCTCCTAAAATATTGGACATATTTTGTTGGGCTGATCCCACGATCTTTGCATGTTTGAAGATTGTGTTTTACTATTTCTGGACGTGATTGATATTTATAGAAGTCGTTTATGTTGCATGGAGTGTGGCTGAATATTAGGAGTCGTGGTTTATTTCCACAATAACTTCAATCTTTATTTAATACGTTATTTGGGCTGAATATCAATATGACGTGATTGACAGCTATAATACTTTTGGTAACAAAAGTTCTTGTGACAGTTCGGCAACAGTCTAGTGACGAATAGTGTGTCGCTAAAAGTATGGAGGGAATGATTGTCTGATATTAGCAACAGATTTCGCGACAGTGTGGTGACAGTTAGTTAAAAATGAAAAAAATGAAAAAGAAAAAAAAAAGAGGCTTTTGATAGGTTATGCTGTAGTTCCTACGAGTCATATATTGTTCGTGGTGGTTTTGTTCTCGGTTCCTCCTAGTAATATTTGATGATTCCTCCTGGTTGAATCATCGGTTCATACTAGTCGGTTCCTACTGGTCCGTACCACTGGTTGGTTCCTACTTGTTTGTTCCTCCTGGTAGGCGTATGTTCTTACTGACTTGATTATGGTTCCTGCTGGCTTGTTGTATACTAACTTTCTTTGGTCGGTTTTGGTTCCTTCTAGTCAAGTAAGATTGATACTACACTGATTTAGTGACTAGTCTGATGTCACTACTGTTACTGGAGGAGGAGTTCTCAGCCATCATCATTTCGTTGGGGTGATTCATTGAAGAAGACATTTGATTATCACTGATTTTATGTTGTAGTTGATTTTCACAGGTTTTGTGTTCTTATCATATCTTAAACGGGAGTGAGGACCCTTTTTAAGATAACTTGCTTGGTTTGTATGGTGACGAAGACTCGACATATCTAGCGAAGGGGTACGATCTATTCATATCTTGAAAGGAGTAGTAGCCTTTTTAAGATAGTTTGCTCTATGCGTACATTTGCTATCGTTTGAAGGGGTTACGTTATTGTGCTCAGTGTCTCATTTATTTGAGGATCTTGTTCGAGCTCGACGTCACGTGGTTAGTGCAAGACATAAGATACAAGTTTGGGAGATTCCACTTCTTCATCAAATTCTTTATACTTGATTTTCTTCATCAGTGATCTCTCCATGGAGCCTACTGGATTTGCCGTGCACTTCTTAAGGGGAAGACGATCCTTTTTTGAGTTGATGTGACAAAAAGGGGAAGAATGCAAGGATCAAGGGGAAGCTTAGCCTTCATCTATATTAGCTTCAGGGGAAGTTTGTGCTTACTGGTTTTGTCAAATCAACTAGGGGAAGATTGTTGGGACTTAGATATCTTGAGTTGATAAGACAAAACAAGATGAAGGACCTAGTAGTAATATATTAGCTTAGATAGTAAGCTAGGGTTGTGATGTAACCCTAGTACCTCTATTATATAAAGAGGGTTAGGCACACATGGTTATTCACTCATTCATAAACAATGTAAACCATAGGTGTGTGTGTGTTCCTCCTGGCGTCAAGCCTATAAGGCACCAGGACTAGTAGCTTATTAATAGTTAGCTTATTAGTAAGCTTATTAATAGTAATCTTTATTAGTGAAAGCCTTGTTCTTGGTTATGATTGTGTTCTTTATGATTCCGCTGTGCATTTACAATCATGATCATGATATCCTAGATGAGTCTAGATCCTAAGACTCAACACTAAGCCTTCCATCGACAATCCACCAGATTTAGAGCTTAAGGATTTACCGTCTCATTTAGAATACGTTTTATTAGAAGACGATGATAAGTTACCCGTCATAATTGCTAAGGACTTAAAAGAGGATGAAAAATCTCGACTTATCGAAGTGCTTAAGAATCATAAGAAAGCAATTGCTTGGAAAATCTCCAACATCCGCGGAATTGATCCTAACCTTTGCACTCATAAAATTCTCATGGAAGATGACTTTAAACCCGCAATCCAAAGTCAAAGAAGGGTAAACCCAAAAATTCATGAAGTCATTAAGAAAGAAGTTATCAAACTTCTAGATGCCGGCATGATTTACCCTATTTCGGATTCGCCTTGGGTTAGTCCCGTCCATTGTGTGCCTAAGAAAGGCGGAATAACTGTTGTTCCTAACGAAAACAACGAGTTGATTCCTACTCGACTTGTAACGGGTTGGCGAGTTTGCATAGACTATCGTAAGCTCAATGATGCCACTCGTAAGGATCATTTTCCTCTTCCTTTCATGGATTAAATGCTCGAGCGTTTAGCGGGTAATGACTACTATTGCTTCTTAGATGGTTTCTCAAGATATTTCCAAATTCCTATCGATCCAAAAGACCAAGACAAAATCACATTCACTTGTCTTTATGGAACATTTTCTTAGAAAATAATGCCTTCTGGCTTATGCAATGCTCTGTGACAACCATGGTTTTGGGGTTCATCACTTAGACTGTAGTTTAGGGTGTTTTGTGCAATGTGCTTTTATGTGCATATGTGTTTATTTTGTGTGTTTGTAGTGAGGTCTGGATATCGTTTATGGGTAAATGGTACTCATAAGTAAATCGAGGAATGGTTATCTAATGTTCATGAGCTCATTAATTGGTGATTATGAAATGAAATAATGTTATTTTGGTGTTTTACGTATACGTATAAGTATAATAGTAAATCATATTTTTACGATTTAAGGTGTAGCATTTAGAGGTCTCGGATGAGGTAATTAGTCACACGAATATTTTTCAGGATGATTTTAAGTCATTTGGGACTTAGTTATATAGTTTATTTCATATTTCAAGAGTTTTTATAAACTGTATATTTTTACGTCGTTTACGGTAAACGCGTAAATTGACTAGTTTTATGGTTTTGAGGTTTTGCAGGTTTTAGGAGCTGAAATAAATTAAGTTACCTTAAGGTATTATTAATAATATATTAATAGGTAATAAAAAGAGAAAAAATAAAAAAAATATAGGGGTATAGTCGGTTTGTAAATGCAGGAAGAAAAGAAAAAGGGAAAAAGGGAAAAAGGGAAAAAGGGAACCGGGCTTTTATACATGGGCCAAGGACTTGTTAGGAAAGTATATAAATTCTTTTTATTAATAAAAACACTAATAAAATCCCTGGAGATCAAGGTTTAGTCGGCATCAATGGAGATTTTTAGGGTTCTTCATAATTTTCTTGTCTTCTAAAAATTCTAAGGTAAAACCTATGTTTCTCTTTTCGATTAAACTATTTTTAACTCGTTCTTAATCAATACATGATGGATCTAGGGTTAGGTTAATTATGAATTCTGTATTTTAATGATATAAACATGATTAGATTAATTATAGATAATGATTATACATGGTGATGGTAATTAATTAAGCTAATTGTGTTAAATTAGTTTTTAAAAACTGGACAGAATTTTAGGTCAATTGTTTTGATCATAACTAGAGTTTTACAAAGTTTTATATTGCGATATTGGTACCCCTGGAAAGGTAATTGAGTTGGATTTCAAATGAAAGAAACGAGAACTAAATTGGAGGTGGGAAAGTGGGTCAAAAAGAGGTTACAACATTCGGAGGTCAAAGCAGTTTTGAAATCAGTCGGGTTTAAATTAATGTTTTAAGATGTTTAGGGTACTTAGGAGTATAATTTGACCTTCAAACGAACGTGAGACTTAGATTATATGTTAATCAAAATATCTGGAGTATGGCTAAACAAATTGGTTAGGGTAAGACCCTCTGATCATAACAAACTTTTCATATGTTCAAAATCAGTAAATTCTGAATAGGTAAAAGTATATATATATATATATATATATATATATATATATATATATATATATATATATATATATATATATATATATATATATATATAGATATTTATATATATATATATATATATATATATATATATATAAATATCTATATATATATATATATATATATATATATATATATATATATATATATATATATATATACATATATATATATGGAGGGCTTAACAGTAGCTTTAAGGTTGCGGCCAAATGGGTGAGTTAGCTAACACATGTAAGGGCATATGGTTTCTTTTACAGGGCATGTTATTTTGGTTAAGGGGGTGTTCGACCCATAGTTTGAAGTATGAAAAACGGGACTGTTTTGGGTTATATGTTAACGGGGCGAGTTATGAACTCAACTAAGTTAAGGGCTTTATAGAGGAATGTAATGAGATGAATATGGCATATAAATGAGGTTAAGTGGTAGGATAAGGTTATATATCCATCATAGATTTGTAAATGTTTTGATTTCTAGATGGGATGGAAGAGACACTGTATGGTTTTGTAAAGAATGTTGTGAATGTTTTTATGGTTTGTGATGGACTTGTGTGTACACTTATGTGATTAACTAATGTGTGATTCTTGATCGTGTTTATGATTTGGATCAGGGACACGTACCGTCTCAGTTATTGTGGTTTGACTTGGTACCAAGGGATGTTGACAAGGCGGGGCCTTGGTATTGGTTCATATGTGTATGGGTGTCTATGGGACCATGGTTATTGGTAAGGCTTGGAGCCTTAGAATTGTGGTTGTTAGTAAGGCTTGGAGCCTTAGATTTGTGGTGATTGGTTAATCTTGAATGCTGGTTGTTAATACATAATTGTAGCACATTGTCCATATGTTCTTTTGTTAATGCTTGTTATTCACAGCTTATAATTGATTTGGAGTTGGAGTCTAAACCTATGACTCTCACTAACTTTATGTTGACGTGTTTTAGTGTCTCTTTCAGGTGAGAATGTGGTTAAGCGTGAGAATAGGAGTGCCCCCTTTACTCTCTTTCAGGTGAGAATGTGCATTGGAGGTAGACGTGTTACCTACTTACCTGGACACGTGCATTGTTTGTGATATCTTCATGACATTGTGTCACCGTTTATGATATTTCCATTTCATTTAGTTATCTCTATAGACACGCTATTGTTGTGATGATATCCATCCGTCGCGCCCCATATTCTGCCATGGTGGGGTGTGACAGAATGGTATCAGAGCCTGGTTATAGAGAATTAGGTTGCCTAGTCTAGTAGCCTAGTCTATAGCTTAAGGGTCCATGCATGTAGGTGTCATAGGGGTATGTGTGCATTATAGTATATGGAGTGCTTAAGTGTTAATTTCGTTTTAGATATTTATTTACTTTCATACTTACTTATTGAGATAAAATATATGTAAGTACATTCATTTATTTTCTATTGATGCGACGTATGAACCGGAAGTGTGGGAACTTATTTAGTGTTACCCATGTCGCGTAGAAGAAGAGGTGTGCTAGGTAATAATAGGATAGTACCGATATTGAGTCTGCGACTAGTAGTAGATTCGGATTTCCGCCTGAATTGTTATGATCATTTTTTTAATGTTGGATATTTTGTTGTTATTGATTTGTTTTGGCGTTTCAGCCTCGAGTTATGAATGAAGTTAGGGTTGACGTATGAGATGTTCTTATTTTACTGATACGGTATATAAATAGAGTGTATTTTATGTCTATATATGTGTTCCGTGTAGTACTAATTTCTTATAAGTGTCGTCATAGGAAGGAGTACACGGGTGAAAGGGGACATATATATTTATGGAGGCCTACGTAATTATATATATGCCACAACACCGATGGACTTCCAAGAATGGTTGCATAAAAAAGCGGTTAGTACATGCTTGTATATGATGAGATCTGTATTTTGGGTATTTGTAAACAATGGGGGTTTATGTAAAGGTTGCCTAAGATATGGTATTTCATTTTTTGTGTTTTATGTTTTGAGTAATAGTCATGTTGTGTGATTATGGGGTCACTCGACATGGGTTGGTTTTGGTGATGGGTTTTATGCCTTGTTGTGGCATGGTGAGATGGTGATTACTCTTATGAAAAACGAGTGTATGACGCGATCTATTGACTTGACATGTATGATAGCGAGTATGTTTTGGGAGATTTAATATGTAACACTCTCAATTTTCGTATCGGTACAGCGGAAGGGTCTTTTAGAGTGTTACGGGATAGCACAATAACTCCAATCATAGACAACACATAAAGATGGTTGTACAAGGTTCAACATACATTCATTCGATAAAAAGTTTAAAAGCGTACAACAGGTCCCAAATTATACAGGTCATTAAGTTTACAAAAGATAGATCGAATGAACATTTTTAATATTATGTGGGCCATCAGAGTCGATCTCCATCCGGATTACCTTCAAGCACCTGAGATAAAAACATGCAAAAATCATATCAGCGAATGCCGAGTGAATTCATAGAGTTTAATAAAACCGTTATATAAAACAATCGTTAAAATCAGAACACAAGTATAATATCGGAAGTAAGTCCTCGTATTGCTAGTCAGGCAATATATAAATCAAGCATACATCTTAAACCGTCCATGAGACCGTAGCCTGTATATTACCATTATAGGTAATATTATTATCGTTGTTAGCATCGTATCATATCGGATATTTAGATTATATAGGATTATTATTAGCCGCATGCCATTGTTACCTTACTATGAAAACAACGGGCCGCGAACCCGACAAACAATTTGCCCATCTAGGTTAGCGTGTCGTCAAAAAAATCACGCTATGGAAATCTTCTCATACATAAATTCGCTTACCAATCAATGTGGTACGACGGGGATCAACCGTCAAGGCGCGAACTGGGGTGATCGTCCCCAAATAGTACTATCATATGCATACGCGTCTACCAAATCCCGGTAGTTCACAATTCATGCTAATGGGACTTTGAGTGACATAACCTAACTACTAATAATCCTTTTATCTCGTTTATAGGGTCATAGCATCATTCGGGTCCATATCATTAAGCATAACATCGGGACTACTTGTGTTCTATTTTATCAAAAACTAGCATGTTATCTCCCTCGCGGGTTTACAAATCATTTTATAAAACATTTAAAAGAGTGCGAGGCTATGAACTCATGTTGATAATGAAAGGCGGATTATCGGCTATGGGCGTGCTTCGGTCACGGAAACCTATATAAATAATAATCGGTCTTAGACTTTTGTCCAATGACTTTATCAAAATAACAATATATATATGATTATTTTGTACATATGATGATGATCAAGTGGGTTTATATACCCTTGTTTACTTATTCTAGTGTTTATGTATTGGTAAATTTTTACTAGTTTACTAGTTTTACCTATTTACATGTTTTAAGTCCAATAAGCTTATTATAAGTTCTTTACCTTGTATTAGTTCATTTTATACTTATATTATCAGTATTCATACTTTACATGTTGGGCCTAAATGGGTTAAGCCCAATAAGTACTTTTTATAAGTGTTTAACTTATTTAGTCCAATTATTAGTCCAATATGCTTACTTAGCTCGTTAATGTCCGTATGTCCTATAGTTCGGGTTTTATCGGTTTTTACTTGTATTAGATACTTATATATCAGTACATGACTTTTAAAAACTTTACATTAGACGGGTTTGATCGTCTAAGTTTTAATTAGCGAAAAACGTTAATTTTACGGTAATAGCCGAAAAAGTCGTAAAAATCATGTTTATAGTTTTTATAACTTATAAATATTATTCCACTACCATTTTTATAATTTGTCCATTTATTTAACCTTATAAATATTTATATAAATGAAATTCATAAGTTAGTGGGTTTTAATTTCACATTTTATACTATATAATTTGAGTGCTTATATAATAGTATTAAACATTAATTCTTCAAAATCTGATTTTTAGTTTCATCTTAACTATTTTTATCATATCTAGAGTTCTACAATGAATTAGAAGCTCATTTTTGGATGGCATGAACTTCATATTATGTGCTACAATTAAGTTAGTTATAGCTACTGCTCATTTTATGTTTAACTATCCTTAACAGTCCCTACAAAACAGACTATTCAGATTAGCACACTCATCTTGTTTTGATCATATCTCACTCATTTTAATGATTCCATTGCATGGCCAACTCTCACATGTGTATGACATCTTATTCATACTGTAATGGATTCCACCATGCAAATTTATCAGTTTAAGTTTTGGTTACTTACTGTTTTTATACAGCCAACAAATTAAGCATGATTTTAGCCTTGTTTCTTATAGTTATTCATCTTTTTAAGCATATTTATAAACACTTGATCCCCACACAACATTTTTATCATCATATATTCATCATATACATATAAATCAAGAAAGAAAATACATTTGATCTTTACAAAAATAACACGAGAAATGGAAAGGATGATCTTCTTTACCAACCAAGAGTATATCTTGTTTTTGGAAGATAACAACTTGATGAACACCAAATATATCTCCAAGATCATCAAACACCAAGAAAGTATGTTGAGAAATCAGCCCTAGAATATAAGCAAATCACCTCCTTTGTTGTTAAAATAGCCACCAAGCAATCAAGGCTTCAAGGTTACTCCATAATATAGCTAGATGACAAGTATCTTGTGGCTAGAAAAGATCAAATGGGGTGTTTGTTCTTGAATATGGGACGGCAAGGGTAGATGGTTGAGAGAGTTTTGAGAGTTGTTTGCATGAGAGAAATGGTGGTAAATGGTTTAGCTTGTGGTTTTGAGGTAGTGGTAGCTTAAGTGTAAGGCTAAGCTTACACTTGTAAGCTAAGTGCTAAAATGATGCCACATCTTTGATATGGTGTCTAGCTTGGCCGCCCCTTAAGTTAGTGGGGTGGGATAAATTATTTTGTTCCATCCCGCTAATTTACGGGTACTCCTCGATTCTAGTTTCCTCGATTTGCGTGCCCTCGGGTCGTTTTATGAAAAACGTTTTTATAAATTATGAATCAACGGCACAAAACGAATCTAATAAAAATTGTCTCATTAAAAACGGAGTTCAAAAACGTAAATACGTAATCCTAAGGTTTCCAGTTTAGTCGTAAAGGACGCAAAAGTATGCACGTAAGCCCAAATTTGAATCCGTAAATTGTGAGTTCATCAACCAACACAAAAATAAGTTTCAAAATATTATACGAGAAAATAATTCTCTACCTGAAAATGTTAGATTGTCACAGCTTTTCCTCCTAAAAGGGATCAACGTCCTCGTGATCCATTTCATTTTGATGTCCGTTTCTTATTGAAATCGAAGAGGTGCGGATATTTCTTCCACATTTCATCCTCTCGTTCCCAAGTATATTCCGGTCCATGCTTTGAATTCCATCGGATCTTGACAATAGGTATCCGACTTTGTTTCAGTTGCTTTACCTCACGATCCATAACCTCTACGGGTTCTTCGATAAAATGCAACTTCCCATCTATTCGAACCTTATCCAACGAAATTTTCTCATCACTCACTGCTAGACATTTCTTTAGATTAGATACATGGAACGTGTTCTGAACACCATGAAGTTCTGGGGGTAACTCTAGTTTGTAAGCCACCGGACCTACTCTAGATAAAATCTTAAAGGGTCCAATATAACGGGGATTCAATTTCCCTCGTTTTCCAAATCTTATAACGCCTTTCCATGGCGATACTTTCAACATTACTTGGTCACCCACTTTAAACTCCATCGGCTTCCGCCGCACATCCGCGTAACTTTTCTGTCTACTACGGGCAGTCAACAACCTATTCTTAATCTGAACTATCATCTCCGTAGTCTCCCAGATCAATTCCGGTCCCGTGAGCTGGGTATCCCCAACTTCACTCCAACATACAGGAGATCTACACTTCCTACCTTACAAAGCTTCAAACGGTGCAGCCTTAATACTAGAATGGTAACTATTGTTATACGAAAACTCTGCTAACGGCAAATGTTTATCCCAATTCTTACCAAAATCTAACACACAAGCTATCAACATATCTTCTAGTGTTTGTATCGCCCTTTCACTCTGCCCATCAGTCTGGGGGTGATATGCAGTGCTCATGTCGAGATTCGTTCCCAAAGATCTTCGGAGAGATTTCCAAAAATTTGATGCGAATCTAGGATCTCGATCTGAAATGATCGATACAGGCACTCCATGCTTGCATACAACATTCTCAAGGTATATACGAGTCAGCTTCTCCAGTGAGAACTGCTCTTTAACTGGAATGAAGTGTGCTGATTTGGTCAGTCTGTCGACAATAACCCAAATCGAGTTATTTCTAGATGATGTTCTAGGAAGCTTGGTGATAAAGTCCATCGTAATTCGCTCCCACTTCCATTCAGGAATCTTTGGTTGTTGAAGTAGTCCTGATGGCTTTTGGTGTTTAGCTTTGACTCTAGCACAAGTCAAGCATTGAAGAACATACATAGCAATATCAGCTTTCATATTCGGCCACAAGTACAACTTCTTCAAATCATCGTACATCTTATCAGATCCCGGATGAATGGAATACTTAGATTTATGGGACTCTAACATAATCAAATCTCTTAAGCCTCCAAACTTAGGTACCCACATACGACCTCTTAAGCATTTCACTCCATCAGCTCTAACCTCTAAAGGATCTCCTTCTCCTCGGAACCCTTCATTAACAAAATTTTCTTTCTTATAGGCTTCTATTTGTGCATTTCTAATTTGCTCAGGCAAGTTATTATGCACGGTCAAGACTAGAGAACGTACCCTGATAGGCTCTCTATCTTTCCAACTTAATGCATCGGCAACAACATTGGCTTTTCCTGGGTGATATTTTATATCACAATCATAATCGCTTAACAACTCTATCCATCTTCGTTCCCTCATGTTCAATTCCTTCTGATCGAGAATATACTGTAAGCTTTTGGTATCGGTGAATACCGTACACTTGGTTCCATACAGATAATGTCTCCACAACCTAAGAGCAAAGACTACAACTCCTAACTCAAGATCATGAGTAGTATAATTCTCCTCATTCTTCCTTAATTGCCTAGAAGCATAAGCTATCACTTTCTCTCGCTGCATCAAAACAGCTTCATACCCTCTAAGAGATGCATCACAATACACTACGAAATCTTCACTCCCGTCGGGTAATGATAGAATTGGCGTACTACATAATTTTTGCTTCAATGTCTGAAATTCTCCATCCTCATCACTTCCCCAAACGAAAGTTTTATTCTTCTGGGTAAGCTTAGTCAAGGGTTTAGCTATTAAAGAAAATTCTTTAATGAATCGCCTATAATAGCCAGCCAATCCTAAGAACTGTCGCACTTTCGTTGGCGTTGTCGGTGCAGACCAATTCTTAATGGCTTCAACCTTTGCAGGATCAACATGAATTCCATCTTTGTTAATCACATGACCAAGAAATTGCACAAAATCTAACCAGAAATCACATTTCGAAAACTTAGCATACAACCTTTCATCCTTCAACAAATTCAAAACAATCCTTAAATGTTCTCTATGTTCATCTTCATTCTTAGAATAGATTAGAATATCGTCAATAAACACAATCACAAATTTATCCAAGTAGGGCTTGCACACTCGATTCATGAAATCCATGAAAACCGCAGGTGCGCTAGTTAACCCAAAAGGCATTACTTGAAATTCATAGTGTCCATAACGAGTTCTAAATGCAGTTATAGGAATATCTTCTTCACGGACGCGAAGTTGGCGATACCCTGACCGCAAATCTATCTTAGAATACACACTAGATCCATGTAGTTGATCAAACAAATCATCAATCCTTGGTAAAGGATACCGATTTTTAATTGTCAACTTATTCAGTTCCCTATAGTCAATGCACATACGGAAAGATCCATCCTTCTTCTTAACGAACAAGACTGGAGCTCCCCTAGGCGACGAGCTCGGTCTAATAAAACCTTTATCAGACAACTCCTTAAGTTGCTCAGATAACTCCTTTAATTCAGAAGGGGCCAATCGGTAAGGCGCACGTGCCACCGGTGCTGCACCAGGAATTAAATCGATTCGAAACTCTACTTTCCTTATCGGTGGAAGTCCGGGTAAATCTTTAAGAAATACCTCAGGAAATTCACAAATAATAGGTACATCTTCCAATCATTTCTCCTTAGACTCATTCCCGGTCACTTGAGCTAAGAATAACTCACAACCGTTCCTGATGTACTTTTGGACTTTAATACATGAAACGATTTTTAAATGGGATTCACCTCGATTACCATCAATTACTAATGTTCTATTCCTAAGAGGAATCTTAACCTTCTTCTCTCCACATAAAATAGTAGCATTATTCAACGACAACCAATCCATACCAATAATAATATCAAAACTACCTAATTCTATCAACATCAAATCAATCGGAAAGGAATAGTTCAAGATATTTAGAGAGCATCCTTCTAATAGCTTATTAGTTTTCACTAATTTACCGTCAGCCAATTCCACCTCGTAACTGGTATTTATCTCAACAGGTTCAATGTCAATAAGGGAACTAAATTTAGTGGATACAAAGCTCCTATCAGCACCCGAATCAAATAAAGCAACAGCAAAATGATTGTTGAATAAAAACGTACCGGTAACGACATTCAGATCCTCTGTCTTCACCTCAATTATTCCAACTTGATAGACACCACCCTGGGGGTTTCTTCCAGGTACAATCTCTTTCAACTTGGGGCATTCCGATTTCCTATGACCTTCCTCACTACAGTTGAAGCAAATGGTTCCCTTCTTACACCTTTCAACGTTGTGTCCAAGCTTTCCGCAATTTCGGCACTTCCAGCAGTCGCCAGCATGCCTCTTGTTGCCACACTTAGGACATCTATCATCGTTGCGCGGTGTATTGTTGGTAAGAGAATTTGCATTTCCCTTTCTATGGTTCTGACTGCGATTGAAATTCTTCCTATTATCACCTCTATCTACACGATCACCGTCTCTCTTTCTTTTCTCACCAACACGGGCTTCATCTTCCCTATCCTGAATTATCTGTCCAATGAGTTGGTAAGCCATTCGAACAGCATCATCAGTGGTCATTGGTTTAGATGATGTCACGTCCCCCCGGATATTCCTGGTCAACCCTTTAATATATTGTTCAATTCGGATCTCTTCGGGTTCCACCAATCGAGGACATAGCAAGGCCAACTCATGGAATCGGTTTGTGTAACTATCAATGTCCACACCTTTCATTCGCAAATGAATCAACTCTTGTTCTAGCCTAATAATCACACTACGGGGACAGAACTCCAAAGTCATCCACTTCTTAATTTCAGCCCAAGGAGTAGCATTAGCAGCATCAATACCCATGAAAGCAATTCTCCCGTTCCACCAAGTCAACGCATGACCTTTAAGAGTAGCCATAGCAAAAGTCACCTTATCTTCCTCCTTACACTTACTAATCCGAAACACCGACTCAATCTTTTCAATCCACTGGCTTAATCCTATAGCACCTTCAGTTCCATTAAAAGGTAGAGGTTCACACTTCATGAACATCACATAAGTACAGCCACCAACTTCAGGTGCATTAGTTCCAAGTCCTCCTATATTTCCTCCAGCATTAGCATTCACATTATTAGCATTCACATTTACATTAGTACCACCAATTCCACTACCGCCAGCTCCACTACCGCCAGCTCTACTACCGCCAGCACCAGTACCGCCGGCTTCACTACCGCCAGCTTTATTTCTAGCATTTGCCATAAATTCAGTCATAGAAGCGGTAACTTGCTCCGTAATAATCCTACGTACATCATCATCAGTCACAGCCTTCTTGGGCGGCATAGTTCTATAATTTCACAATTTCAAAGTATTAAGCATTCACCCAACAAAGGATTCATATAATATGGATTGAATTCATAATCAAGATACAAATAAGGCACAATATGGAATTCAAGACAAGATACATATTTCATTCGATTTGAAACAAAAGCATTGTCTTAGTTACATCCCATATCAAAGTTCTAGCACTATACATACTCAAAATTCGTGCCAAATCTACTACTAACAAGTCGGTTTAGTCAAAGCTACAAAAGTACAAAAGATACAAAGGTCACTACTAAACACAGACTGGTCTACTGAGAACCGCCAGATGGTCCATCATCCATCGTATTCTGTATCTTTTTCGGACGATCACTAGACACATCTTCAGTTGGGCGCTTACGGATCACTCCTCTTTCAACCATGTCAGCATAAAATCTACTGTTCCAACCCACAGATACATTCAACTCTTTCTCAGCTTTCTCACGCATCGCACGAGCTACATTCAACTGAATCTCCATAGAATTCACCTTTCTCTTCATAGCAGCAAACTCACCACTTTCTAACACCGATAACCTCCTAAAAGCCTCATTCAAACCACGTTCTACATCAGTCAAATCCAAACTAAGCAATTCCCGCTCTTTCTCACCAACCTTAGTCTTCGACTCCAAATAAGCAACATGAGTCTGAACAACACCTAATCCAATCTTTGTCATACTACTCTTAACACAGGAAGCATCTAACTCACGTCTCAAGGTCTATGGTGCAAGACCATCCATATGAGTAGCCTCTCGAGCACTAGACGACTCTCCTATCACACGTCTACGAGTAGCAATACCATCAGTACCGTCAGGTGCATTATCATCCTCATCCTCCTCTGATTCAGAATCAGATTCAGACGATTCAGACATTTCATCCCTTGGTAGCTCAACCTCAGAATCAGACAAATAAACTGGTGGGGGTAAAGGCTCGCCCTCTGGAACATCATAAGGGTAAATAAGCTCGGCTTCCTCATCATCATCAACCTCATCGTCGATACCTATATCCTCCTCGACATCCTCGTCGTCAATCTCATCATCTAAATTATATAACCCAATCTCATCATCATTCTCAATATCAACATTATCAATCTCATTTTCTACCATATCAACCTGAGGGGAAATCTGATCTCCTAGTCCTATCTCGGGATCGGGATCCTCAAATGGTTCCTCCTCATCATCCATATCCTAATCTACTAAGTCTAAATAAGGATCATCATCTACATTAGGTTCGGGAATAACATGGTTCTCTACAGGAATATTAGGGTCAGCCATGACAATCTGTATTTATATATATATATCTCGTATTAGGATAACATACTTATTAAACAATTACATACTGAAATCACGATATATACATATATATAAGTTATATTATATATATCAAAATATATATCTTCTCAATAGGGCTTGTTGGTAACGTCGGAGATCTTTGGCACCGTTATAGTCAAAAGATTTTTCAAATATTTTCTCAAATGTTCATAGTTAAAAGATTTTGAAAAGTTTTGTTCAAAACCTTGGTTTTTAAAATCTTTTGTTCTCTATAACGAGAGCTCTGATACAAAACTGTAACACTCTCAATTTTCGTATCGGTACAGCGGAAGGGTCTTTTAGAGTGTTACGGGATAGCACAATAACTCCAATCATAGACAACACATAAAAATGGTTGTACAAGGTTCAACATACATTCATTCGATAAAAAGTTTAAAAGCGTACAACAGGTCCCAAATTATACAGGTCATTAAGTTTACAAAACATAGATCGAATGAACATTTTTAATATTATGTGGGCCATCAGAGTCGATCTCCATCTGGATTACCTTCAAGCACCTGAGATAAAAACATGCAAACATCATATCAGCGAATGCCGAGTGAATTCATAGAGTTTAATAAAACCGTTATATAAACCAATCGTTAAAATCAGAACACAAGTATAATATCGAAAGTAAGTCCTCGTATTGCTAGTCAGGCAATATATAAATCAAGCATACATCTTAAACCGTCCATTAGACCGTAGCCTCTATATTACCATTATAGGTAATATTATTATCGTTGTTAGCATCGTATCATATCAGATATTTAGATTATATAGGATTATTATTAGCCGCATGACATTGTTACCTTACTATGAAAACAACGGGCCGCGAACCCGACAAACAATTTGCCCATCTAAGTTAGCGTGCCGTCACAAAAATCATGCTATGGAAATCTTTTCATACATAAATTCGCTTACCAATCAATGTGGTACGACGGGGATCAACCGTCAAGGCGCGAACTGGGGTGATCGTCCCCAAATAGTACTATCATATGCATAAGCGTCTACAAAATCCCAGTAGTTCACAATTCATGCTAATGGGACTTTGAGTGACATAACCTAACTACTAATAATCCTTTTTATCTCGTTTATAGGGTCATAGCATCATTCGGGTCCATATCATTAAGCATACCATCGGGACTAGTTGTGTTCTATTTTATCAAGAACTAGCATGTTATCTCCCTCGCGGGTTTACAAATCATTTTATAAAACATTTAAAAGAGTGCGAGGCTATGAACTCACATTGATAATGAAAGGCGGATTATCGGCTACGGGCGTGCTTCGGTTACGGAAACCTATATAAATAATAATCGGTCTTAGACTTTTGTCCAATGACTTTATCAAAATAACAATATACATATGATGATTTTGTACATATGATGATGATCAAGTGGGTTTATATATCCTTGTTTACTCATTCTAGTGTTTATGTATTGGTAACTTTTTACTAGTTTACTAGTTTTACCTATTTACATGTTTTAAGTCCAATAAGCTTATTATAAGTTCTTTACCTTGTATTAGTTCATTTTATACTTATATTATCAGTATTCATACTTTACATGTTGGGCCTAAATGGGTTAAGCCCAATAAGTACTTTTTATAAGTGTTTAACTTATTTAGTCCAATTATTAGTCCAATATGCTTACTTAGCTCGTTAATGTCCGTATGTCCTATAGTTCGGGTTTTATCGGGTTTTACTTGTATTAGATACTTATATATCAGTATATGACTTTTAAATACTTTACATTAGACGGGTTTGATCGTCTAAGTTTTAATTGGCAAAAAACGTTAATTTTACGGTAATAGCCGAAAAAGTCGTAAAAATCATGTTTATAGTTTTTATAACTTATAAATATTATTCCACTACCATTTTTATAATTTGTCCATTTATTTAACATTTATATAAATGAAATTCATAAGTTAGTGGGTTTTAATTTCACATTTTATACTATATAATTTGAGTGCTTATATAATATATTAAACATTAAATCTTCAAAATCTGAGTTTTTAGTTTCATCTTCACCATTTTTATCATATCTAGGGTTCTACAATGAATTAGAAGCTCATTTTTTGATGGCATGAACTTCATATTATGTGCTACATTTAAGTTAGTTATAGCTACTGCTCATTTTATGTTTAACTATCCTTAACAGTCCCTACAAAACAGACTATTCAGATTAGCACACTCATCTTGTTTTGATCATATCTCACTCATTTTAATGATTCCATTGCATGGCCAACTCTCACATCTGTATGAAATCTTATACTTACTGTAAATGAATTCCACCATGCAAATTTATCAGTTTAAGTTTTGGTTACTTACTGTTTTTTATACAGCCAACAAATTAAGCATGATTTTAGCCTTGTTTCTTATGGTTATTCATCTTTTTAAGAATATTTATCAACACTTGATCCCCATACAATATTTTTATCATCATATATTCATCATATACATATAAAACAAGAAATAAAATACATTTGATCTTTACAAAAATAACAAGAGAAATGGAAAGGATGATCTTCTTTACCAACCAAGAGTATATCTTGTTTTTGGAAGACAACAACTTGATGAACACCAAATATATCTCCAAGATCATCAAACACCAAGAAAGTATGTTGAGAAATAAGCCCTAGGACATAAGCAAATCACCTCCTTTGTTGTTAAAATGGCCACCAAGCAATCAAGGCTTCAAGGTTACTCCATAATATAGCTAGATAACAAGTATCTTGTGGCTAGAAAAGATCAAATGGGGTGTTTGTTCTTGAATATGGGACGGCAAGGGTAGAGGGTTGAGAGAGTTTTGAGAGTTGTTTGCATGAGATAAATGGTGGTAAATGGTTTAGCTTGTGGATTTGAGGTAGTGGTAGCTTAAGTGTAAGGCTAAGCTTACACTTGTAAGCTAAGTGCTAAAATGATGCCACATCTTTGATGTGGTGTCTAGCTTGGCCGCCCCTTAAGTTAGTGGGGTGGGATAAATTATTTTGTCCCATCCCGCTAATTTACGGGTACTCCTTGATTCTAGTTTCCTCGATTTGCGTGCCCTCAGGTCGTTTTACGAAAAACGTTTTTATAAATTATGAATCAACGGCACAAAACGAATCTAATAAAAATTGTCTCATCAAAAACGGAGTTTAAAAACATAAATACATAATCCTAAGGTTTCCGTTTTAGTCGTAAAGGATGCTAAATTATGCACGTAAGCCCAAATTTAAATCCGTAAATTGTGAGTTCATCAACCAACATAAAAATTAGTTTCAAAATAATATACGAGAAAATAATTCTTTACCTGAAAATGTTAGATAGTCACATAATAGGTATATATATGTGGAGATATATATACTAGTAGATGTTATGTTATGATATACGGTCATTCAATAGTTATTATAACTTGAACGTACCTAGTGTTCTCTCGTGTTTAAATAGTTTATTAGTGTTAGAGTTTGATGGAGTTCCAACGACGTTTTGAATCTTTTGAAGTGTGTCTACATTCGGGTATGTATTTTAATTGATGAGAAGTACCAAATTTTCTTGCAAAGGAGTCTAGCTAATTAAAGGGAAATGCTTTTGAAAATACTTTGTAAGTGTATGGTATGATTTCCTGACTTACATATGTTTTCTTTAAGTTTATTGGTAATAAGTTAAAAAAAAATCTTGACAATGAATGGATTTGTTTTCTAGGTAACATGTGATAGTACATACAAAGGGTAAATAAACTTTTACGATAATTTTCTTAAAAGTGGAGTTACAATTTTAGAAGTATTTAAATTGACAGAAAGAGTAAAAAGGAAGATTTTATTAAAATAATGATAATAAATACCACCACACTTTGAAAACGTGTAATAGTTAGTTATAACAAGCCTAAATGGATTATATAAAATCATTATAATACAGAATAAAATGAATAAAAACACCATATTTTATAAACATGTATTGGTTTCATAATAACAAGTGAAATGAGTTTAATGTGAGTACACAAGATAATGGTTAGAATAACGTTATACTATACTAACTAGTGGATACCTTTGATAGAATAATGAAGATAAAAGAAGAGTTTATTGTTAAAGGAGATGATAGATAAAGTGAGTTTTAGTACACTAACTGAGTTATGCCCTTTGATAGTAGCGAAGATGGTAAAATATGACTATGATTTCATTTATTGGTGTTAAAATATGGTCCTAATGTGAAGTAACTAATTGAGATAAAAAAATTAAAATTTTCTAAGATATTGAAATTTGGTAATACAAATCGTGATGAGTCTATCTTTTGTTGTTGGCACACTCCATTGATCTTTCGGATTACATTGTTGTTTAAAGTTGTTTTGGCTAGGGTTCGTATTACCCTATATTTTATTTTTAGACATATTTGTTTGGAATTCTTTTGGTACACGTCATGGTTGATTTAATTATACAGTTGTGGGAATGTTATGATTAGAGGATAGAGTTGGGCAGTATTACTTATGGTTAGATATTAGAATGGAGAGATGTATTTTTGTTTAAAGGTTATGTCGAAGGAATGATTAATATTTGTGGAGTTTTTAAACTTAGATTGGTTATGGGAATAAGGGAGTAAGTAAAGTTAGTTGACTGGTCGTGGGAACGAGATGTCATGCTATGAGAAGTTGGTTGAAGTACCATTAGGAGATTGATGAATGTACTAGCGGATGTGAGGGTAGAGTAGAAAGTTTCTACTAATGGAAAGATGGGGCAAATAACACTTAAGGGAATTGGTATAGTTATGGAGGCAAGGTAGTAGTAGACACGTGAAGGAAAACATGGATGTGAAAGAATGATTGGTAGGAGGCCGATTAATGGTAAAGTACAACAAGTGATATGAGCTTAAACTCATATCCTTTTATCAACAAATAACCCTAAAACATGAAGCAAAATACCCATTTATCTTGTAAAAAGCAGTATTATGTGGTATGTTTGTGTTTGTGTGATCTTATGTAGGTAAAAGGATACAATTTCAAGCAAACAAGGAAAAACCAAGCTCAAATGGATGAAAAAGACAAAAGAGGATCAAAAGTGACAAGACTTTGAAGTTCAAGGACCTATCTTGACAATTTGTGAAAGATGAAGGACTTAAAGTGCAAATTATGAAAAGTCAAGATTCAAGTCAAACCTGGTCAAACTATCAAGTCAACTTAGTCAAAGGGTCATTTTGTACAAGTTTTGGAAGTTAAAGGACCAAAAATGTCAAAGGAATGAAGATATTAGCTTGAAAGTGGAATCTGCCAAGTACAAGGACCTAATCTGCCAACATTGGAAAGTTATGCAAGTTGAATCCATGTGCTTTAGCTCTCAGCCAATAAAAAGAAGGGAAACAAGTCACACGGATCAAGTATTAAATATCCACTCACAGCCGTCACAATTAATACCATATCTCTACAGTGCAATCCGCAACTCTCTCTCTCTACCAATAAAAAGGCGCCACGTGTCCTTCTCTTTCAACAAAAATATTTACCAGGAACGGGTTTGAGATTTAAGCCGTTTCAAGAGATGATCAAAACACCAAAGTTGCTTAATTTTGGAAGACGAATCCAATGGTGCAATCTAATTAACATATCATCCATTGAATCAAAAACCCCCAATTCAAGTTCATCACCTTCAAAGTGGATTTGCAGAATTCCTCCACGTGTCAAGCCATGATTGGCCCGAACACGTCACAAACTCCAACAGAATCTCCTATCTTGCCTATAAATACCCAGCTTGTACTTCATTTGTGATTTTGTAGCTTAATTTTGTAAACACCTAGTTCTTAAATTTCCTTTTCCCTTTTTCCCTCCTTTTCACCTAACTACTCAAGAGTCTGACAAACTCTTGAGTCAGTTAGTTAGTTAGAAGCTTGTAACTACCTTTTGTAACTGAATTCTTCAATAAAATTTCAAATTCAAGTTTCCCGCCAAATTCTGTTCTTCAATTCCTGCTACTTTCCTGCTGTTGTGTGATTCCATTGATGCTGTTAGATGTTTGTTATGATCAACCAAAGATCATAACTGACATTGTTGAAGTTTTATTGCTGTTTGATCAGAATTCTAGCATTTTCCATTGTTCTTGAAGAATTCATGGCAGAATGATGATTTGTAGATGTTTTGATTGTTGATTTGAGTTGATTGCTAGTGATAGGTGGTGGTATCACTAGGGCAAGAGAGCTCAGCGCTCCTCTTCTTCCCAAAGGACCTCTACATTAGGTTTCAAAGCTCTTGATTTATGTTCCTCTAAATCAGTACTTGCATGCTAAATTTTCTAGTTAAACTTGATGGCTGCATGTTTTACTTGTTAAATAGTTGATGTTTGATTGATCCTAGTGATTTGTAGCTTGATCTTGTGCTATTGTGTTCAGTCTTGTAGTTTTTAGCTCATTTTCAGTAACTTTTTAGTCCAATAGCTACTTGCAGTTCTAGTCTTGGTTATTACTTGTTCTTAGCTTGAATACATTTCATTTTGTTCATTAAAACAAGTCTGCTATAGCTCTTTAATTAGTTTAAACCAGTACTTAATAAGCCTTTGTTAAAGTTTGATCAAAACCTTTTAAGGAGTGTTTGGGAATAGTTGTAAATCAGTTTTCAAGTGTAGGTAATTGGTGTTTAAGTGATCATTTTCAGTCATTAGGAGTTAACAATTGGTTCTAAGTCTTTTACAAGTCAATACAATAGTCAAACAGGCAATTGGTAATCAAAAAGTTTGGGTCATCCTTGTTTAAGCTTAGTTCTTTGAAACTCACCATTTTCTTTTGCTTAGTTCTCCTTCAATACTTAATGAAATTTGCTCAAATCTGTTTCTAGTCATAGCTTACATCATAATCTTTCAGTATCTAGGAGGAAAATATACAGTTTCAAGTAATAAGCTAGAAAACAGCTTTTTAGCCCAAGCTTGAGCAAATGTCATTCTCTGATGTGAAATACATACTGTTTTGCTAGTTCTCACAATCCACTTCATAAAAGTTGTAGTTTTCTTTCACATTTCCATTTAGAAAGTATTGAATATGAGTTTTTGAGATTTTGAGCTTTTTCCAAAAATTGGTCAACGTTTGGTCAACATAAGCTCATTTTAGGTTATTTCAGATATCTAGCTTATTACTGGATGAAATTTGTTCTAATTTGATTTCCCCTTCTTTAAATCAAGTGCTTAATCAGTTTTGATAAAAAAATCAAGTTGTGGATGTTTGGATTAGGCTATAGCTTATTTTGAGCTTATTAATAAGCACTCTTTTGCTTATTTTGGACTTTTAGCTATTTTCCTTGGACACACGTTTCTTAAATTGGATTTGAAGTTGTTTGCAAGTTGTTTCAGCTTATTTGGTTGAGAAATAAGCTCAATCGAGCTTAATCTTTCTTGTTGCCCGTTTTTAGTTAAATCTTTGGTTTTATTGCATTTTAGTCCCTAGAAGTTCAAACAGTTTCTAAACCTAGCTAATCTTCCTAAATTTGTGGTAATTGCATAATTCAGTCCTTTACTTTGTTAGTTTGTTAAATTTCAGTTTTAAAGTTTGTTAGTTTGTTTAAATTTGGTTAGTTTGTTTAAGTTTTTACAAGTTTAGTCCTTATAGTTAACTGTTTTACATTTTTAGCCCTTATAACTTTTAGAATTTACATTTCAAGCATTTTCATTTTATAGAAATTACATTTTCAGTCCTTATAGTTTTAAATTTTGCATTTTTATATTTTACTTGAATAAAATTTGGAATTTGCAATTTGTTTTACGTATAAGTAGGTTTATATTTTTCATTTTTAGATAGTTTTGTTTGAATTAGCAATAGATTACCAAACAAGCTTGAGCAACCAAAAACAATTATAAATTTGATATTGATTGGACTTTCTATTAGTTAAGAACTGAGAAAACGAACTTGCATTATACACATTTCAAATGGCGCCGCTGCCGGTTCTTTGACTACACGAGAGACTATCGATTGACGGTTTTCATTGGCTTTTGGGATCCGTTCATTTGGTGAACGTTATTTTTACGTATCATAAATCAAAAACAAATAAAAAATCAAAAATATAAAAATATATAAAAACTAAAAAATTAACAAAACAATTCTTTTCCTAAAGAATTGACCAAAAAAATTAAAAAATCCAAAAAGCAATCTTTTTCCTAAGAGATTGCACCCAAAAATATATATTATTGGATTCTCTCGGTTTTTATGTACATATAGTATTTTCCAATAAAAACTCATACATACAAAAATATTTTCCATATTATTATTATAAGTAAATACGTATACGTATAAGAACAATCAATCTACATATCTTCCATAAGTATTGCCGAGGCAATACACCGTGTTGAGGGGCGTTCCGGTCCTTGACACGCGTATCGATCAAACAAAATAAAGCAAGAATAGATAAATACTCTCAATAAGCAATAATTCGAAGAATACGAACATTTAAGTGAATAGAAAGGCGATGTGCTATAAAATGCCATCTAAGGGTCAATAGGTACTTAAGTGCTTCGCGCCACCTAACCCCCCGTTCACTTGGGAGTATTCTAAGAAGGAAAGCTTCATTGAGGGTCTTGCACCCAAAGTAGTATTACATATATTGTTACTTTCTTGTGGATATTTAATATCGAAACTCGAAGAGGATAATCTTATTCTTTTCAAAGTCACACGAGAGCTTCTCTCTCATTCCTCGTATTGAGTTGCATGCTCACTCGCGGGCGTGCACAAATACCGATTGGTGTACAACCTCTTCCTCCGAAAAGGAAGAAAAAGCGAAAGAGTAAGACCACCACCGTTCACCAAGCCGATCACGAGAATCGTGCTTTGTCACCACCACAAGAAGCCATGGTTGTTGATAACCGTACTTTGTATGAACGTATGCAATCCAACGTTCATGGATATGTTAGTGCCATTAAGATTCCCGACTTTCCCGCTAACACATTTGAGCTACATACATCTATGATCAATATGGTTGCTGCATCACCTTTCTTTGGGAAACAAAATGAGGATCCCCATGCTCACCTTAAGAGATTCCTTTCACTTTGCAACACCATTAAGCATAATGGGGTTCCACATGAGGTCATTAGATTGATGTTAGTGTCATTTTCATTAGATGGGAGTGCTAAGCATTGGTTAGACACCCAACCACCCGATAGTATCACCACATGGGATGATTTTACCACTAAGTTTTTGAACAAATTCTTTCCTCCACAAAAGACTATGGCTTTGAGAAATTTGATTATGGGCTTTACACAAAAACCTAGTCAATCCTTTGGTGATGCTTGGGAAGAGTATAGTGAGTTGTTGAGGCGATGCCCTAATCATGGAATGGATGATCTAACCCAAATCAATACCTTCTATAATGGCCTTAAACCTCACCACCAAGATTCACAAAATGCTTCCGCGGGAGGGAGTATTCATTTCAAGACATACCATGAGGCTTTGAACATTATTGAGACTAAGGCAATGGTTCAAACCAATGATCCATTTGAGGAAAGAGTTCATGTTATCCAAAACACTTCTCAAATCCCTTTTGACAACCAACTCCTCAAGTTTCAAGAAGCTATTTTTCAAAGGATGGATAGAGAAAGTGAGAGGCATTTGCAAGCACAACAAGACATGTTTCAAACTTTTAAGAGCATGACATTGAACAATTCCTCAAACAATGTGAATGCCATCACCATTTCTTGTGTTACTTGTGGAGGTCCTCATTCTTATGAACAATGTGACAAGGTGCAAGGTTATCAAGGGGAATGCTATGCTTACCAAGAGGAACACCGTGAACACTTCAAGCCTAACATCAATCCAAATAACCTTTCTTACAAATCCCAAAATTACCTTACTCCACCCGGCTTTCCACCCCAACCACCCACCCAAATTCAACAAAATCCTCCTCAAATTTTAGCAAGGAATCAAGGGCAAAAACAACCATACCAAGGCAATAATTACAAAGCACCCAATCAATTTCAACCTCAAGCTAATACCTTTTATCCACCACAACAAGGATTTAATCAACCACTTCCATTTATTCCCAATCAAGCATATGCTCCAATACCAACTCAAGCTTACCCTCAAAATCAAACTCAAGGATATGGGATGCAAGAGACTCAAGAGTATGTTGACAAGAAAATGCGTGACATTGAGAAGAGAATGAATGACCAAGTGAAACGTACAATAGAGGAACAAATCAATAGGGTTTTAGTGGCGGTAACTCAAAGACCACAAGGAGCTTTACCTTCCAACACACAAACAAATCCTAGGGCCAATGTCAATGCTATTACAACAAGGAGTGGTACAACAACAAAGGATCCTTCACCTCCTAAACCTACTATTGTTCAACCTACTTGTGCTCCTACTTGTGATAAGCCTTCTATTTCTACTCCACCTCCTCAAAGTGCTCCTATTCACTCAAACACACCTTCTCAACCACCTCATACTTCTCCTTCACCCTCCACACTTCCCAATGACGAGGCTAACAAAGACAAATCTTCCACTACAACACCTATTCCACCTACACCCAAACCTACTCTTCCATACCCTTCAAGGTTGAAAAAGGACAAGCTAAAGAACAAAGATGACATACAAGTCTCCAATTTCTTAAGGATGTTCAAGCAACTCAATATCAACATATCCTTTGCGGAAGCTCTTGCTTATATGCCAAAGTTTGCTAAGATGTTCAAGGATTTGCTCTCAAACAAAGAAAAATTGGTTGACTTGCCCAACACATCACTTAATGAAAATTGTTCCGCGGTGTTACTTAAAACCTTACCAACAAAACTTGGAGATCCGGGGCGCTTCTTGATACCTTGTAATTTTCCCGGTGTTGAAAATTGCATAGCTTTGGCGGATTTAGGGGCAAGCATAAATCTCATGCCTTTATCGGTTTGGAAACAACTCTCTCTTCCCGAGCTCACCCCCACTAGGATGACTCTTGAACTAGCCAACCGAACCATAGCTCACCCCGTAGGTATAGCGGAAGATGTGTTTGTAGGTGTGGATAAGTTTACCTTTCCGGCCGATTTTGTAGTGGTCGATTATGACATGGATCCTAGAGTGCCTTTGATTGTTGGTAGACCGTTTTTGAGAACGGGTCGTACCTTGATAGATGTGGCGGAAGGAGAATTAATTATGAGAGTAGAGGATGAGAAAGTGGTGTTTAAGTTAGGGAAAGTTTGTGATAGAAAAGAGGTTAAGGAGTCTAGACCTTGTGAGACGATTAACATTGTGGATGTGCTAGATGAAGTGTGTAATGAACACTTTCATGATGCTTGTAAGAATGCTAGTGATGAGATTCCACATGTTGAAACCGTGGCCTCAATTGCTCCCTCTTTAACACCTTTTGGAGAGAGTGATTTCCTCTTGGAGGAATTTGAGTCCAACTTTCTTGGTGATGATGATTCTCCCATTAATTGGGAAGAAGATATTCTTACAATCCAAAAGTTGCTCAATGAGGACCCTATTCCTTCCCCTGTTCCACAAGAGATTACCATTGAGGAACCTTCCATAGTAAAACCTTCCATAGAGAGTCCACCTCCCATTGAACTTAAGGAACTTCCATCCCACTTAGAATATGCTTTCTTAGAAGGTAAAGACCAATTACCGGTGATTATTGCTAAGGAATTGAAAGAGGATGAGAAGGAGCAACTTATTGAAGTCCTTAAGAAACATAAGAAAGCTTTAGCATGGAAAATATCCGACATAAGGGGAATTGATCCACATTTTTGTACTCACAAAATCCTTATGGAGGATGATTATAAACCCGCCATTCAAAACCAAAGGAGAGTTAACCCAAAAATTCATGAGGTTATTAAGAAAGAAGTGATTAAACTCTTAGATGCGGGTATGATTTACCCCATTTCCGACTCTCCATGGGTTAGCTCGGTTCATTGTGTTCCAAAGAAGGGTGGAATCACCGTGGTGCCTAATGAGAACAATGAGCTTATTCCCACGAGACTTGTAACCGGTTGGAGAGTTTGCATTGATTATAGAAAACTCAATGAGGCAACTAGGAAAGACCATTTCCCGCTTCCCTTTATGGATCAAATGCTTGAACGCTTAGCGGGATATGAGTACTATTGTTTTCTTGATGGCTTTTCGGGTTATTTCCAAATACCCATTGACCCTAAGGATCAAGAAAAGACCACATTCACTTGTCCATACGGTACATTTGCTTACAAGAGGATGCCTTTTGGCCTATGTAATGCACCGGGGACGTTTCAAAGGTGCATGATGGCAATTTTCCATGATATGATAGAGCAAACCATGGAGGTTTTTATGGATGACTTTTCCGTATTTGGGAACTCTTTTAGCTCTTGTCTCACCAATCTTGAGAGAATGCTTAAGCGTTGTGAGGAAACACGTTTGGTACTTAATTGGGAGAAATGTCACTTTATGGTGAAAGAGGGGATTGTTTTAGGACACAAGATATCCAATAAGGGATTAGAAGTTGATCGAGCCAAAATTGATGTGATTGCTAAGCTTCCCCCACCCACCTCGGTTAAAGGTGTAAGGAGTTTCTTAGGTCATGCGGGTTTTTATAGGCGCTTTATACAAGATTTCTCTAAGATAGCTAGACCGATGACTCATCTCTTGGAGAAAGAGGCTCCTTTCATTTTTGACCAAGCTTGTTTAGAATCTTTTGAGACACTTAAGGAAAAATTGACAAAGGCTCCCGTTTTGGTTTCTCCAAATTGGGAATTACCTTTTGAGCTTATGTGTGACGCTAGTGATTATGCGGTGGGGGCCGTCTTAGGACAACGAGTTAATAAGCATTTCCAACCTATACACTATGCGAGTAAAACCATGACCGGTGCACAACTTCATTACACTACCACGGAAAAAGAGTTGCTTGCTATAGTATATGCTTTTGAGAAGTTTAGACCATATCTTGTGCTTTCCAAGACCATAGTGTATACGGATCATTCCGCTCTCAAGTATCTTATGACAAAACAAGATGCTAAGCCTAGGCTTTTGAGATGGGTTTTGTTGCTTCAAGAGTTTAAGATTGAGATTCGTGATAAAAAAGGGGCCGAGAATTTAGCGGCGGATCATTTGAGTAGACTTGAGCATCCTTTTCAAGGAGATTTCCCACATCAAGAAATCAATGAATCCTTTCCATTAGAGGAGCTCATGTCTATCTCTTCCCAAGAGGATGCCACACCTTGGTTTGCGGATATTGCAAACTATCTTGTGGGCAATGTGCTTATTGAGGGTCTTACTTACCAACAAAAGAAAAAGTTTCTTAAGGAAGTTAAGTATTACTTTTGGGATGATCCATATCTTTTTAGGCAATGTGCGGACCAAATCATTAGACGGTGTGTAGATGGGCCCGAGGCATTTAAAATCTTAGAGGCATGTCATAAAGGACCTACGGGTGGACATTTTGGGCCTAACTACACCGCCAAGAAAGTCTTTGATTCGGGTTACTATTGGCCTTCCATTTACAAGGATGCTCAAGAGATGGTGAAATTTTGTGATGTTTGTCAAAGACAAGGAAAAATTACACAACGTGATGAGATGCCACAAAATTTTATCCAAGAGTGTGAGATATTTGATGTATGGGGAATAGATTTCATGGGACCTTTTCCATCCTCTAAGGGAAACAAGTATATACTTGTGGCGGTGGATTATGTGTCCAAGTGGGTGGAGGCTAAAGCCTTACCTACTAATGATGCTAGAGTGGTTGTAAAGTTCTTGAAACAATTGTTTGCTAGATTTGGTGTACCTCGGGCCATCATAAGTGATCGTGGTACTCACTTTTGTAATGATCAATTCACGAGAGTTATGAAGAAATATGGAGTGAATCATAGACTTTCTACCGCGTATCACCCTCAAACAAATGGTCAAACCGAGGTCACAAATCGTGGTTTAAAGAGAATTTTAGAGAGAACGGTGGGAGAGCATAGAGCTTCTTGGTCGGATAAGCTTGATGATGCTTTGTGGGCGTTTAGGACGGCTTTTAAGACACCAATTGGTTGTACTCCTTATAGGCTTGTCTATGGAAAAGCGTGCCACCTCCCATTTGAGTTAGAACATAAGGCATCTTGGGCTCTCAAGTGGGCTAACTTTGATTTAAACCAAGCCGATTCACATAGGAAAGATCAAATCAATGAGATGGATGAGTTGAGAGCCAATGCCTATGAGAATTCTTTGCTATATAAGGAAAAGACTAAGAAATTGCATGATGCTAAGATTAAGAATCGTGAGTTCAAAGTTGTAGAGCCGGTTCTCCTCTTTAACTCAAGATTGAAGCTTTTTGCGGGCAAGCTTAAGTCGAGATGGTCCGGTCCATTCACTATTGCTCAAGTGTTTCCATATGGAACTCTTGAGTTGTCCCAAACCGATGGTCCAAATTTTAAAGTGAATGGTCACCGTGTTAAGCACTACTTTGGGGAGGACATTTCCGTTGAAATGGTCAAAGAGGTCCCCATTTTCCCCATGAATTAATTCATTGAGGGACGAGTCGAGCTAGAGACTCATTAACTCAAGCATCGTATAACTAGGTTAGAGTGTTGTAGGTTAGAAATAAAGGCATTGATGTGGAGATAAGTGTAGGGGAGACCTTCTTTTGTCTTCATGCTTGTTTGTAGGGTTGCTCACTCATTTCATGCTTTGGAGCTTATGGAGGAGGCCCTTGTATCCGGTTCACTTCGTTACTTTAGTGATTTTCCATTGACACCTTGTGCTTAAACATGATTTCACTAATAGTAGTCCTTTCCTTAACTTGGGATAAGCAAAGTCTATTCATTGTCATAAGTGTAGGGGAAGTTTTTATACTTCCATGCTCTTAAACATTGAGGACAATGTTTAGCTTAAGTGTAGGGGGGTCTTCTATCGAAGTGACCTTACCTAGAACTTGTCATTGTCTTGCATGATAACATGAAAATTGAATTTTTCAACATTTTTCAAATTTTTGATCTACTTTGGCCAACAAAAATATGCATTCATAATTTTTGCATCAATCATTTTTCATTTGCATAACACATTTGCATTGTATATATCTTTTCTTTTAGTTTTCATCAAAAATATATAAAAGAGAAAAATATAATAAAACATGGTTTTAACAAATTTAGACTTCTTTGACATATTAGGCCCGCCATGGATATTTTGACTCAACCCGAGTTTGCTTATTTTAGCACTCTCTAGCTAGTATCCTTAACCATGTAGTCCTTCATTGGTCTATTTGGCTAAGCTTCCACCAATTTCATTCTTTGAAATTTTAAATTTGTGGAGAATGGGAAATGATAGAGTTGAAGCAAGTGTAAAAGGGCTAGATAGACTTCATGGCAATTACTTGTGGCTAAACCCTTCTCTTCTTGACCTCTATTTTCTTCGCTTGTATATAATTGTTAATAAATAATCAAGTACGGTTTTAATTGGTTCGTAATCTCTTATGCATTTTTGGCTAATCATTTATGGTTGATATGAGTACGTCTTAAGATTCTAAGTTAGCACGTTTTATGTGTACTAGACTTGTGTCATGCTCCATATTTAGCGGGTGTTTTTCCTTTTCTTCTTTGCAAATTTCTTGGTGAGGAATAAAGAAAAATAAGAGCGGCTTATGAAAAAAATGAGTGGCTAGAAAAAAAAAAGAAAAAAAAAAAAAAAAAAAAAAAAAAAAAAAAATAATGCAAGACTCCCAAGAGGGGCAGTGTGGTGTTAATTATAGTGACTATTGAGTTCCAATATTACCTTGACGGGTTGCGGGGATTCAATAGATTGCTCCAATCCAATATTACCTTGACGGGTTGCGGGGTTGAAGATCCAAAATCTCAAAAAGATGCGGATGTAAATTATTGCGTGAGTTTTATTTTTCTTTCCTTAGCGAGTGTGTAGTTACTTATGAAAGCATGACATGAGGATTTTACACATAAGGCGAATGACTTATTACTCTTAATACGGACTTGTGTTAATTGTGAGCGGTTTTTCAAGTAATGTGTATATTTGAAATGTGTATAATGCAAGTTCGTTTTCTCAGTTCTTAACTAATAGAAAGTCCAATCAATATCAAATTTATAATTGTTTTTGGTTGTTCAAGCTTGCTTGGTAATCTATTGCTAATTCAAACAAAACTATCTAAAAATGAAAAATATAAACCTACTTATACGTAAAACAAATTGCAAATTCCAAATTTTATTCAAGTAAAATATAAAAATGCAAAATTTAAAACTATAAGGACTGAAAATGTAATTTCTATAAAATGAAAATGCTTGAAATGTAAATTCTAAAAGTTATAAGGGCTAAAAATGTAAAACAGTTAACTATAAGGACTAAACTTGTAAAAACTTAAACAAACTAACCAAATTTAAACAAACTAACAAACTTTAAAACTGAAATTTAACAAACTAACAAAGTAAAGGACTGAATTATGCAATTACCACAAATTTAGGAAGATTAGCTAGGTTTAGAAACTGTTTGAACTTCTAGGGACTAAAATGCAATAAAACCAAAGATTTAACTAAAAACGGGCAACAAGAAAGATTAAGCTCGATTGAGCTTATTTCTCAACCAAATAAGCTGAAACAACTTGCAAACAACTTCAAATCCAATTTAAGAAACGTGTGTCCAAGGAAAATAGCTAAAAGTCCAAAATAAGCAAAAGAGTGCTTATTAATAAGCTCAAAATAAGCTATAGCCTAATCCAAACATCCACAACTTGATTTTTTTATCAAAACTGATTAAGCACTTGATTTTAAGAAGGGGAAATCAAATTAGAACAAATTTCATCCAGTAATAAGCTAGATATCTGAAATAAGCTAAAATGAGCTTATGTTGACCAAACATTGACCAATTTTTGGAAAAGCTCAAAATCTCAAAAACTCATATTCAATACTTTCTAAATGGAAATGTGAAAGAAAACTACAACTTTTATGAAGTGGATTGTGAGAACTAGCAAAACAGTATGTATTTCACATCAGAGAATGACATTTGCTCAAGCTTGGGCTAAAAAGCTGTTTTCTAGCTTATTACTTGAAACTGTATATTTTCCTCCTAGATACTGAAAGATTATGATGTAAGCTATGACTAGAAACAGATTTGAGCAAATTTCATTAAGTATTGAAGGAGAACTAAGCAAAAGAAAATGGTGAGTTTCAAAGAACTAAGCTTAAACAAGGATGACCCAAACTTTTTGATTACCAATTGCCTGTTTGACTATTGTATTGACTTGTAAAAGACTTAGAACCAATTGTTAACTCCTAATGACTGAAAATGATCACTTAAACACCAATTACCTACACTTGAAAACTGATTTACAACTATTCCCAAACACTCCTTAAAAGGTTTTGATCAAACTTTAACAAAGGCTTATTAAGTACTGGTTTAAACTAATTAAAGAGCTATAGCAGACTTGTTTTAATGAACAAAATGAAATGTATTCAAGCTAAGAACAAGTAATAACCAAGACTAGAACTGCAAGTAGCTATTGGACTAAAAAGTTACTGAAAATGAGCTAAAAACTACAAGACTGAACACAATAGCACAAGATCAAGCTACAAATCACTAGGATCAATCAAACATCAACTATTTAACAAGTAAAACATGCAGCCATCAAGTTTAACTAGAAAATTTAGCATGCAAGTACTGATTTAGAGGAACATAAATCAAGAGCTTTGAAACCTAATGTAGAGGTCCTTTGGGAAGAAGAGGAGCGCTGAGCTCTCTTGCCCTAGTGATACCACCACCTATCACTAGCAATCAACTCAAATCAACAATCAAAACAGCTACAAATCATCATTCTGCCATGAATTCTTCAAGAACAATGGAAATGCTAGAATTCTGATCAAACAGCAATAAAACTTCAACAATGTCAGTTATGATCTTTGGTTGATCATAACAAACATCTAACAGCATCAATGGAATCACACAACAGCAGGAAAGTAGCAGGAATTGAAGAACAGAATTTGGCGGGAAACTTAAATTTGAAATTTTATTGAAGAATTCAGTTACAAAAGGTAGTTACAAGCTTCTAACTAACTAACTGACTCAAGAGTTTGTCAGACTCTTGAGTAGTTAGGTGAAAAGGAGGGAAAAAGTGAAAAGGAAATTTAAGAACTAGGTGTTTACAAAATTAAGCTACAAAATCACAAATGAAGTACAAGCTGGGTATTTATAGGCAAGATAGGAGATTCTGTTGGAGTTTGTGACGTGTTCGGGCCAATCATGGCTTGACACGTGGAGGAATTCTGCAAATCCACTTTGAAGGTGATGAACTTGAATTGGGGGTTTTTGATTCAATGGATGATATGTTAATTAGATTGCACCATTGGATTCGTCTTCCAAAATTAAGCAACTTTGGTGTTTTGATCATCTCTTGAAACGGCTTAAATCTCAAACCCGTTCCTGGTAAATATTTTTGTTGAAAGAGAAGGACACGTGGCGCCTTTTTATTGGTAGAGAGAGAGAGTTGCGGATTGCACTGTAGAGATATGGTATTAATTGTGACGGCTGTGAGTGGATATTTAATACTTGATCCGTGTGACTTGTTTCCCTTCTTTTTATTGGCTGAGAGCTAAAGCACATGGATTCAACTTGCATAACTTTCCAATGTTGGCAGATTAGGTCCTTGTACTTGGCAGATTCCACTTTCAAGCTAATATCTTCATTCCTTTGACATTTTTGGTCCTTTAACTTCCAAAACTTGTACAAAATGACCCTTTGACTAAGTTGACTTGATAGTTTGACCAGGTTTGACTTGAATCTTGACTTTTCATAATTTGCACTTTAAGTCCTTCATCTTTCACAAATTGTCAAGATAGGTCCTTGAACTTCAAAGTCTTGTCACTTTTGATCCTCTTTTGTCTTTTTCATCCATTTGAGCTTGGTTTTTCCTTGTTTGCTTGAAATTGTATCCTTTTACCTACATAAGATCACACAAACACAAACATACCACATAATACTGCTTTTTACAAGATAAATGGGTATTTTGCTTCATGTTTTAGGGTTATTTGTTGATAAAAGGATATGAGTTTAAGCTCATATCAAATTCCCCTACACTTGAGCATTGTCATGTCCTCATGCAATATTATATTTCAAGGTTTAAAAATTTACATTTCCCTCATAATTAATCCTCCTTGGCCATATGAGATGCATCTACACTACTTCTAAACTAGATGATGCATGATTTTGACTTTTTAAAAATGCAATGAATCAAAATACAATTCTATCTATATTTTTTTTTTTCTTGAAATGGTTTTGATGGAAATAACTCATAAAGAATTCAATGACTTAGATTAGGGCTTGGGTACCATGAACACTTATCACCCTCAAGTTTCACTTTCCCCATACCAAGCTAGTAAATGGGATCATTGCATTCACAAGTAAAAAGTGCATCAACTTATTCATGACAATTAATTGTGGAACCGGTTATTATTTGAGCAAATTGCTTGTGGGCAAATTTGTCATTATTCAAGCGTGAAATATAAGAAGTGTAAAATCCAAAAATAAGGAAGCACGGTTTTAATCCTAAGTAATCTTCTCATCCATTAACAAGTAAGAAAGAGTGAGCCATTGAGGGGTTGAAGTACCTTTAGAAATATTGTGGTTGATGAGTTGATGTTAGAAGCTACTGCGTAGTGTGAAGTTCCTAGGTAACATCATGGAGACGAGAAGGAGTGCGGGAAGAGCTACATCATGAAGCAAGGAGCCGAAAGGACTACGTGCCGGCTGCTAGAAGGATGCAAGAGATTTCGAAGGAGTCACAGAAGTTGGAAGGACTGGAAAGGTGACAAGCACTATGATGGGAATCTCCGTATGGTTCGTGACGAAGAAAGACAGATCGAGTACCAGAGTGGAGCTACAAAGAGCTGAACCAATAGATCGTGATGGAGTGACTACATAACATAGGAGATTAAGAGATCGTGGAAGTAACAAGGGAGTCGAGTGACTACACAAAGATAGAATTTCGTGGCAATCAATATCGATGGATGAGTAGTGAAGCTGAGCAAAATAAGTTCGTGGAGAAGTGATTATAGGGTCAGTTTAGTAAAGGTGTTTATGAAGGGTCTTTAGAAGAGACAATTATGCATTATCTAATGAAATAACGATTTCCATAGAGTTGATGAATTGAGTGAGAAATTTTGGTTGGACATGATAGTGAAGGAATTAGGGAGAACCATGGAAGGAGAGAACCAAGTATTCTTAGAAAATGATGATTGAAAGTACCTCATGTTAGGTGTAAGGTCATAACAAAAGTATGAGACTTGAGTAAGAATTTAGAATATGGCTTAGTTTATACATATGGAAACTTATATGGGTATAAGATGAGAATGTGATTGATAGGTGTGTAAACACCCATCCTTTTTACCACTTAACTACAATAATAACCGAGCCAAAACGTGTATTTTATATCGTAAATGTCGGAATTATGCGTGGTTTGTGTCTTTGTTGTGATTTAGGACGAAATTGTGAAAAGGGGAGAAAACACGGGCATTCACGGGCTTTTATCGAAGAAAAAGACAAAAGACGAAGTCAAGAAATCAAGAGTGCAAAAAGAACGGAAGTCCAAGACCAATTCTGATGATTTATCGAAGAAAAAGTCAAAAGACGGAAGTTTACTAAATGCCGAAGAACTCAAGTCTAATTTATTGAAGAATTACAAGACGATTTTAAAGAAATCCCGAGAAAAAGTCGTTAAAGTCAAAGAATTAAGAGATTAAGGACTTAATGACGCAATTAAAGAAAGAAGAAAGAAGGGGGAAGCTTCCTATGCACCTCCCTAATCTCCTATAAATAGGATTCATTTTCATTTCATTAGTTTTTGTTGGCTAATAGTGACAATTAGTTCTTCCATTTTATTTTCCTTGCACTTTAATTACATGTCATTTAAATACTTGTCTTGCACCTTAAATACCTTTAATTTCAAGTAAGTTTTCTTTTAATTATTGTTAATCTTTACTTTTCTTGTTAATCTCTCATCTACCTTTCTTGTTTTGCTTGATCTTTATGTTTATGTGCTTATTGTTATGCTTATTTGATTAAAGGTTATGTTTTTATGCTTTTAATTGTTTTGGATTATTGATTTTTATAGCTTATTTGTGTTTATCTTTAAATTTCTAAAGTTTTTATAAAAGTTATTTTTATATAAAAGTTGTTTTCGTTTAACTCTTTCATTTAGTGTTTCCAAAAGTCTTTAAATTTTAGCTTATTAGCTTTTTCTTATACGTTTTTTATTAAGTTTTTAGTTGTGTGCTTATTTAGTTCGTAGCTTATTTACTTAGCTTATTTTCGTTTTTTCTTACTATATTCCGACCAACCCTGGTCGGAAAAGGGTTTCATATTCCGATCATCCAGATCGGAAAGGGGTTTTGATATTACGACTGGGATTCCAAATTGACATTCCGATCAAAGGGTTTTGTTTGGTATTCCGATTAGGGGTTAGTGACCAGGATTCCGATCCTGATTCCGATCATCATTCCGATTAGGGGTGTTTGTGTTGATATTCCGACTGCTTGGGGTTCAAGTATTCCGATCATCATTCCGATTGTACCTCATTCCGACCACATCACATTCCGATAGGGAAGGTAAGGTACATTCCGATTGGGATTCCGATCGGAATGTATTCCGACGGTAGGTTTGTTTTTATATTTTTTGTCTTGTTTAATTTTTAAGTTTACATTTTAATACTTAGTCGAATTTTAATTTTCGTCACGCTTTAATTTCAAGTCATTTAATCAATTTACTTTTCAAAGTTTTTAAATATTGCACCCTTTACTTTTAATTAGACTTAGATTTAATTAACCGCCATTTACACTAAAGTTTTGCACTTTTTAATATACTACAACGACAAAACTATTTGTTTCACCAAAGACAGCTGAGTCGCATAGTTAACCAGGATCAATTCGATTAGACCAATACTTCGAACTTTAATTTTTATACCAGACAAAAGCTTGTATCAAATGGCGCCGCTGCCGGCTCTTTTCGTAAAGATTAACGGTTTTCTGTGAGAGACGCGTTGCTTTTTGGGATCCGTTCATTCGTGAGCGTTATTTTTCTTGCTTAAAAATTTCAAAAATCCATAAAAATAAAAAATTGTTAAAAATCCATAAAAATTAAAATTTTCAAAAATCCAAAAAGATTTTATTTTTATAGTGTATATATATTCTCTTCGTGTTTGGTTTCTTTTTCTTTTGCCTTAGTAGGTGTATGCGTACTAGATCTTCTACTTAACAAGAGCCCGAGACTCGTGAAGATTTAGCTATGACACGTGTGAACAACAACAATAATCCACCGCACCTCAATAATATCAACAATGTTCTTCCACAGCCCGATCTTCGGACAATGCATGAGCTTTGTCAACCCACCATGTTTGGACGAGGAGGACCGATTGCGCTGATGCAAATCACGGCTCCAGAGTTTTCGTTGAAGCATCACATGATCCAACAAGTGCAAACTAATCCATTCCGAGGAATGCCTGATGATGATGCCAACAAACACCTCGACAAATTCATTACAATCACTCAAAGCATGAAGTTGCCCGGAGCTACTATGGATGTTCTTCGCCTTCAACTCTTTCCACATACTTTATCACACCACACCGAGAAATGGTTTGATCATCTCCCGAAGAATTCCATTCATACTTGGGATGACATGACTCAACGCTTTTTGTCGTGCTACTTTCCACCATCCACGGTCACGAGCCTTCGCAATCAAATCAACGGTTTCATGCAAGAACCCGATGAATCTCTTTTTGATGCTTGGGAAAGATATAATGTTTTGATCGAGCGATGTCCAAACCACAACATACTCCCTGTGACCTTAATTGATACTTTCTACAACGGTTTGACTTTTCGTGATCGTGATACGATTAATGCAGCCGCCGGTGACATATTTATGAAAAGGAGACCCGCAGAGTGTAGAGAGCTTATTGAGAACATGACTACTCATCACAAAAACTGGGATTCCTCCGCTTCTTCAAGGAACAACCCGAGAGTCAATGTTTCTTCTACTTCAGCAACCCCCGACATGACCGAACTCACCCGCATGATGACCAAAATGAAGAAAAATATCTTGCTTCTCGCTACAAACCAACAACAAGTTAAAGCGGTTGCGAATCCTTGTGAGACATGCGGCGGTCCTCACTCATACACTGATTGTCCTTCTACTCAAGGAAATCCGGAAAACGTGTATGCGGCTTATGGTAATTATTCACCGGAAAATTACCAAGCCCGACCTCAAGGGGATAGAAGTTTGCTAAGTTACCGGTCAAACAACTACCTTTCACCCGGTTTTTCTCCTCACAACCAAAACCCTAACAACAACTACACTAGACGCAACCAAATACCACCTCGAGCTACTAATCCTTATCACCCACCCGCTCAACAAGCCCCACACATCAATCAAGATGTTGAAGCTTTGAAGAGAACCCAAGGAGAGCAAATCAAGAATCTACAAAGCCAAATTATCAATTTGAAAGGGGATATCACCAAGCAAGGGAATGACATTAGATCCGAGCTTCGAGATAATATTTAATCCTCCTTCAGCAATCAAACGAATGATTTGAAGATTATGCTGGCTAGTTTCTTGCCCACCACTCAACCCTTTTCTTCGAGTTCTCTACCTTCAAACACCGTCACCAATCCGCGAGCGAATGTGAGTGCTATTACTACCCGTAGTGGAGTTACTTTAGTAGGACCACCTATTCTGCTCCCATCATCTACACCTCCTCCACCACCATTTATCCCTACTACTCCCACACATAGCATTAGTACACCATTACCGTCTCCGCCTCGTCGTGACGAAGTACCCAAGAAGAACCCTTCAACATCTCACCCTTCAACATCTCAACCTTTACCTACTACACCTACACCTTCCACCTATAAACCCAACATCCCATATCCTTCTCGCTTGGACAAGCCTAACTTGCTCACTAAGGATGACACTCAAGTGTCGAATTATTTGAAGATGATCTCTCAAATGAATTTCAACATTAGCCTTGTTGAAGCACTTGTCCACATGCCGAAATTTTATCAAAGCATTCAAGGAATTGCTTAACAAGAAGGAGAAGCTGATTGAGCTCGCCAACACACGCTTAAACGAAAAATGTTCTCCAGTTATTCTTAAAGAACTTCCGGAAAAACTTGGAGATCCCGGTCGTTTTGTGTTGCCTTGCATTTTTAACAAAACCGAAGAATTTACTGCCCTAGCTGATCTCGGGGCCAGTATAAATCTGGTGCCTTTAAGTGATTGGACAGCACTATCATTACCCGACCTTACTCCAACAAAGATGACTCTTGAGCTTGCAAATCGCACTCTCGCTTACCCCGTTGGTATTGCCGAAGATGTGTTCATTAAAGTTGGCACCTTTACTTTTCCGGTCGACTTTGTTGTTGTTGATTATGAAATGGACCCTCGTATTCCTTTAATACTTGGTCGGCCATTCTTGAGAACCGGACGAGCATTAGTTGATGTTGCCGAAGGTGAATTAATTTTAAGGGTCGAGAATGAACAACAATTGTTCAAAATGGGGAAGCTTACAAGCAAATCCTTCGGAGGACGAGAATCAACGAATATGATTAATGTGCTTGATGATTTTGTCGTCTACAACAATCCTCTATTTGATTTGTGCATTGATAATCCACTTTTTCAAGATGATGTGGATGATTCTCTCTCCAATTTGGAACCTTCACCCATATATGATTCTCCACCTATCTTTGATGCTTATGATGATGATTCTAGCTCAGATACGGATGATTATGATGACTTTACTTCCGAGTATCCCAACATGCCCACGTATGATGATTTTGATGAGGCCGATACTCTTTCGAGTGATTCTTCACATCATGAAGATCCTCCGCCTACCATGCTTAATCCTACTTTGGATGACTACTCATTTGAGGAAGACTTCTCTACATTTCTCAATACATACTTCCCTCATGAGAGTGATGCTCCTCCTTTAGACTTTGATGATTATTTTCTTGATCCTACTTTTGATGTGATGAAAATTCTTTCCAAGAAGAAGCAACCGGTCGACACCAACATCCGCAACACGTATGATGTAACACCTATTTGTCCACCTTCTGAGGACGAGGTTGTGCATTTTCTTCGCGGATCATCTTCACATTCTGCTGAGCCTGAGTGCTATTTTTCCCTAAAGGAAAAGGTGTTCGACCCCGGTATCGTTATTCTTCAGCCATCTCCGTATCCGTCTGATGAAATAAAAGGAAAAATCTTTGGAACTTATGGAAATCTGCTTGCACCTCTTCACCCTTGCTCCCACCGTGCTCCATCTTTGCTTAAGGGAACCTTTCCTACTCTTCTTTGGCTTGTCTTGTTCGCCTTAAGCTTGTGCTATTTGATGGACGAAAACAATGTCTTTGATCCCGGTGGATATGTTTCATGCTTCTTCCTATGATAATCAAGGTCGAGTCAAGCTCACGACTCGGTGAACAAAAATCAAGCGCTTCTTGGGAGGCAACCCATGTATCTATCTTTTAGCTTTCTTTATCCTAAGTGTAGGGGAGACCCGTTGGTGTTTTCTATTTCCTCCCCTCTCATATTAAGGGATTAGAGCGCTCAATGATCTACTCTTGATGATTTTTGACGACCCGTGATTCCGTGTTCCCTTCTTCCCGGTTCTATCCTAAACTCTTTTCGATTCACTATTTTATATTTATAAATATTAAAATAGGAACTCGTTAGTTGTCTTTTCCTTAGCGAGATTTAAACAAAGTGCACAATGTCCTAAGTGTAGGGGAGTTTACTCCCACATGCTTAAACATTGAGGACAATGTTTATATTGAGTGTAGGGGGGACTTCTATCGAAGTTAAGTGCCTTTTCCCTGTATTTGTCCTCATTTAATCGGAAAATCAGATTTTCGACATTTTCCAAAATTTTTTGATCTATTTTGTCCTATTAGTTTTTACCTTTGTATAGTTATTTTCTTTCTTTATTTGAATAAAATTTTAATAAAGTGGTTTTAATTTCAAACGTTTGAATCTTTTGACTCAACCCGAGTTTACTTATCTAAGTTTACTCTAGCTAGTATCCTTAACGTGTTTAAGTCAAGTTTTGCTAGGCTTTTATATAGGGAGCTATAAAACGCGAAAGTCTTAACTCTCACGGGTTAATAACAAGAACTTTTCGCAAGTTCCTATAATTGATCCTAGAGAGTTGTTTATCAAGGGAACTTTAAAATGCGATTTCTAAAACTTGAAAAAGTCTAAGAGTTTGCAAGATCCTATAGATGACTCGAAAACCCAAAACATTGATTTAATAGGCTAAGCATCCACGAGTCTCATTCCTTGAGATTTTAAACTGTGGAGAACGAGAGATGATAGAGTCAATTATAAGTTTGGTATTCTTTCATGAATTTATGTGAGTTAATTATAAGCCTCTTCTCCCATTGCTTGCTAATAAATTTATCTGCAATAAATAAGGTTGTACGATTTGAAAAGTTACTTAGCTACTAGCCCAAGATCGTTTAAAATTTGCTCGGTATGGATTAGAGTTCATAGCCAAGGCATAACTTATTGAAGCGGGATGCGAAGATTGGCAAGTCCGAAAAGGCCCTAACAAGGCATGAGGGCTACATTTTGTTGCTAAAGATCCAAAAGTGATGTGAAGAATCATTTATCGAAAATCAATATGAATGATCGAGACACTCGACGAAAAGCAAATACTCCCTAAAAGATCATGGAGAAGTCTATCCAAAAATCCCCTAACAAGGTATGAGGATAAATAGATCCAAGTCCTAAAAGGAGGCGGATCGGTGTATATCAAAGTCCAAAATAAAGATTGGAGAAAAAAATGAAGAAGTCGTGGTCCAAATATGAAGAATCTCTCAAAACTTCAAGTGAATAAATTCCTATTATGAAGAGAAGACCATTGATTCATGAACGTCTCTCAAGGTTTGAAGTATGAAGTCGCTGCCAAATATCGATCCGAGAAAGGTCTCAAATCGTGAAGCGAGTTAAGCCAAGATATGAACTTTATGAGGTCCCGAGAAGCAGTTTTAAAAGATTTTGTCCTTTAGCTAACTATTGATTAAATCGTCCCACTTTATTTTCAGCCTAAATAACAATCGAAATAAGTCAACAATGCATCCTCGTGATCATTCAAGACATAATAAAATTTAAGAGTTACACCTAGGAATAAGGGAGTCTAAGTAAATAATTGGCCCACATGAGTTCGTGTTAGTTTGCTAACTTATAATAACAATTATCTCGTTTTTAAGCTTGGTTTGGAGAAAGTGAAAACTTAAGGATGATGATCATTCATGACATTTTCAAAACCCGAAGGTATGTTTTTGATTTCTTTACTTTAAATGTTTATGATTTTCTATCTCTTTAATAAAAGCCAAGGTGGATTGATTATGATGAAAAGTGTAAACGTGCTTTGTAACTAATGCATTACATGAGGACATTGCAATGGTCAAGTGTAGGGGATTTGATAGGTGTGTAAACATCCATCCTTTTTACCACTTAACTACAATAATAACCGAGCCAAAACGTGTATTTTATGTCGTAAATGTCGGAATTATGTGTGGTTTGTGTTTTTGTTGTGATTTAGGACGAAATTGTGAAAAGGGGAGAAAACACGGGCATTCACGGGCTTTTATCGAAGAAAAAGACAAAATACGAAGTCAAGAAATCAAGAGTGCAAAAAGAACGGAAGTCCAAGACCAATTCTGAAGAATTATCGAAGAAAAAGTCAAAAGACGGAAGTTTACTAAAAGCCGAAGAACTCAAGTCTAATTTATTGAAGAATTACAAGACGAGTTTAAAGAAATCCCGAGACAAAGTCGTTAAAGTCAAAGAATTAAGAGATTAAGGACTTAATGACGTAATTAAAGAAAGAAGAAAGAAGGGAGGAAGCTTCCTAAGCACCTCCCTAATCTCCTATAAATAGGATTCATTTTCATTTCATTAGTTTTTGTTGGCTAATAGTGACAATTAGTTCTTCCATTTTATTTTCCTTGCAATTTAATTACATGTCATTTAAACACTTGTCTTGCACCTTAAATACCTTTAATTTCAAGTAAGTTTTCTTTTAATTATTGTTAATCTTTACTTTTCTTGTTAATCTCTCATCTACCTTTCTTGTTTTGCTTGATCTTTATGTTTATGTGCTTATTGTTATGCTTATTTAATTAAAGGTTATGTTTTTATGATTTTGATTGTTTTGGATTATTGATTTTTATATCTTATTTGTGTTTATCTTTAAGTTTCTAAAGTTTTTATAAAACTTATTTTTATATAAAAGTTGTTTTCGTTTAACTCTTTCATTTAGTGTTTCCAAAAGTCATTAAATTTTAGCTTATTAGCTTTTTCTTATACGTTTTTCATTAAGTTTTTAGTTGTGTGCTTATTTAGTTCGTAGCTTATTTATTTAGCTTATTTTCGTTTTTTCTTATTGTATTTCGACCAATCCTGGTCGGAAAAGGGTTTCATATTCCGATCATCCAGATCGGAAAGGGGTTTTGATATTCCGACTGGGATTCCAAAGTGACATTCTGATCAAAGGGTTTTGTTTGGTATTCCGATTAGGGGTTAGTGACCAGGATTCCGATCCTGATTCCGATCGGGGATTCCGATCATCATTCCGATTAGGGGTGTTTGTGTTGATATTCCGACAGCTTGGGGTTCAAGTATTCCGATCATCATTCCGATTGTACCTCATTCCGACCACATCACATTCTGATAGGGAAGGTAAGGTACATTCCGATTGGGATTCCGATCGGAATGTATTCCCACGGTTGGTTTGTTTTTATATTTTTTGTCTTGTTTAATTTTTATGTTTACATTTTAATACTTAGTCGAATTTTAATTTTCGTCACGCTTTAATTTCAATTCATTTAATCAATTTACTTTTCAAAGTTTTTAAATATTGCACCCTTTACTTTTAATTAGACTTAGATTTAATTAACCGCCATTTACATTAAAGTTTTGCACTTTTTAATATACTACAACGACAAAACTATTTGTTTCACCAAAGATAGGTGAGTCGCATAGTTAACCAGGATCAATTCGATTAGACCAATACTTCGAACTTTAATTTTTATACCAGGAAAAAGCTTTTATCAGTGATCCGTATGTAATCACATGAAACTCTAGTTTGTCCCTATTAGGAGGGAGTAGGAGAATTGGTCGTGAGGAAAATAAGTGAAGCTACGTGGAATAGACGACTTGAAAGACGGGAAGCATAACCTCGTGATGTATAAGTTTGGAAAGATGCGAATCATGAATGAAATAGGTCGAGATAGGAACCGAAGGTAAAACTTTGGTCTAGCCTAATGAGTAGACAAAAGCACAAAGCATGTTAATATTGTTGTAGTGTGGAAAAGGGAATGGCACTGACCGATATAGTTGGATTGGAAGGCTTAGTATCGATAATCGAATGGATGAGGAGTTATAGATTTGATATGTCATGAGTAACGAAGGGTTTGGTCTAACTGAGACAAGATGAGGAGCACTATGACCTTGAAGGTAAGATATTGTGTAGGTATAAAGGAAGTGTTGGGTATCAAAAAAAAAGAAAAAAACTCTCATAAAAGAAAGTGAGAAAAGAAGTGTATGGGTGCTACTAATGAGCTATCCAAATTTGATGGAAGTAGTTGTAACATGGGTTTGGATGACAGTTGATAAAACTAACTAATGAATATGTGAAAGACCATCATAGGTCACTTTTGTAAGGAAATTGGAATTTTAAGTGGTTTGGGGTACGGACAAAAGGGATTGATAAACATGATTGGACATGAGTATATCCGGCTAACTGGAGATGGATGGATGGATGAAGTGAGAAATTTCTACAAGTATGGGAGTCGTGTTGAGAGCTTGGGTGACTGATTTAGAGGGAGGTGGGAAACTCGTTAGCAATGTCTACGTTTTCATATAATGATAGTTATCATACTAGAAGTTGATGAATGCCATTTGAGGCACTATATGAAAGGATAGGGTGAATTTCCCCTATTGTGTACTAGAATTGGTGAAAGAGGCTGCTAATATAATAATGGTGTTTGTGGAAAGGACGAGAGAAACAAGAGATGATATGTTAAAAAGGAGGAAACAACTACCGTTTAGTGACAAAGTTATGTAGGAAGTTTCACCTATAGTAACGGGCGCCATGTTTAGGAAAAACGGAAAAGTTGATGTCGAGTTTTGTAGGTCCATTTATGATCTTTTGAAAGATTGGACCTGTAGTTTATGGGTATACAATTAACTAGGGAGTTGAGTGGTGTACATGATATATTTCATGTATTGAGATTTGGGAACTATGGTTTGAGAATGCATATTTGCATGTGTGGTTATTAGGGATTTGTGTTATAAATAGTCATTTGTGAGATTTATGGGCTGTGAGGTCAATAGTTTGGGAATGAGTTTAAATAATGTTGGTTAATATATGTGGTAATTTGAGACTTGAACTAAAGTACACATGGAAATGAGAGGAGTTCATTCAGAACAAGTATCCTCATGTGATTTGTCGTTTGTGTGTTTGATCCTAAGGAATAAATCTCGGGAAGAGATTTCTATTAGGAGGGAGTGATGTGACAACCTTGGTTTTGGGGTTTAGACTATAGTTTAGGGTGTGTTGTGCAAATATGTGCTTTTATGTGCATATGTGTTTATTTTTTCTGTTTGGAGTAAGGTTTAGATATCGTTTATGGGTAAATAGTACTCATAAGTAAATCGACGAACGGTTATTTCATGTTCATGAGCTCACAAATTGGTGACTATGAAATAAAATGGTGTTATTTTGGTGTTTTACGTATACGTATAAGTATAATAGTAAATCGTATTTTTACGATTTAAGGTTTAGCATTTAGAGGTCTCGGATGAGGTAATTAGTCACAGGAATATTTTTCAGGATGGTTTTAAGTCATTTGGGACTTAGTTATATAGTTTATTTCATATTTCAAGAGTTTTTATAAAACTGTATATTTTTACGGCGTTTACGGTAAGCGCGTAAATTGATAAGTTTTACGGTTTTGAGGTTTTTGGAGCTGAAATAAATTAAGGTAACTTAAGGTATTATTAATAATATATTAATAATTAATAAAAAAATATAGGGGTATAGTCGGTTTGTAAACGCAAGAAGAAAAGAAAAGGGAAAAAAAGGGAAAAAGGGAACCGGGCTTTTGTACATGGGCCAAGGACTTGTTAGGAAAGTAAATAAAGTCTTTTTATTAATCAAAACACTCATAAAATCCCTGGAGATCAAGGTTTAGTCGGCATCAATGGATATTTTTAGGGTTCTTCATAATTTTCTTGTCTTCTAAAAATTCTAAGGTAAAACCTATGTTTCTCTTTTCGATTAAATTATTTTTAACTCGTTCTTAATCAATACATGATGGATCTAGGGCTAGGTTAATTATGTATTCTATATTATAATGGTATAACATGATTAGATTAATTAGATATAATGAGTATACATGGTGATGGTAATTAATTAAGCTAATTGTGTTAAATTCGTTTTTAAAAACTAGACAGAATTTCAGGTCAACTGTTTTGATCATAACTATAGTTTTACAAAGTTTTATATTGGGATATTGGTACCCCTGTAAAGGTAATTGAGTTGGCTTTCAAATGAAACAAACGAGAACTAAATTGAAGGTCGGAAAGTGGGTCAAAAACAGGTTACAACAGTCGGAGGTCAAAGCAATTTTGAAATCAGTCGGGTTTAAATTAATGTTTTAAGATGTTTAGGGTACTTAGGAGTGTAATTGGACCTTCAAACAAACGTGAGACTTAGATTATATGTTAAATAAAATATCTGGAGGAGGGATAAATAAATGGGTTAGGGTAAGACCCTCTGACCATAACAAAGTTTTCATATGTTCAAAATCAGTAAATTCTGAATAGGTAAAAGTATATATATATATATATATATATATATATATATATATATATATATATATATATATATATATATATATATATATATATATATATATATATATATATATATATATATATATATATATATATATGGAGGCCTTAACAGTAGCTTTAATGTTGCGGCCAAATGGGAGAGTTAGATAACACATGTAAGGGCATAGGATTTCTTTTACAGGGCATGTTATTTTGGTTAAGGGGGTGTTCGACCCATAGTTTGAAGTATGAAAAACGGGACTGTTTTGGGTTAAATGTTAATGGGGCGAGTTATGAACTAAACTAAGTTAACGGCTTTATTGAGGGATGTAATGAGATGCATATGGCATTTAAATGGGTTTAAGTGGTAGGATAATATTATATATCCATCATAGATTGGTGAGCCATTTTAGTATGTGGTTCATGTCTTGATTGTATACATTTGTGTGTTTAGATTTTTGCTAGAGCGCAGATACTTGAGAAGCTTGTTCAGGTGAGTTTCATTGTCCCATGTTCTATGATTTGTAAATGTTTTGATTTCCAGATGGGATGGAAGAGACACTGTATGATTTTGTAAAGAATGTTGTGAATGTTTTTATGGTTTGTGATGGACTTGTGTGTACACTTATGTGATTAATTGTTGTGTGATTCTTGATTGTGTTTCTGATTTGGATCGGGGACACGTACCGTCTCAATTATTGTAGTTTGACTTGGTACCAAGGGGATGTTGACAAGGCGGGGCCTTGAGATTGGTTCATAGGTGTATGGGTGCCTATAGGACCATGGTAATTAGTAAGGCTTGGAGCCTTGGAATTGTGGTTATTGGTAAGGCTTGGATCCTTGGAATTGTGGTGATTGGTTAATCTTGAATGCTAGTTTTTAATACATAATTGTAGCACATTGTCCATATGTTCTTTTGTTAATGGCTGTTATTCACAACTTATAATTGTTTTGGAGTTGGAGTCTAAACCTATAACTCTCACCAACTTTATGTTGACGTGTTTTAGTGTCTCTTTCAGGTGAGAATGTGGTTAAGCGTAGGAATAGGAGTAGCTAGTTGGGAGGCTTAGGATTGCATTGGAGGAACCCCTTTCCTCTTAGTCTTTACTTATGTTTGAATAAGTCATACTTTGTAGACACCTATATGTTTGTATTTGTTAATTGTATGTCTTTGGTAAGAGTGTTAGCCTTAAAATGTGTACGACTAACGGAATTACATTAGTTTCATAGCCGAGACTTGCAGGGACTAATATTGTCATATGTAAAGTCCAAGTCCCGTGCTATATAAACCCCTCCATACTTCCATGGAGGGGTGAGGCTTATCATTTCCTTCTTGTCTTTCTCTCACTAGAATAAAGCGGTTGAGGTTTCATGCATGTATTGTGGTGGAGGTCATGATTTCTCCGAGTGCATTACCAACGGTGGTAACACTTCGAGTGCCTACGCGGCCACGGGAACTTATAACCAAAACGGTCAAGTTACCCGCTCTAATCAATTGACTCCACCAGGTTTTGGTCAAAATGCTAACAACAACTATCGCAACAATCAAGTTGGTTTCAAAAACAATTACAACAAGGGAAACTATGGTAACCAAGGGGCTAATAATCAAGTTTCAAACAAAAACCAAAATGATTTTCAAAACAACAACAAAGTTTTGCAAACTTTGAAAGATCTTCCAAATGAATTTGTTGAATACGCTAATGGAAACGATGCTAGGTTTGACAACATTAAAAGAGAAATCATTAGCCTAAGATCCGAGTTTAAGAACGACTTGAAGAAAGAGTTGAAAAATGAGTTAGCTAATGAGCTTAAAATCCATACCAACAAAATGGAAGGAAATGTAACTAGGTTACAACAAAACCAACAAAAAATGGAACAAGGGCAACATGAAATTAAGCAAGAGATGATTAAAGCCGAGAAGAGGCAATCCATGTTTGAAGATAAAATCTCATCTATATTTGAGGCAATTATGTGTAAACCATCTTCGAGTAGTCTTCCTAGAAACACCATATCAAACCCTAAGGGTGAGATGAAAGTGATTACCATACGTAGTGGTAAGACACTTAAGGAACTGACTCCTCAACCAATTTCTCCTATGGAGGAAGCAATTGAGGAAGAACCCGAGGTGGTGGTAAAAAAGGAGCATGTTCCAATCCCACGAAGTACCGCTCATGCCACACCTACGGTTGACCCATTACCAACATTGGAACCCGAGATTCCAAAGGCAATGCCTATGCCTCAACCCACACCACCTTTGCCCTATCCATCGAGACTTAGAAAGGAGAAACGTCAAGAGCGCGACAATTACCAATTTGAGATTTTTATAAAAATGTTTCGTGATTTGCACTTTAATGTGAGTTTCGCCGATGCTTTGGTCATGATGCCTCAATTTGCCGCTAACTTTAAGAGTATGTTGAACAACAAGGAGAAATTGCATCAATTGTCTAGTTGTTCATCGGTTTATCTTATCGCATACCTCAAAAAGTCGGTGATCCCGGTAAATTTTTGATCCCTTGTGCAATCCAAGATATGGAAGAATGCTTTGCCTTGGCCGATCTTGGTGCTAGCATTAACTTGATGCCACTTGCAATCTTCAAGTCGCTTAATCTTCCTAATCTTACTCCTTCACTAATGTCTATCGAGTTGGCCGACCATTCCACAATTCCCGCATGTGGATTGGCGGAAAACGTTTTTGTGAAAGTGGGAAAGTTCTACTATCCCGTAGACTTTATCGTTGTCGATATTCCCACGGATCCTCAAGTTCCTCTCATTTTAGGTCGTTCGTTTATATATACGTCTATGGCTTTGATCGATGTTCATGCTAGAAAGATCGCCTTACGTTTCAACGACGAGGAACTTGTTATAAACGCAACTCAAAACTCTCAAATTTCTCATGTTTATTCCGTTGTAACCATAAACCTCGTTGATATGATTGACGTGGTTTGTGAGGAATTTTCACAAGAAGTTCTAGGTTTTGGTGATGATGAAAATGGTGGCAATCCCACTATGTTAGATCCCATCCTTGATAACTCGACACCAACCTTCACTCCATTTGAAGGTGGCGGTTTTAAGTTGGAAGAATTCAATGTTCCACGTACTTGTAACGAAGACCTCGACAACCATGAGGACTTCTCGATTATCAAGGATTTCCTTAACGATTTCCCATTTCCTCCACCCGAGGAGGTTATGAGTATCGAGCCTAAATCTTCAATTGAGGAACCACCTATCCTCGAGTTGAAATATTTACCTCCTCATCTCGAATATGTCTATTTGGAGGAGGGCGACAAGTTGCCGGTTATTATTGCGAAAGAACTTTCGGATGATGAAAAAACCGTACTTGTCGATGTTCTAAAGGATCACAAAGGGGCAATTGCGTGGAAGTTTCCGACATTAAGGGAATCGATCCCAAATTTTGTACCCACAAAATCTTAATGGAGGAGGATTACAAGCCCGCATTCACATGTCAAAGGAGGGTGAACCCCAAAATTCACGACGTCATCAATAATGAAGTCTTTAAACTCCTTGACGCGGGAATGATTTACCCTATTTTCGATAGCCCTTGGGTGAGTCCTATTCATTGTGTCCCTAAGAAGGGAGGAATGACCGTTGTGCCAAACAATGCCAACGAGTTAATTCCCACTGGACTCGTGACCGGATGGAGAGTGTGCATTGACTATCGTAAGTTGAATGAAGCCACTCGAAAAGACCATTTTCCCTTGCCCTTCATGGACCGAATGTTGGAGCGTCTTGCGGGAAACGATTTCTATTTCTTTCTAGATGGTTTTTCCGGTTACTTCCAAATTCCCATCGATCCTCGTGATCAAGAAAAAACTACGTTTACGTGTCCATATGGAACGTTTGCCTATCGTAGAATGCCATTCGGACTTTGCAATGCACCAGGAACCTTTCAAAGGTGCATGATGGCTATTTTTCATGATATGATCGAGAAGACGATGGAAGTCTTCATGGATGACTTTTCCGTGTTTGGTAATTCGTTCACTTCGTGTTTGTCGAATCTTGAGAGAATGTTGAAACGTTGTGAGGAAACCAACCTTGTGCTCAATTGGGAAAAATGTCATTTTATGGTTAAAAGTGGAATCGTCTTAGGGCAAAAGGTCTAGAAAGGGGATTGAGGTAGATCAAGCTAAAGTAGACGTCATCGCCAAATTACCTCATCCCAAAACCGTTAAGGGAGTTAGGAGTTTCCTAGGCCACGCGGGCTTTTATCGACGATTCATCAAGGATTTTTCAAAGATCTCTCGACCTATTACACATCTCCTTGAAAAAGAGGCACGTTTTGTCTTTGACGAAGATTGTGTACGAGCCTTTGAAATCCTTAAGAGGAAACTTACAGAAGCTCCCATTCTTGTTGCTCCCAATTGGAACCTCCCCTTTGAGCTCATGTGTGATGCTAGTGATTACGCTATTGGGGCCGTATTGGGGAAACGTCATGAAAAGCACTTCTTGCCTATTCACTATGCTAGCAAGACGATGACCGAGGATCAACTTAATTACACTACAACGGAGAAGGAGTTCCTTTCCGTGGTGTATGCATTTGAGAAATTTCGACCTTATCTCGTCTTGACGAAATGCATAGTGTATACGGATCATTCGGCTATTAAGTATCTTATGGCTAAACAAGATGCTAAGCCAAGATTACTTCGTTGGATTCTCCTCCTTCAAGAATTTGATCACAAAATTGTTGACAAAAAAGGAGCCGAGAATCTAGCGACCGATCATCTTTCTCGTTTGGAAGATCCTCACCAAAGTGTTTACGAGCCCAAGGAAATCACCGAAACATTTCCGCTTGAGACACTTGGTGTAGTGAATTCTAAGCTTGATTCTCCCACCCCATGGTTTGCGGACATCGCAAATTACCATGAGGGCAACTTCATCATCAAGGGTATGACGACTCAAGAAAAACGAAAATTCTTTCGTGACGTCAAGTTCTACTTCTGGAACGACCCTTACTTGTTTCGAACTTGTGCGGATCAAATCATCCGACGTTGTGTATTTGGCACCGAAGCTTCTCATATCCTTAGAGCTTGTCATGAGGGACCCACGGGTGGTCACCATGGTGCTAATATCACAGCTAAGAAGGTCTCTGATGCCAGCTTCTTTTGGCCTACTATTTACCGAGATGCACAAGATCTTATGAAGTCATGTGATTCATGCCAACGACAAGGAAAAGCCTCACAAAAAGATGAAATGCCACAAAATATCATCTAAATGTGTGAGATCTTTGACGTTTGGGGTATAGACTTTATGGGGTCGTTCCCATCATCTCGTGGTAATAAGTACATCCTTGTCGCGGTTGACTACCTATCTAAGTGGGTGGAAGCTAAGGCTTTGCCCACCAATGATGCTCGTGTGGTAGTCAAGTTTTTGAAAAGCTTGTTTTCTCGGTTTGGAACCCCTCGTGTGATCATAAGCGATCGTGGAACCCATTTTTGTAACGACCAATTCGAAAGGGTCCTAAGGAAATATTGGGTTACACATCGGCTTTCTACGGCTTATCACCCACAAACGAGTGGGCAAGTCGAGGTTTCAAACCGAGCGTTGAAGAGGATCTTGAAGAGATCCGTTGGGGAAACCGACAATCTTGGTCGGATAAGTTGGATGATACTTTATGGGCCTTTCGGACCGCTCATAAGACACCCATTGGGTGCACTCCTTATAAGCTTGTGTATGGGAAGAATTGCCACTTGCCAATTGAATTGGAACACAAGGCTTATTGGGCCCTAAAGCATTGTAATGATGACATGGAGACCGCCGGAAAACATCGGAAAATGAAATTAAATGAATTGGATGAATTAAGGGATATTGCTTATGAAAATTCATTGATTTATAAAGAAAATACTAAAAAAGTTGCATGATTCTAAAATTAAAAACCGGGTTTTAACATTGGGGATCAATTTTTGCTTTTTAATTCTCGTTTGAAAATCTTTTCTGGTAAGTTGAAATCCCGTTGGTCCGGTCCATTCACCGTGACTCAAGTATTTCCATATGGGACCATCGAGCTAGCTCAAAATGATGGCCCCAATTTCAAGGTGAATGGACATTGGTTGAAGCACTACTTTGGCAGGGAAGTTCCATCCTTGAACTACCTCGACCAAATCACCTTCCCTAATGATAATTACTATTGAGGGGATCAAGTCGAGCTCATGACTCGGTAATAAAAAACAAGGTGCCTCGTGGGGGAGTCCCATGCTTATCTTATGTACATATTATCGCTTTCTAATGTAGTAACGTGTGGGGATTTGTACCCTTCCAACCTTTGTTCCATGGTTGTTTGTGAATTTTGGATTTTAGATGATCATTATCCTCACTATTGGAGCCTCTCGTGTTCATTTTATGGGAGCACTCGATCGTTTGCTTTGAAGACTTTCTCAATATCCATGATATATCCTTTGATGTTCTAACCTTAGGTTTATAGCACACTTCATAAACGGCTTTAAATTTAACGGTTACACCCTTTCCATGCTAGATTAGGCATTCGACTACGTCTCTAGTATAGGGTTGTTTGCACCCCTAGACTCGAAACATTGAGGACAATGTTTAACTTTAGTATGAGGGGGTGAATAGATACTTGCCTTGCCAAACCTTCACGCTTTCCAAAGTTTATCTTTTTGTTTATCGTTTTGTTGCAAAACGAGGCTAAAATTGGCCAAATTTTAAAATTTTCCTCGTGTTTTATAAGTGTTTAAGACACGAATGTAGGTTTTTCGATGGCGAGAACAAGAGTAATTTTTGACTCGATCGTGCGTATTCAGCACTTAGCTTCGATTCCTTAACTTTACATTAGGCTAAGTCTCTTAAATGAGGACGAGAAATGATAAGGTTAATTATAAGTTACTATGCTAAACGTAGAATACTCGTATTCTTTAAAAACTCATATGTTCTCATTGTTTGCTTATTCTCCCTTCACTTGTAAATATTTTTTGCTTAATAAATATTGACTTAGCGGTTTAGTCTTGATTGTTGGGTTTCTAGTCTTTTCTTGTAGCTTCCGTGTAATTAAATTGGGAATACATTAAGGTATCGCCAGCGTCACGGTTTTGAAGTATTGGCAACCCGAATAATTAAAAGCTTCACCAATAATAAGATTTCAAGTGCTCACCTAAATCAAGCAAACAATTTGAAGCCCCACAAGGCCGAAAAATCTTTGCAAAATTGAAAGTGAATTATGCCTTAATCTTTGAAGCGTTAAAGATCCAAAATTCGCCTTAGCGTGCGGATATACGCCTTTGGCTAATAAAACTACCAACGAGGTGGATAATAAAAGGCAAGGCAAGACCGAAGTCATAATAAAATATTCATGGCGAAGTTGAATAAAAGATGGAGGTAAACCAAAGATAATAAGTGTGACACCCTAGAATCGAGGTCATTAACGTTACCCTAAATTACGCTAATTTTTGAAATTTTAATAAATTTTAATTTCCATATCTATAAGTATTTTGGTTAAAGCCGATGTTCGAGATTATAATTTTTACGATTGACGATTTAAGAAGGACGATGACGATTACGATCCCGAGGGATGCCCAATTTTATATAATTATTGACGATTTATCGATAATGTAATTTTTCGAGAATTTTATTTACGGTTCGTGTTAAGTTGAGTCGGGTGAGTTTTATAGCCTTCCGAGTACATTTAAAGTATCCCAAAAATATTTTGGAGCGTTCGGGAAGATTTCCGACTCCCGTAAAATTTTCAAAATTGACAAATGAGTCGAACCCGCAAAGTTTTGAGGACGTTTTCAACTTAAGGCCAAAAGAAACCAAATATTGCAAAATGGTCCCTCCCAATCCACCAAAACGGCCCAAAATTGACACAAACACAAACACATAGAAAATTTTCACCAAAAATAATCAAACACTCCCTCTCTTGCTCCCATAGCCGACGGTTACCCCCAACCCACCAAGAAATCCATCAAAAACTTTTTTCACTTGATTTTCATAAAAAGTAAGGTTAGACCACATCTAATTTGGTCATTCCCTACATTTCTATGTGCTTAAATCCCACATGCACTAACAAAAATTTTCCAAAAATTTTCATGATGATCCAAATTCGTTTTTGAGGCTAAATGTTGTAATGCATGTTAAATTTATGTGTTATGGATGCATAAACACCAAGAAAACCCACCAAAATCAATTTGGTTGTGGTGATTGGGGCACCCAAACCCCACGGCACAAGGGGTGTTTGGGGAGCCATGGTGGTTGTTGAATTTTGAGCTTATCCTAGTGTTTGGTTATGTGTTTAGTGATGTTATACATAGGTTTAGGTGATTGCATGTTTGAATTCTTTGATTTTTGATTTTGAGAGTGGTTGATCAATAGGGGTAGGACTGATTATTTGTGTTAGGACGTGTTTGGGAAGGCTTAGGATGATGCCTAGTGGTGGTTAGAAGGTTTGAAATCGAGTCTAAGCATGATTTTGGAGTAGCAAAATTTAGGCAGAAACTTTTAGCTCATTTCATAAAAATTATTTTTTTTCCAGGTCTTGAAAACTAAATGTAGTTGTAGAGGGTCTTCTTGTCTTTAATTTGGTATAAGGTAGAGCCCGTGACTCAAAACGAGCTAAAAGTTATGAGGTTTTAAAGATCGAGTACCGGGAGACGAGGACTTTCATAATCCGGATTTATGTAAAGTTTTAGTCAAATCCCGAGGGTCACAAGTATGAATTGGTAAATGGTCAAGGGTCAAAATTTGGTCCCAAACCTGTAAAAATGAGTCTATAAGTTGACTTAGGAGTCAAAGAAGTCAAAGGTACATTTCATATAGGTCAAAGAGGTCAAAATTGGTCGAAGTGCAATTTCAGCCCGTAAAATGTAGTTTTGGAAAAGCGTCGAGTAATGGGTCGTAAAAGTAAAAACTTTTATTGGGCTTAAAAACATGTTATCTACAGGTCTTATAGGATTTTTGAGAATTTTGTCAAATTTTATAAGTGTGGTTAAACATGGTAAAACAGCCCGTACTTTAGTCAAGTACCGGCGAGAATGAGTAAAAATGGACAACGTAAGTAATGAGAACGAATGGTACAAAATGAGTGATACTTGTTATTTTGTTTTTGGCGTGAGTTATACTTGTCCTAAGTGACTAGTATATATGTATTTTATACAGTACTGTAAGTATTTAAAATGAGATTACTCATTACGCGTTATTTGTGATAGGTGTTGATTTAACCGGGCATCTGTTTCATCGTCAGTGATCATTCCTCGAACTACCGACTACTTAATATCTAAGGTGTGAATTTATAGCCTCGCTTATATTTATTTCAAATTGTTTTACCCGCGAGGGAAATGCATGCTAGTTTTTAAAAGGAACGTATATCATGAATGATTGTTAGACCCGAAAGTTGCCTTAGAAATTGTGTTGAGTACCAAAGTTGCAAAAGTCCCTAAAATCATGAACTATTAACTATTGTCCTGCCCTCGAGTAGGGGGAAATAGCCGCTTATGCAATTTGTAGTACTACGGGGTTAACGACCCAATGCTAGCCGAGAAGCTGTACTTTTAGTAAGTTCTGCGGTAGATTATTTTGTATGAGAAATAAGGTATAATTGCAACTGATGCCTTTAGAAGGGGCACTGGTTTCATCTGAATCACGCCGGTATTTATTACGCGGGTGATTGAGTTAACGGATTAGTGTCATGAGCTTAAACACAATTGTCAGTATCCTGATTATAGTTTGTTTGATCGACAAGACTATAAATGATCACGAATGGTTTTTATTTTATATACGTTCAAATGAATTGAAAAACCTATGAATTCCACTCAACGTTTTCGTTGACCAAATTTTTGGCATGTGTTTCAGGTAACCGCTGAAGTGTAAGATGGAGCATGCTTGGGATGGATGTTGTGTGTATGGCTTGGAGTCCGCTTGTTTTTCCTCCTTTTTCTACTTAAACATTTTAAAAATTTTTAATGTTAAGTTGTTGTGAAACTGAATGATTTGGGTTGAGATTCATGGGGACCGAAAACGCTAAACTCTGTTGTACCAAATTGGGTTTGGAAAAACCGTGGACATGTATCATCTAACAATTTTAAATTCAAGTTTTAAGTTGACGTCTTTTTAGCGTCGTTTGATATATCTTGTGTGCAATGAATACTGTGTAGCACCCATTGTTGTAGTTCCGCTGCGCATAGCAATTGTGGGGGTGTTACAGATTGGTAATCAGAGCCACGAGTTATAGAGAACTAGGTCGTTTTTGAAAATCCTAAACTATAACTTTTGGTGTCGTAAGAAAAGGGTCTAAGCACACACAACTATCCTGCATGGCTCCGGTAAGATTTATTGTTGTATTTATGGCATTTGACGTATACTTTTGAGTGAAGTATATATGTGGGTAATTATTACGTAAGTATGGAATTACTATATGTAGACGTTGAATTTTACGTGAAATATCCGACATCGTAATTTTCGTATTAATCATGCATGAGCATCATATTATTACATTTCGGGCATATGTACCACCTTTGCATTGCATTTGCATGCATGTATTTATAACTATTGTATAATTACTTATGTACCCTCCGAAATTCGCTGTTATTGCAGGAATGGCCGAGGTACCGCCTAACGATAATGGAAACGATTACGTCGTAGGTCGCGAAGGGGGAAGTGTTGGAACAGCAGCTGAAGGACAAGATGAGACGAACGATGTGCAAGCCCACGATTCATCAAGGCATCCCAAGAATTTGCTGTCCCGGACCAAGAATTTATCATGACGTACGACGGACTGTGAGAGGTTTGGAAGGATCGATGTGCATGAGGTATGTAGTGGAATCAAGGGTGATCAGTAGATTCGACGAGAATGAAAAGGAACATCAAAGACTGTTGGAAAGGACTGCAAGAATTGCGTATGATGGGATAGTAAACACAAGTGACATCAACAGTTTAAGATCAATGGTTGCAAATTTAAGTGCTAGTCTTGACCGTGTGAGGGAAGATCAGATGAGGTTGTCAAGGATGCAGAGTTGGGAGCATCGTGTGAGGGATTTATTGCCCCCGGATTGGAGATTCGTGGACGATTTGGAGATGGAGGCGAATGACTTCATGATTCAGCCGCCTACTAGAGGTGCTTGTATTACGGTGGGAAGTCAGGTAGCGATTGAGTGTGGATCCACATCAGGGACGAAAAAGGAAATGGAATGTGGGCCGGATGATAAAGGAAAGAGAAAAGTGGATGATGTGGATGAGGACGTTAGTGATGAGGAACCTGAGGAAGACGACGACGAGCCGCCATCCAAGAGGCCGTGTGGATCACCACATGCCTAGTTACTTGTTTTGTATTTTCTTTGATCATTGTAATAGAACTGTTTTAGACTTTTGTATGATGGTATTATGACGAGAAACTCAAGTACTTGAAGTTTTATGGTGAACGATTGTAGTGGCAATACTTGTCACGATTTTGGTTAATTATCAATACAATCTACGTTACCTTTCATGATCTGTGATATGTCTTAAATTTGATCTTTTGTGGTGTGAATTGATGAATATTAGTAACTCCGTAGTGATGTGTCGTTGTATGTATATTATGTCTGGGAAACTTGATATGTATACTTACATTGTTTTTCTATTTTCCTTGTCTTGCAGAAAGAGATATTCGATAACACCATGCCTCCAAAGTTGACTGCCGATCGTGTTAACACCATGATTCAGGAAGCTATAGCAAATGCGTTGGAAGCGGACCGAGCTGGGAGAAATCAGGATCCGGGAAGGAACGCGGGGAGACAGCAAGCCCCGAGAGTGTGTACCTATTCTAGCTTTATGAAATGCGGTCCCACGCAGTTCCGTGGAACGGGTGGAGCTTTAGAACTTAGACGATGGTTGGAAAAGGTTGAAAGCACGTTCGAAATCAGTGGTTGTGCAGAAGCGGATAAAGTGAAGTTTGCAGCGGCTACGTTTCTTGATGATGCGTTAAGTTGGTGGAATACCCAGGTAGCTACGGTTGGATTGGCTGTAGCGAATGCAAGGACGTGGAATGCGACAAAAGCTTTGTTGACTAAGAAGTTTTGCCCAGAAGAGGAACTGGGGCAATTGGAGGACGAATTGAGGCACTTGACCTTGAAGAACAACGATATAGCTGCCTACACTAGGAGGTTTAATGAGTTAAGCCTTTTGTGTCCAGATATTTTTGCCAATGATGCCAAGAAAATGAAACAGTACATTAAGGGTTTATCCAGCAATATTAAAGGTGAAACAACTTCGTCAAAACCTGGATCGTTTGATGAAGCGGTTCAGATGGCTCACGCTTTGATGGACGTCAAGCTTCAGGACAAGCAGAACTCAATTGCTGAAGGTAACAAGAGGAAATGGGAAGCGGCACAAAGTAATCAATCCCAAGGCCAGAACCGAGGTGGAAATCGAAACAACCATGGGCCGAACCGAAATCAGCAGTTTAACCAAAGAAGGAACGAAGGGATGAGGGCAGTGACGAACCCTAGAGGTGCGAAAGTGAACCCCCATTGTGGTAAGTGCAACTTGTATCATGTTGGAAATTGCCCGCCTGCATGCGGCAAGTGTGGGAAGGCAGGTCATAGGACATCTGGTTGTCGAACGGGAGGAGTAGCCACAAGGGCTAATGCTATCAGGATGAGGGGATGTTATGGTTGTAGAGAAAGGGGTCATGTGCAAGCGAATTGCCCGAAGGCAGGAAACAGGCGGGGAGGTAATAATGCGGCTGCTGTGTATCAAGTGGGAACGGCTGATAAACCACAGGGTCCAAATGTGGTTACCGGTACGTTTTTGCTAGACGCTTGTTATGCTAGTATTTTGTTTGATTCTGGCTCCGACAAGAGTTTTGTAGATGTTAGATTTAGTCGTCATATTGATAGAGAACCGGTGTTGTTAACGACTAGTTATAATGTTGAGTTAGCCGATGGAAAAATTGTTAGCACAAATTCTATACTGAAAGGGTGTACCTTGAAGTTAGGAAATTACGCTTTTAAAATCGACTTGATGCCTATAGAGCTAGGATCGTTTGACGTGATTGTGGGAATGGATTGGCTAATGGCGCACAGTGCTATGATCGTCTGCGGCGAGAGATTAGTTCAGATTCCGTTGAGGAATAGGGTTTTGACGATAAAGGGAGACGAATGCACTTCTCGTTTGAAGGTGATTTCCTGTTTGAAAATGATGAAGTACGTAGAGAGCGGATGCGATGTGTTTTTGGCACAAGTTTCGAGTGATGGTGAGTTAGAGGCGAGGATTGAAGAGGTACCAGTTATTTGCGAGTATCCGGAAGTTTTTCCAGACGAGTTGCCGGGTTTACCGCCTGCCCGTGAGGTCGAGTTTCGAATTGATTTAGTGCCAGGAGCTGCGCCGGTTGCACGTGCACCTTATCGCTTAGCACCATCTGAGTTAAAGGAGTTATCGGATCAACTGAAGGAGTTGATGGACAAAGGATTTATTAGGCCGAGCTCATCACCTTGGGGAGCGCCAGTGTTGTTCGTAAAGAAGAAGGATGGTTCGTTTCGGATGTGTATCGACTATAGGGAACTCAATAAGCTGACGGTTAAGAATCGGTACCCATTGCCGAGGATTGATGATTTGTTCGAACAATTGCAAGGTTCCAGTGTATACTCAAAGATCGATTTAAGATCAGGGTATCATCAACTGCGTGTAAGAGAGGAGGATATTCCTGTAACCGCCTTTCGTACGCGGTATGGACACTTTGAATTTCGAGTGATGCCGTTTGGGTTGACGAACGCGCCTGCTGTATTCATGGATCTTATGAATCGCGTGTGCAAGCCGTATCTAGATAAGTTTGTTATTGTTTTCATCGATGATATACTTATTTACTCTAAAAGCAAGGAGGAGCACGAGAAGCACCTAAGAAAGATTTTGGAGTTGTTAAGGAAGGAGAAGCTGTATGCAAAATTCTCTAAGTGTGAGTTTTGGTTGGAATCAGTGCAGTTTTTAGGTCATGTGATTGATAGTGAGGGAGTTCGTGTAGATCCTGCCAAGATCGAAGCGATCAGGGAATGGTCAGCACCGACGACGCCGACTGAAGTTCGACAATTTCTGGGTTTAGCGGGGTATTATCGAAGGTTTATTGAAGGATTTTCGTTGATTGCAAAACCATTGACGAGGCTTACCGAAAAGAATAGGGTGTATGAATGGGGAAATGAGGAAGAACTTGCTTTCAAAACGCTTAAGGATAAGTTATGTTCCGCACCGATTTTATCATTGCCTGAAGGAACCGAAGACTTCGTAGTGTATTGTGATGCGTCTCGTAAGGGTTATGGAGCGGTATTAATGCAACGTGAAAAGGTGATAGCTTACGCGTCGAGGCAATTAAGGAAGAATGAGGAGAACTACACGACGCACGATTTGGAATTAGGAGCTGTAGTTTTTGCGTTAAAGTTGTGGAGACACTATCTGTATGGGACGAAGTGTGTTGTATTCACTGACCACAAGAGTTTGCAGCACATTTTAGATCAAAAGGAGTTGAATATGCGACAAAGACGATGGGTTGAACTACTAAGTGATTATGACTGTGAAATTCGCTACCACCCTGGGAAGGCGAATGTTGTAGCGGATGCACTGAGTAGGAAGGAACGGGAGAAACCTTTGAGGGTTAGAGCTTTAGTGATGACTGAGAGCGTTGACTTAACCGAAACTATACTGAAGGCTCAGGAGAGAGGACTAATGAAAGGGAATGTTGAAGCTGAGAACGTGGGACGAATGTTGAAACCTCTTTTCGTGATTAGGTCAGACGGACTGAGATACTTTGAGAATCGGATTTGGTTACCGTTGTGTTCATCTGAGGAAGGAAAGCCTGGAGTTCGAGAATTGGTTATGAACGAGTCGCATAAGTCGAAGTATTCGATACATCCTGGATTGGATAAAATGTATCACGACCTGAAGAAAGTTTATTGGTGGCCGAATATGAAAGCGGATATTGCTCGTTACGTTAGTAAGTGTTTGACTTGCGCGAAGGTTCAAGCAGAACATAAGAAACCATCTGGATTGTTGGTACAACCAGAAATCCCAGAATGGAAATGGGAGAAAATCGCTATGGATTTTGTGACGGGTTTACCTAGGACTCCTAGTGGATGTGATATGATATGGGTAATTGTGGATAGGTTAACGAAATCTGCTCATTTCTTACCTATGAAGAAGACGGACAGCATGGAAAAACTCGCCAGCGTGTACGTGAAGGAGATCGTCTGTAGACATGGAGTGCCGTTATCGATCATTTCGGATCGCGATAGTAGATTTACGTCGGAATTTTGGAAATCGCTTCAACGTGCGATGGGCACTGAATTGAGTTTAAGCACGGCTTATCACCCGGAAACTGACGGCCAGAGTGAACGAACTATTCAAACGATGGAGGACATGCTCCGAGCATGCGTGATTGATTTTGGAGGAAGTTGGGAACGCCACTTGCCTCTAGTAGAATTTTCGTACAATAATAGTTATCATGCGAGTATCAAGGCAGCACCGTTCGAAGCATTGTATGGAAGGAAGTGTAGATCGCCAGTGTGTTGGAGTGAAGTAGGGGAAAGTCAATTGACTGGACCCGAAATGGTTTTAGAAACGACAGAGAAGATTGTGCAAATCAAGAACCGACTACTTGCTGCGAGAAGCCGACAGAAGAGTTATGCCGATAACCGAAGGAAACCGTTGGAGTTTGAAGTTGGAGATATGGTTATGCTCAAGGTATCGCCGTGGAAGGGTGTAATTCGTTTTGGGAAGAAAGGAAAGTTGAGTCCAAGGTATATTGGACCGTTTAAGATCGTTGAACGAATTGGACCAGTAGCGTACAAATTAGAATTGCCGACCGAACTTAGTGCTATTCATGACACGTTTCACGTATCGAACCTGAAGAAGAGTTTGGCGGACAAGGAATTGGTGATTCCTTTGGACGAGATTCGACTAGACGACAAAATGCACTTTGTGGAAGAACCTGTGGAAATTATGAACCGGGAGGTCAAGCGGTTGAAGCGTAGTAGGATTCCTATTGTGAAGGTCCGATGGAATTCTAAGCGTGGACCGGAATACACCTGGGAACGTGAGGACTTTTTCAAGGAAAGGTATCCTCATCTGTTCCAGTAGAACGAAATGTGAGTACAAGAAGAGGCGAGCGTCGGGACGTCGCTCTCTTTAAGGAGGGGTGGATGTGACACCCTAGAATCGAGGTCATTAACGTTACCCTAAATTACGCTAATTTTTGAAATTTTAATAAATTTTAATTTCCATATTTATAAGTATTTTGGTTAAAGCCGATGTTCGAGGTTATAATTTTTACGATTGACGATTTAAGAAGGACGATGACGATTACGATCACGAGGGATGCCCAATTTTATATAATTATTGACGATTTATCGATAATGTAATTTTTCGAGAATTTTATTTACGGTTCGTGTTAAGTTGAGTCGGGTGAGTTTTATAGCCTTCCGAGTACATTTAAAGTATCCCAAAACTATTTTGGAGCGTTCGGGAAGATTTCCGACTCCCGTAAAATTTTCAAAATTGACAAATGAGTCGAACCCGCAATGTTTTGAGGACGTTTTCAACTTAAGGCCAAAAGAAACCAAATATTGCAAAATGGTCCCTCCCAATCCACCAAAAAGGCCCAAAATTGACACAAACACAAACACATAGAAAATTTTCACCTAAAATAATCAAACACTCCCTCTCTTGCTCCCATAGCCGACGGTTACCCCCAACCCACCAAGAAATCCATCAAAAACTTTTTTCACTTGATTTTCATAAAAAGTAAGGTTAGACCACATCTAATTTGGTCATTCCCTACATTTCTATGTGCTTAAATCCCACATGCACTAACAAAAATTTTCCAAAAATTTTCATGATGATCCAAATTCGTTTTTGAGGCTAAATGTTGTAATGCATGTTAAATTTATGTGTTATGGATGCATAAACACCAAGAAAACCCACCAAAATCAATTTGGTTGTGGTGATTGGGGCACCCAAACCCCACGGCACAAGGGGTGTTTGGGGAGCCATGGTGGTTGTTGAATTTTGAGCTTATCCTAGTGTTTGGTTATGTGTTTAGTGATGTTATACATAGGTTTAGGTGATTGCATGTTTGAATTCTTTGATTTTTGATTTTGAGAGTGGTTGATCAATAGGGGTAGGACTGATTATTTGTGTTAGGACGTGTTTGGGAAGGCTTAGGATGATGCCTAGTGGTGGTTAGAAGGTTTGAAATCGAGTCTAAGCATGATTTTGGAGTAGCAAAATTTAGGCAGAAACTTTTAGCTCATTTCATAAAAATTATTTTTTTTCCAGGTCTTGAAAACTAAATGTAGTTGTAGAGGGTCTTCTTGTCTTTAATTTGGTATAAGGTAGAGCCCGTGACTCAAAACGAGCTAAAAGTTATGAGGTTTTAAAGATCGAGTACCGGGAGACGAGGACTTTCATAATCCGGATTTATGTAAAGTTTTAGTCAAATCCCGAGGGTCACAAGTATGAATTGGTAAATGGTCAAGGGTCAAAATTTGGTCCCAAACCTGTAAAAATGAGTCTATAAGTTGACTTAGGAGTCAAAGAAGTCAAAGGTACATTTCATATAGGTCAAAGAGGTCAAAATTGGTCGAAGTGCAATTTCAGCCCGTAAAATGTAGTTTTGGAAAAGCGTCGAGTAATGGGTCGTAAAAGTAAAAACTTTTATTGGGCTTAAAAACATGTTATCTACAGGTCTTATATGATTTTTGAGAATTTTGTAAAATTTTATAAGTGTGGTTAAACATGGTAAAACAGCCCGTACTTTAGTCAAGTACCGGCGAGAATGAGTAAAAATGGACAACGTAAGTAATGAGAACGAATGGTACAAAATGAGTGATACTTGTTATTTTGTTTTTGGCGTGAGTTATACTTGTCCTAAGTGACTAGTATATATGTATTTTATACAGTACCGTAAGTATTTAAAATGAGATTACTCATTACGCGTTATTTGTGATAGGTGTTGATTTAACCGGGCATCCGTTTCATCGTCAGTGATCATTCCTCGAACTACCGACTACTTAATATCTAAGGTGTGAATTTATAGCCTCGCTTATATTTATTTCAAATTGTTTTACCCGCGAGGGAAATGCATGCTAGTTTTTAAAAGGAACGTATATCATGAATGATTGTTAGACCCGAAAGTTGCCTTAGAAATTGTGTTGAGTACCAAAGTTGCAAAAGTCCCTAAAATCATTAACTATTAACTATTGTCCTGCCCTCGAGTAGGGGGAAATAGCCGCTTATGCAATTTGTAGTAATACGAGGTTAACGACCCAATGCTAGCCGAGAAGCTGTACTTTTAGTAAGTTCTGCGGTAGATTATTTTGTATGAGAAATAAGGTATAATTGCAACTGATGCCTTTAGAAGGGGCACTGGTTTCATCTAAATCACGCCGGTATTTATTACGCGGGTGATTGAGTTAACGGATTAGTGTCATGAGCATAAACACAATTGTCAGTATCCTGATTATAGTTTGTTTGATCGACAAGACTATAAATGATCACGAATGGTTTTTATTTTATATACGTTCAAATGAATTGAAAAACCTATGAATTCCACTCAACGTTTTCGTTGACCAAATTTTTGGCATGTGTTTCAGGTAACCGCTGAAGTGTAAGATGGAGCATGCTTGGGATGGATGTTGTGTGTATGGCTTGGAGTCCGCTTGTTTTTCCTCCTTTTTCTACTTAAACATTTTAAAAAATTTTAATGATAAGTTGTTGTGAAACTGAATGATTTGGGTTGAGATTCATGGGGACCGAAAACGCTAAACTCTGTTGTACCAAATTGGGGTTGGAAAAACCGTGGACATGTATCATCTAACAATTTTAAATTCAAGTTTTAAGTTGACGTCTTTTTAGCGTCGTTTGATATATCTTGTGTGCAATGAATACTGTGTAGCACCCATTGTTGTAGTTCCGCTGCGCATAGCAATTGTGGGGGTGTTACAATAAGGCCCTTCCGTTAGCGTGCGTATAAAAGTCTTGGTAATAAGTCTCATGTTCAAAACCGTTATAAAACCGTGTTTATCGATCCTTCTTGTTGACTTAATTTTTTTGACATCGTTGTCTATTAGAAGGGGTTATTGATTTGATGGTCTTGATTACACCGTTAGGACTTTATTTTTAGACCTAAATCTCTATTATCGCATAATTCAAACAATGTATCCTCGTGAAACATTCAAGACATAATAAAATATAAGAGATACAACTTAGGAAATTGGGAGGATAAGTACGTGATTGGGGCATATGAGTTGTGTTAGCATTACTAACTTATAATTACAATGATCTCGTTGCACACTTGGCATGGAATTGGGGTGAAAATCGAGGACGATGAAATTATTTCTAACGAAGCATTCACGTGTTCTTATTCTATGAACCTAAACGTCCCATTTTGCGATGAAAATCACACATTATGTCTAAAACGCAAGTAGTAGTAATTGTAGTAGTGTAGCTAGTTTATCATTCAATAAAGTGAATAAAAATGAATTTTGGACATGCTACGTTACTTTATTCTATCATTGCGTGAGGGCACGACAATGGTTTAGTATGGAGGAGTGATGAGACTGCTTTTATACATAGTCTCATCGTCCAAAAAGGGCTTAAAATGCATTAAATATCATCAAAATACCCATATATATGCTTGTGTTTGTTGCTTGTGTATTTTAGGTACGGATATTGAGAAAATGACAAAGATCACAAGAATCATGCAAAAACGAACACGGGAAACGAAGCCGCACAATGAACCAAGCCCTAATGAAGATTTTCCCAAGAAAACCCTTGAAGATTTGAAGAATTATGAAGAAGGGTCCTCCAATATGGAAGAATTGACACTTTATACCCTTGTATCCTCATAATTACAAGATTGGTCCCTAAAGTTTGTCAATATTACAAATAGGGCCCTCCACTTTGAAGAATTGGCAATTTTAGCCCCTCAACAAAGCTAAAATGTCAATATTTATCCTCCTCAAAGTCAAACACAACAAGAAGGACTCCAAGTTACAATAATTACAAGTTTGGTCCTTTGAAAATATCAAAATTGCAAAAAGGACCCTTGATGATTTGGCAAAAATGGTCCCTCATTTATTATGACTTGGCAATTTTTGTCCTCCAAAAAGTCAACAAGACAAGTCAAGACCATTATCTATGAAGAAAATGCCAAATTAATCCTTCAAGAATCAACAAATGGCAAGAAATACCCTTGAAATACTTTTGGAAAAGTATTTGGGGAAAAAGTCTAAAAACAAAAACTTCATTTATAAAGGATTTCAGTTTTGTGGGTTTAGAATGCAAATGAAAGAAAGAAGAAAGAAGGAGGGCTAAAGCTGGGCTGACAAAGAACTTACCTTAACCAACCTTGAGGAGACACGTGTCCCACTAGCTCTTTTCAGCCACTCACAAGCCACCATTGCGCCATGTCATACCTCCACTCACCGGTTTAAACTAATTATAATTAGTCTAACTAATTATGGCTCCTAACACATTTTTAAACCAAAACTCAGAGTAAACCACCACTATTCACCATCTGAACACGATTTGGGCTTTCTTTAATCACTTATGATTAAACCCTATAAATCTCCATATTTATGATCATTGGTCCACTAATCACATCCCAACCTTAATATTGGCCACCTTATCACCCAAGAATGCACATGAAAGGTGCCCTGCTACACCTTTGGGCAAGGAGACAAAACAGTGACAGGGAATCAACCACCCACATTCTAGCTTACTCCTTAAGCACATTTTGGACCATTGGATGCAATTTAAACATGCCAGCTCCCACAAAACTCCAATTCAGTAACATGATTCAACAAAATGCCAAAAGCTCTCAAGGGCATTTCAGGGATTCTATAACATTAGGGTTATGTTTTTTCTTGATTTCCTAGTTCATTTGTAGCCTATAAAAGGCAATAGGATTAGTGGTTTAGTTTTTGCTCTTGAATTTTCCTTGGTTCACTTTTCTGTAAATCTATTTTCAGTATTAATGAAATGTGTTTGAAATGTTGAAGAAAGCTCAAGTGCCATCATTTATATTTGCTTATTATTGTTCTTAGTTTGATAATCTTGAATCTCAAAACCTGTTTTTAAGGAGTGTGCAAAAGTTTGCACATTTCCTTTCAAGCTTGATATTTTTCTAAGTTCTTGGTCTATCTTGGAATTCTTGGGCTATAGGGCTGATCATAGCATCCTGATATTGTGTTATCAAGGTGTGGTGAAGCGTATAACTTGGGGATAATCAAGTGTGGAGGACAAAAGTTGCATTAATCAAGGCTTTTCACTTTTCTGATTTTACAATTTTGCTTCTAACCTTGTTGAATCTTAGCAGGCTTTGTTGTGGAAGCTTGTGCTTGTTCTTGCTAGCACATACACTCTAAAATTCGTGGGTGTGGATGTATATCCATGAGGTTTGTCTTAAAACCTTGAAAATCTGATGAAATTTGGATTTTTGGTGAATTTGTGCTCTACTTGTGTCCTTGTTGTTTTCCTGGCTTGAATCTGCTTACTCTTGCATGTTAATGTTGTTAGTATGCTAGATTAGTCATTTGGTGAACTGAATCACACTTATACTTGTTTAATTTTTGGATTAAAAAGATAAAAGGGTGTTTGGGATTACCTGCTTTGATTCATAACTTGGAATGGTGTTGTTAGGAGTTTGTGTTATTGCTTGGTATCTGATATATGCTTGTTTGAGTGCATTTTGCTGCAAGTTTTCAGCTTTGAAATACCAAATCAAACAATCTGCTATAAAATCTTTGTTCTTGATTGTTTTGACCTAGGATCTTAGGAACACTTAGGGTGTATGCATGCTTAAGGCTAAAAGTGGTTTAAACAAAGTTACTATAACATATGTGATAGATTTGAGTGGTTGAATTTGGCTTGTTGGTCAATTGCATCAGCAGAGTATAAAACTGCATGTTTTTGTGTTCATCAGTAACTTTAAGTGCTTAAATCTTGCTTAATACTTTGAATCAGTGCATGAAACCTATTTAGACTTGCTTATTTAAGTTTAATATTACTTGTGTATGCATTTGGTTAAGTTTGGCTGGCTGAATTGTGCTAAAAGTGCTTATTGAACCCAATCTGCTTATTTGTTCATGTTTGTGAGTGATTTGTTGCTTAATTGATTAAACTGTACTAATTGGGTGATTGTGTTTGTGATTTTTTGATTGTTATTGACTCCTCTTGATCCACTGATCAATTGGGTGCCTTTGTGAAACTTGAATCTCCAAAAGAGTCACTAAAGACAAAAAAGTCAACAAGTCAAGCAGTGGAAAAAGTTTCCACTGCTCAACACCCAAAACTAGCCCCTGCTAGTACAATTTTTCATTCAGCTTATCAATAAGCCATTTTGGCTTATCCAGACCTGCAACAACCTAATTTTTGTGATAGATCTTCATTATTTGACCCACTTGATTGAACTGGAGCTTATTAGACTTTAACTTTGACTTTTTGCTAGAAAACCAACCTATTTGACTTTTTCATAAGTGCTTATTTGCTTTTTCCAGCTTATTGAGTCAACTTATTTGAAAACTTTTTGTTGATTAAGCTTAGTTACGTCATTTAAAAGCTTTTGCAATTTGAATCAGCTCTTGGGATAGCCTAGAACTCAAAAACAACTATTTTGTAGTTTTCTATAGATTGCTTTTTGCATTTTCAGGCTTATTCCTTTGGCTTATTTCAAATTTCTTTTTACAGAAGTCTTAGTTAGCTCAAAAGAAGCTTGTATGTCTAATTTGAGCTTATGGCATTAGCTTATAGCTTAATGGGCCAAAAAGCCCATTAAGAATAAGTTGTTTGGTATAAGCTTGCTTATTTCACATTTTCAGCTTTTGGTCCTTTGGAAAAAGTTGTTCAGAATCAAATTTTGAGTCAAGTAGTGGTTTTTGAGCCGTTTTTACAAACTTTTTCTTATTGGGCTCAATTTAGCCCATTAAGGAGACTATTTTGGGTTTAGTCCATTTTCTAGGCCCATTAAGGGTACTTAGGTAATTTCAACTTCATTTTTCTGATTATTTAGTTTAAATTAAGCTAGTTTGCAAGTTTTTAGAATTTTTTAGGATTTTTGAATTTTTATTAATATTTTAATATTATTTATTATTAAAAATTAAAAATCTAATTCTCTAAGTTTTTATATTTTTTCCATATTCTAAACACTTAATTAGGAATTTTACAACTTTCCAAATATTTTTAGGGTCTTTCAGTTATTTTATAGAATTATTTTAAGTTTTTATAGCTTTTAATAGTTTTTAATTGTTTAATAATAGTTTTTAGTGGTTTTAAAATTTTGAAAAATACTTTTTAGCTTAATTAGGTTATTTTAAAGGTTTACAACTTTAAGATCTTGATTTGGACTTTTTATTAGTTATTTTTTATTTTTAGGGCTTTAATTAGCATTAATAAATTTATAATTAATTAATTAAAAGGTTTTAGCAAGTTTTGATTCTTTGTAAACCCTTAGAACATTTTAGTGGATTTTTAGTGATTTTTAGGAATTTTTAGGATAAATTTTCAATTTTGGTGCTTTTACGGTTTTACGTGTACGACTCCTTCGTCTTAGTGTAATCCGTCATCATAACCGTCATTCTCTTTTTATCCCCTTTCTATTTTCTTTCTCATAATCATATAATCACATAATTAATCATTTCATTACACACACACCAAGCCTCCTTGAGAATGATCCCCATTTTGGGTCATAACTTGTGATTTTCCTAAGTCACTTGTTAACACTTTCCTATTCACGCTCTTTTTCCTAAAAGACGTATTTTTACTCAAAACATTAGAAACCCTAATGGGCACACTGTTACTTCGGCCCCAATCATAAGATAATCACCATAATTAGCTTGATTGTTATCTTCTAATTATGGTTAGTGTATATCCTATACTTGAAGGTAAATCCCAATCCTAATAAGATTGTGATTCTGTCTAACCCTGTCCCGGCTGTGCCAGGCCGTGGGCCGCACACACTTTACGTGGCCACTGTTCATTCAAGCCCATAAGCTTAACTGACATTAATCCAACCCATTCGTGATGGGCCGGATGCGGGTAGTACCCGTGGGCCGGGTTCATGACCCGGTTGGGGACTATACGTCATCAGTAGATCATATGCTATAGAAAATTCGTCTCTTTCAGGTTGATGGTCGTTCACTTCTTGATCAAGAGATTCCACATATTTCAAATCATCAAACATTTCTTGCTTAATTAATGTTTCAAATTCCAAAAAATGTTTTTGCGTTCTTTCTGCAAGCGAAATCAAAATACTTTTCACAAGCACATTTATATCGTGTGTAATTTCTTTGTTGCTTTTCAAACGTTCACGTTCTTTCCAGTCGTCGTCAACAACCTTTTTGATATTTTCGATGTTTTGTTTAAGAAAACAAAGTGTTTGCTTACTCTTGCATACAAAAGCTTTATATGGCAAATACTCAATAAATTTTGAAACATTAGTTTTCTTAGTGGAAAAAATTTGTCTCTATTTAATTCTTATTTGTTCACATTCGAAAAATATTTGCTCACTAGACTTTTGTGTTTGCGGATTGAAAAGACCATAAAGACTGGTTTCATAAGCATAATTATATGGTTTAACAAATTCTTTATTAACTTTTGGTCTACTCTCTTCTTCCAAATCATTTGTCTCTTCACTATCGGGCCTAACAACAAGGCAATCAAGATCGGTCCATTGGGACTCATCAAGATATAGGTGCTGATTCTCAGATTGAGCTTGCTCAAGGTACTTAGGATTTACAAAACTAGGTCTATCCTTAAAAAACGAATGAGGTGCCAACATTCTCATGGTTTGATTTGATTGAGTAGTTTTGTAAACAATTTTCTTGTAAAAATAAATTTGAGTTTCAAGTTCCACCATTTTGGCGATGTCATTCGCTTGTTTAGTTTTGAAATTCTTTTCTAACTTCTCAACCACTGCTTTCTTTTCATTAGCAAGTTTAATTTTTTCCTCTTGAAGAAAACCATTTACTTGAGTTAGCTCATTGACTTTAGTGGTAGCAAGATATGTTTTGTGCCGTTCAGTACTCAAAGAGGTGTTATGATTACGTTTCTCTTGTTCTAGAAGCTTAAGAGTTTCGTTATATTTCAGTTGATAATCGTCCTTTTTGACGTTAACTAAACACCCTTTTTACCCCTCAATCTCATTGGTCATTTGAAGAAGCTGAGCTCTATAGCTATCAATGGTCTCACTAGATTTAATTAGAGCAGCTTTGCATTCTTCAAAATTTTGAGTGAGCGTAGCGTTTTCCTTCCTTAATTGCTTTTGACTTTTTCTAGTTTCTTTGACATCTTTTTGTAAAGAAGCAATTAAGTTACCAATCGCAATACGCTCCTCATCATCATCATACTCATTTGCATGTTGATCATCCTGAGACTCATTATTGCACATGTCTAATGAATCGGGTGTGGTATTGCTATCATCTGTTCCTTATGATAACCAGAATCCCTAACCTACTTCGGCTTCCTCCATTCTTTTGCCATATGCCCATACCCTTGACGATTAAAGCACTGAATCCCACTTTCCTGATCCACTTGAGTACCAACAGTTTCCCTATTCCCAACAACAGTAGAAATCCTCTAAATATCATACTTAGCAGTTTGTCGATCATACCTTGCAGAACCCTCAACATGTGTTGGATTACGTCGATCATACCTATGAGGACTTTCATCACGTTGACGTGCGTCATACCTTCGAGGACTCTCAACGTATTAGTTCCTTGTATTTTATGATGTTCGAAGATTGTTGTTGGTGGATTTGATGATTTTCTTGTAGGTCTTCATAATGAAAGCAATTTGTTGTTTCATCTTCCTATCCTTCTGAGCTAGTTCTTCATCACTGTCCTCTTTAGATGATGGCTCAGATGATGGTGATGGTGCTCTTAGTTTTTTGTCTCGTGATCTTTTAGGAGCTGAAGACTTATATGAAGTGGAGTATCTTGGTGAAGAGGATGTAGTGGATTATGACTTTGGAGCACGAGAGTGATGAGCTTGGACATGGTGAGTGGTAGACACCAAAGCAAGTGGATTAGCAGTCTTTGCTATCCTTTCAGCTCGAAGTTCATTTGCCTCATTCTAAAATTGTTTCAAAATGTCAAAGAGCGTGTGATAGTTGACCTCGTCTAACTTATTTTGTTGTTTCACCAAAGTTACAAATCGTGTCCACTCTGGTTGAAGTTGTTGTAGAAATTGCACATTGACTTGCATAGTGGAAACTTCCAAGTTGTTTCTTGTCATATCATTCATCATTTTGTAGAACCTTGAGTAATATGAATCAATTAATTCCCTATCTAATGAATTAAATTTACCAAAGTTTCGAAACAAGTTTGTCTTGACTTTGTTTAGTGATTCTCCTTGTTGCAGACGTTCAATGACAAATCACATCTCTTTAGCAGTAGAACATGCATCAACCATTGAGTAAGTATCATCCCCAATCCCACTTAGAATCAGATAGATCGCTTCTTTCTCTACATCAATCCAAGTGATAGGTGTGTAAACACCCATCTTTTCTACCACTTAATTACAATAATAACCGAACCAAAACGTGTATTTTATGTCTTTTATGTCGGAATTATGTGTGGTTTGTGTTTTTGTTGTGATTTAGGACGAAAAGGTGAAAAGTAGAGAAAACACGGGAATTCACGGGCATTTACGGACTTTTATTGAAGAAAAGGATGAAAGACGAAGTCAAGAAGTCAAAAGTGGATAAAGAACGGAAGTCCAAGACCAATTCTGAAGATTTATCGAAGAAAAAGTCAAAAGACGAAAGTTTACTTAAAGCCGAGGAACTCAAGTCTTATTTATCGAAGAATTGAAAGACGAGTCCAAAGAAATCCCGAGCCAAAAGTCATCACATTCCAAGATTAACAAAAAGATTAAGAAGGAAGGACTTGATGGTGCAATTAACAAGAAAGGAAGGAGAGAGGAAGCTTCCCCTAACCACTCCCTAATCACCTATATAAACCCTCATTTTCATTTCATTTAGCTTTGTTGACTAATCGTGACAATTAGTTCTTCCACTTTATTTCATGCACATTTAATTACTTGTCTTTTAAATACATGTTTTGCACCTTTAATTACCTTTAATTTCAAGTAAGTGTCTTTTTAATTTCTTGCACCTTTACTTTATCTTGTTAATCTTCTTCTACCTTTCTTTGATTTACACGTTTTTATCTTGTTGATTTGTTAAAGGTTTGATTTTATGCTTTTGATTGTTTTTAATCATTTGTTTTCATAGCTTATTTGATTTATTTTCAAGTTTATATAGTTTTTATAAAAGTTATTTTTATATAAAAGTTGTTTTTCTTAAAGTTTATCTTTTTCATATCTTAAAAGTTTTCAACTTTCAGTTTTATAGCTTATTTTTACACGGTTTTAGCTAAGATTTTCGTCTAGTTCTTATTAGGATTATAGCTTATTTTTCTAGCTTATTTTTGGTTTTCCTTTCTGTATTCCGATTGGGGTCCAATCGGAAAAGGGTTTTACATTCAGATTGATTCAATCTGAAAAGGGTTTCATTATTCCGATTGGGGGAAACTTTGGTATTCCGATTGGGGGTTGGTTGGATATTCCGATTGGGGTTAAGTGACAATATTCCGATTGGGGGGTTCTTCCATATTCCGATTGAGGTGTTACTTTGGTATTCCGATTGGAGGTAAGGTGGCAGCTATTCCGATCGTGGGTTCCAATCTACATTCCGACCAAGTCACCAATATTCCGATCAAGGTAGGTCTTATCATTCCGATCTGAGGTTTGTTGATTATTCCGATTGGTGTAGGTGACATATTCCGATTGGGCATCTTTGACTTTCCGATCAGGTTTGGTTTGATATTCCGATCAAGGTGTGATCGGAATATATTCCGATTGGGGTATTTTCCATACTTTTTCTTGTTTAATTTTTAGTTTACATTTCTAATACTTGTCTAATTTTAATTCTCGTCACGTTTTAATTTTTAGTCATTTAAACTAATTTACTTTCCGTCACGTTTTTAAATATTGCACACTTTCTTTTAATTAGACTTAGATTTATTTTCACGCATTTTACTTTAACGCCACTTTACTTTCAACGACATTTACTTTTAAGTCTTGCACATTTAAAGTTAAAAACAACCAAAAATATTTGTTTCCACCAAAATTCAACTGAGTCACATAGAGAACTAAGATCAATTCGATTAGACCAACACACAACGAACACATAATTTTTATACGGGCAAAAAACCTTGTATTAAATGGCGCCGCTGCCGGCTCTTTTCGTAAAGATCAACAGTTTTTTGTGAGAGACACGTTGCTTTTTGGGATCCGTTCACTTGTGAACGTTACTTTTCTTGCATAAAAAATTCAAAAATCATAAAAAATTAAAAATTGATAAAAAACCATAAAAATTAAAAATTTCAAAAATCCAAAAAGATTTTATCTTTATTGTGTATATATATTGTCTTTGTGTTTGGTTTTGTTTTCTTTTGCATTTTCAGGTGTATGCGTACTAGATCTTCTAATTATCACGAGCCCGAGCCTCAAGACGATTTAGATATGGCAGGTGTTAACAACAACATTCCACCGAACCTGAATAATAATAATAACAACAATGCTCTTCCACAGCCCGATCTTCGGACCATGGAGGAACTTTGTCAACCAACAATGTTTGGACGAGGAGGACCGATTATGCCGATGCAAATCAACGCTCCTGAGTTTTCGTTGAAGCACCACATGATTCAGCAAGTGCAAACAAACCCATTCCGTGGATTGCCTGATGATGATGCCAACAAACACCTCGACAAGTTCATTACAATCACCCAAAGCATGAAGTTGGCTGGTGCCACTATGGATGAACTTCGCCTACAACTCTTTCCACACACTCTATTACATCATGCCGAGAAATGGTTTGATCGTCTCCCAAAGAATTCTATTCACACTTGGGATGATATGACTCAACGCTTTTTGTCGCGCTACTTTCCACCATCTATGGTCACAAGCCTTCGCAATCAAATCAGCGGCTTCATGCAAGACCCTGATGAATCTCTTTTTGATGCTTGGGAGAGATATAATGTCTTGATCGATCGATGTCCAAACCACAACATGCTTCCGGTCACCTTGATCGATACTTTCTACAACGGATTGACTTTTCGAGATCGTGATACGATCAATGCAGCTGCCGGTGGCACATTCATGAAAAGGAGACCCGAGGAGTGTAGAGAGCTAATTGAGAACATGACTACTCACCACAAGAACTGGGATTCCTCTGCATCTTCAAGGAACAACCCGAGAGTCAATGTTTCCTCAACCTCAGCAAACCCGGAGATGACCGAACTCACCCGCATGATGACTGAAATGAGCAAAAGTATTACGCTTCTCGCTTCAAACCAACAACAACAACAAGTTAAAGCAGTTGCTAATCTTTGTGAGACATGCGGTGGTCCTCACTCATACACCGATTGTCCTTCGACACAAGGAAATCCGGAAAATGTGTATGCAGCTTACGGTAATTATTCACCGGAAAATTACCAAGCTAGACAACAAGGGGATAGAAATCTGCTGAGCTACCGTTCTAACAACTACCTTTCACCCGGTTTTTCTCCTCAAAACCAAAACCCCGCCAACAACTACACTAGAAGCAACCAAATCCCACCAAGAGCTTCTAATCCTTATCACCCACCCGCCCAACAAAACCCACCCATTAATCCGGATGTTGAGGCCATCATGAGAACCCAAGGAGAGCAAATCAAGAACTTGCAGAGCCAAATTATCAATCTTAAAGGAGATATCACAAAGCAAGGAAATGAGATAAGATCCGAGCTTCGAAATGATATTCAATCCTCCTTCAGCAATCAAACCAATGATTTGAAGAATATGCTTGCTAGTTTCTTGCCAGCCGCTCAACCCTCTTCTTCGAGTTCTCTACCTTCAAACACCGTCACTAATCCGCGAGCCAATGTGAGTGCTATTACTACTCGTAGTGGAGTCACCATCATAGGACCACCAATTCCACCCCCATCATCTACACCTCCTCCACCACCATGTATCCCTACTCCTCCTACACCTAGTATTAGTGCACCATTACCGTCTCCGCCTCGACGTGATGAAGTTCCCACCAATGATCCTTCAACATCTCAACCTTTACCTACACCTGCACCCTCACCACCCAAACCTACTATTCCTTATCCTTCTCGCTTGGGCAAGAACAAAATGCTAAACAAGGAGGACGCTCAAGTGACTAGCTATATCAAGATGATTTCTCAAATGAACTTCAACATTAGCTTTCTTGAGGCACTTGTCCACATGCCCAAATTTGTTAAAGCATTTAAGGAATTGCTTAATAAGAAGGAGAAGCTGATTGAACTCGCCAACACACGATTAAATGAAAACTGCTCTGCAGTTATTCTTAAAGAACTTCCGGAAAAGCTTGGAGATCCCGGTCGTTTTGTGTTGCCTTGCGTGTTCAACAAAACTGAAGAATTTACTGCCCTTGCTGATCTCGGGGCTAGTATTAACTTGATGCCATTGAGTGTTTGGAAAACACTATCATTGCCCGACCTCACTCCAACAAAGATGACTCTTGAACTTGCAAATCGCACTCTCGCTTACCCCGTTGGTATAGCCGAAGACGTGTTTATCAAAGTTGGCACATTTACTTTCCCGGTCGATTTTGTCGTAGTTGATTATGAAATGGACCCTCGTATCCCTTTAATACTTGGTCGGCCATTCCTGAGAACCGGACGTGCTTTAGTAGATGTGGCCGAAGGTGAGTTAATCTTACGAGTCGGGGATGATGCAAAAGTTTTCAAAATGGGGAAGCTTACTAGTTTAACTTTTGGAGGCCGAGAATCAGTGAATATGATTAATGTGCTAGATGAATTTACCGTCTACGACAATCCTCTATTCGACTCTCGCATCGATAATCCACTTTTTCATGATGATGTGGATGATTCTCTCCCTACTTTGGACGCTTCTCCCATTTATGATTCGTCACCGGTCTTTGACGCTTATGATGATGATGATTCTAGCTCAGATTCGGATGATTTTGAGTGTACTTCTGAGTATCCCGAGCTGCCCACTTTCGATGATTTTGATGAGGCTGATACTCTCTCGAGCGATTCTTCACATGATGAAGATCCTCCGTCATCACTCGATCCTACTTTGGACGATTATTCATTTGAGGAAGATTTCTCTGAATTTCTTAACACATACTTCCCTCATGAGAGTGATGCTCCTCCTTATGACTTTGAAGATTATCGCCTTGATCCTACTTTGGATCTGAAGAGCATTTTGTCAAAGGAGAAGAAACCGGTCGACACCGAAATCCGTTGCACGTATGATTTGACACCTCTTTGTCCCACTTCTGAGGACGAGGTTGTGCTTCTTTGCGGATCTTCTTCACATTCGGCTGAGCCTGAGTGCTATTTTCCCTTAAAGGAAAAGGTGTTCGATCCCGGTATTGAAGTCTTTAAGCCATCTCAGTATCCACCTGATGAAATAAAAGGAAAAATCTTTGGACCTATTGAAGACATGCTTGCACCACTTCATCTTTGCTTCCACCGTGCTCCATCGCTGCTTAAGGGAACCCTGCCACTTCTTCTTTGGCTTGCCTTGTTCGCCTTAAGCTCTTGCTTATTGATGGATGAAAACTATGTCTTTGATCCTGGTGGATATGTCTCATGCTACTTCCGTTGATGATCAAGGTCGAGTCAGGCTCACGACTCGGTAAACAAAAAACCAAGCGCTTCTTGGGAGGCAACCCGTGCATCTATCTTTCCGCTTTCTTTATCATAAGTGTAGGGGGGACCCTTTGGATTGCTATTTCCTCTCCTCACTTCTTAATCAGGGATTCGAGCTTCAATGATCCACTCTTGATGATTCTTGACGACCCGTGATTCCGTGTGCTACTTTATCCCGGTTCTATCCTAAACTCTTTTCGATTCACTATTTTATATTTTCTCAACATTAAAATAGGAATCTCTTTAGTTGTCTTTTCCTTAGCAAAATTTAAACAATGTGCACAATGTCTTAAGTGTAGGGGAGTTTATTCCCACATGCTTAAACATTGAGGACAATGTTTATCTTCAGTGTAGGGGGGACTTCTATCGAAGTTAAGTGCCCTTTTCCTTGTTTTTGTCCTCATTTTAACCGGAAAATCAATTTTTCGACATTTTTCAAAATTTTTGATCTATTTTGGCCTATTAGTTTCTCCCTTTGTATAGTTATTTTCTTTCTTTGCTAGAATAAATGTTTAATAAGTGGTTTTAATTTTCAAACGTTGTGAATCTTTTGACTCAATTCGAGTTTACTCTAGCTAGTATCCTTAACATGTTTAAGTCAAGTTTTGCTAGGCTTTTATATAGGGAGCTATAAAACGCGAAAGTCTTAACCCTCACGGGTTAAGAACAAGAACTTTTCGCAAGTTCCTATAATTGATCCTAGAGAGTCGTTTATCAAGGGAACTTTAAAATGCGATTTCTAAACTTGAAAAAGTCTAAGAAGTTGCAAGATCCTATAGGCGACTCGAAAACCCAAAACTTTGACTTAATAGGCTAAGTATCCACGAGTCTCATTCCTTGAGATTTTAAACTGTGGAGAACGAGAGATGATAGAGCCAATTATAAGTTCGGTATTCTTTCGTGAATTTATGTGAGTTAATTATAAGCCTATTCTCCCATCGCTTGCTAATAAATTTATCTGCTAATAAATAAGGTTGTACGATTTGAAAAGTTACTTAGCTTCTAGCCCCAGATCGTTTAAAAGTTGCTCGGTAATGACGAGAGTTCATAGCCAAGGCATAACTTATGAAGCGGGGCGCGAAGATTGGTGAGTCCGAAAAGGCCCTAACAAGGCATGAGGGCTATGTTTTGTTGCTAAAGATCCAAAGTGATGCGAAGAATCATTTATCGAAAATCAATATGAAGGATCAAGACACACGACGTAAAGCAAAACTCCCCAAAAGTCATGGAGAAGTGTATCCGAAAAGACCCTAACAAGGTATGAGGATAAATAGATCCAAGTCATAAAAGGAGGCGGATCGTTGTATATCAAAGTCCAAAATAAAGATTGGAGAAAAATGAAGAAGTCGTGGTCCAAGTATGAATCTCTCAAAACTTCAAGTGAAGAAATTCCAATTATGAAGAGAAGACCATTATTTCATGAACGTCTCTCAAGATTTGAAGTATGAAGTCGCTGCCAAATATCGGCCCGAGAAAGGTCTCAAATCGCGAACCAAGTTATGCCAAGATATGAACTTTCTGATATCCCGAGAAGCAGTTTTAAAAGATTTGGTCCTTTAGCTAACCATTGATTAAATCGTGCACTTTATTCTCAGACTAAATAATTATCGAAATAAGTCAAACAATGCATCTTTATGATCATTCAAGACAAATAATAAAATATAAGAGATACCCATAGGAATAAGGGAGTCTAAGTGAATAATTGGCCCACATGAGTTCGTGTTAGTTTATTAACTTATAATAACAATGATCTCGTTTTTAAGCTTGGTTTGGAGAAAGTGAAAAGTTGAGGATGATGATTATTCATGACATTTTCAAAACCCAAGGTATGCTTTTAATTTCTTTGCTTTGCATTTTTATAATTTTCTATCTCCTTAATAAAGGCCAAGGTGGATTGATTATGATGAAAAGTGTAAACATGCTTTGTAACTAATGCATTGCATGAGGACATTGCAATGGTCAAGTGTAGGGGATTTGATAGGTGTGTAAACACCCATCTTTTCTACCACTTAATTACAATAATAACCGAACCAAAACGTGTATTTTATGTCTTTTATGTCGGAATTATGTGTGGTTTGTGTTTTTGTTGTGATTTAGGACGAAAAGGTGAAAAGTGGAGAAAACACGGAAATTCACGGGCATTTACGGACTTTTATTGAAGAAAAGGATGAAAGACGAAGTCAAGAAGTCAAAAGTGGATAAAGAACGGAAGTCCAAGACCAATTCTGAAGATTTATCGAAGAAAAAGTCAAAAGACGGAAGTTTACTTAAAGCCGAGGAACTCAAGTCTTACTTATTGAAGAATTAAAAGACGAGTCCAAAGAAATCCCGAGCCAAAAGTCGTTAAAGTCCAAGATTATAGAAGATTTGAAGGCTTAAGGACTAATGGCACAATTAACAAAAAGATTAAAGAAGAGGAGGGACCTAAGCATGCAATTAAGGAAGAAAGGAAGGAGAGGAGGAAGCTTCCTCTAACCTCCTCCCTAATCCCCTATATATAGTCATTAGCTAATTACTTTTCATTTTGTTGACTAATCGTGACAATTAGTTCTTCCACTTTATTTCATGCACATTTAATTACTTGTCTTTTAAATACATGTTTTGCACCTTTAATTACCTTTAATTTCAAGTAAGTGTCTTTTTAATTTCTTGCACCTTTACTTTATCTTGTTAATCTTCTTCTACCTTTCTTTGATTTACACGTTTTTATCTTGTTGATTTGTTAAAGGTTTGATTTTATGCTTTTGATTGTTTTAAATCATTTGTTTTCATAGCTTATTTGATTTATTTTCAAGTTTATATAGTTTTTATAAAAGTTATTTTTATATAAAAGTTGTTTTTCTTAAAGTTTATCTTTTTCATATCTTAAAAGTTTTCAACTTTCAGTTTTATAGCTTATTTTTACACGGTTTTAGCTAAGATTTTCGTCTAGTTCTTATTAGGATTATAGCTTATTTTTCTAGCTTATTTTTGGTTTTCCTTTCTGTATTCCGATTGGGGTCCAATCGGAAAAGGGTTTTACATTCAGATTGATTCAATCTGAAAAGGGTTTCATTATTCCGATTGGGGGAAACTTTGGTATTCCGATTGGGGGTTGGTTGGATATTCCGATTGGGGTTAAGTGACAATATTCCGATTGGGGGGTTCTTCCATATTCCGATTGAGGTGTTACTTTGGTATTCCGATTGGAGGTAAGGTGGCAGCTATTCCGATCGTGGGTTCCAATCTACATTCCGACCAAGTCACCAATATTCCGATCAAGGTAGGTCTTATCATTCCGATCTGAGGTTTGTTGATTATTCCGATTGGTGTAGGTGACATATTCCGATTGGGCATCTTTGACTTTCCGATCAGGTTTGGTTTGATATTCCGATCAAGGTGTGATCGGAATATATTCCGATTGGGGTATTTTCCATACTTTTTCTTGTTTAATTTTTAGTTTACATTTCTAATACTTGTCTAATTTTAATTCTCGTCACGTTTTAATTTTTAGTCATTTAAACTAATTTACTTTCCGTCACGTTTTTAAATATTGCACACTTTCTTTTAATTAGACTTAGATTTATTTTCACGCATTTTACTTTAACGCCACTTTACTTTCAACGACATTTACTTTTAAGTCTTGCACATTTAAAGTTAAAAACAACCAAAAATATTTGTTTCCACCAAAATTCAACTGAGTCACATAGAGAACTAAGATCAATTCGATTAGACCAACACACAACGAACACAAAATTTTTATACGGGCAAAAAACCTTGTATTACCAAGCACGGTTCTCTTTGGAAGTATTCTCATATGTTTCCTTAATAGTCTGCTCAGCAACACCTGGCTCGAGTCGGTTGCTGGAGTTGCAGGAATGGTGATTGTAGTGGGAGTATAAGGTCCATCAGTGATACAACGGAAAAAAACATCACCATTAGGTTTTGTGTCAAGATACCAAAGAAATCATGATTGCCATTGTGCATATCGACCGGACACAAGCATTGGTGGTCTCTCTTTATTTCCCGCCACCATGATGTTGTTGTTTGTGACACGATACTCTTGAGTAGAATCCATGTTGAAAAACTTGAAAATGTTGAAGTGAAAAGGATCTTAAGTAGATGTGTTGTGATTGTTGTTGTGGTTAAAATTTCGAAAAATTCGATTTTTCTTCAGTCCGACAATAAATTCCCCAGTCCGATAAAACGCTAGACCAAAAAATTTTGTAATCGCCAAATTTTGAAATCGAGCTAGAAATGTCCTAAAACTAGTATGGAAAAAATTTGAAATTACTTGACGGGAAAATTTTAACTCGTTTTTTTAATCTTCGTGTAAACTATGTTCCAGGACTAGTCTAGAGAGTGGCTAAGTCTAAAAAATACTTGAAAAAAAATTAGCTAAACATATCATCGGAATGTCCATCGGAATGTGCTATCGGAATGTCCATCGGAATATTGTCAGAATGTAGTATCAGAATGTTGTCGGAATGTAGTATCGGAATGTTGTCGGAATATAGTATCGGAATTATGTCGGAATGTAAGCTGTCGGAATATGACCTGTCGGAATAATACGTCGGAATATTGTATCGGAATGCTGTCGGAATACACAATCGGAATAACCTTCGGAATGTAGAAACCCTTTTCTGATGGAATTCCGTAGGAATAATTGTCGGAATATAAAACCCTTTTCCGATGGAATTCTGTCGGAATAACTATGTAGTTCTGAAACTTTAGGTAAAAATGAGATTTTTTACAAGAAATCCTTGATTTTAACCAACCGAAAGCAACCAAATCCCTACCACAACTAAGTAGGAGATGTATATCAAGATTTAGAGCATGGAAAACAAAAAAATCTTGAATTCGAGATATGAAATGAGAATCAAATCATTCGAATCAAATGAAAAACACAACAACCAATCACAAATCTACCCCATGGCGATTGATACCAATTGTTGTCCCATAGATTATGTGATGATTCTACACGAATTAAAGAAGAACGATAGATAAAAGATAGATGATTTTTAGAGAGAGAAAGTAGAAAGAGAAAAGAGAGAGAAGTATGTGAAACTTATGGAAGATTAGATTAAGAAAATAAATAACCAACACCCTTCCTAACATGCTAGGAAGGGTATTTATAGCCTTTGCCTACATGTGGCATAATGGGCTATATGTTTGATTGGGTCGGGCTTGAATAAAATGGTTAGTACCTTGAATCCACGAGTCTCATTCTTTGAGATTTTAAATTGTGGAGAACGAGAGATGATAGAGTTAATTATAGGTTTTGTACTCTTTCATGAGCTTATGCGAGTTAATTATAAGCTTTTTCTTCACTTGTCAATAAATAATTTCAATAAATAAGGTCGTACGATTTGAAAAGTTACTTAGCTTCTAGCACAAAATCATTTAAAAGTTGCTCGAGATTAACTAGAGTTTATAGCCAAGGCATAACTTATTGAAGCGGTACGCGAAGATTGGCATATCAAAAAATGCCCTTACAAGGCATGAGGATATCCGAGTCCAAATAGGCCCTCACAAGGCATGAGTATTCATTTTTTGCTAAAGATCCTAAGATGACGTGAAGATCATTAATTCAAATCAATATGAAGGATCAAGACACACGAATAGAAGCAATTACTCCCCTAAAGATCATGGAGAAGTCTTTCCAAAAAGACCTTAACAGTGTACGAGGATAAATAAATCCAAGTCAGAAAAGGATGCGGATCATTGTATATCAAAATACTAAATAAAGACAAGGAGAAATGAAGAAGTCGTTGTCAATGTTTGAAGCATCTCTCACTCCAAATGAAGATGTATACCAAAATGAAGAGAAGACCATAGTTTCAAGAACGTCTTTCAAGATTTGAAGTTTGAAGTCAATTCCAAATATCGGTCCGAGAAATGTCTCAAATCATGAAACGAGTTATTCCAAGATATGAACTTTATGAGGTTTCGAGAAGCTGTTTTAAAATATTTTGTCCTTTAGCTAACTATTGATTTAATCGTCCTACTTTATTTTCGGCCTTAATAAACTATCGAAATAAGTCAAAAATGCATCCTCGTGATCATTCAAGACAAAAATAAAATATAAGAGATACACCGTAGGAATAAGGGGATCTAAGTGAATAATTAAACCACATGAGTAAGCGTTAGCTTTACTAACTTGTAATTATAATGATCTCGTTTTTTCGCTTGGTGTGGGGAACGTGAAACTTGAGGGTGATTAATATTCATGACACCAAAAACCCTAATTTAATTCCTAGATTTCTTTACGAGTTTCTTCCATCAAACAATTTCAATGTTAATAAATCAAATGAAATTTTTATATCTTTTAGAAGTTTTGCTCTTTTAATCGTTGTTAAGTCTCTTTTCATTATAGTAGTAATAGTATATCGTAAAAAAGCCAAGAAGGGTTAATTATGACGAAAAATGTAAATTTGTGCTTTAAAATTGTGCATTGCATGGGGACATTGAAATGGTCAAGTGTAGGGGATTTAGTAAGTGTATAAATACTTATCCTTTTGCCATTTAATTCAAGGAAAAAGAAGACCTAATCATTTGTTTAATACCGTAAAAGTCGGGATTACGCGTGGTTTTGTGTTTTTGTGTGAAATAGGTACAAAAGATTAAAAGGAAAGAAAACACGGGATTGCACGGTAATTTATTGAAGAAAAGTCAATAATAAAGACAAAGTCAAAGTCAAAGGACCAAAAGTGGAAGAATTCCAAAGTTCAAGGGCCTAAATGGAAGATCTATGGAAGACAAGGACTAAGAGTGTAAAGTTTTGAAAGTACAAGGTTAAAATGTAAGATTTGTTGAAGACATATGCTAAAGATAAAAGTTTTACAAAGATGAGGGACTTTAGTTTCCAAACTCCAAAGTATAAGGGGATGAAATGTAAAATTATTATACCTTGCAAAACTTTTGGAAGAATTTATTACAACTTGCAAAGATATTAAATCCCCAATGGTTAAATCTGCCAAAAAGAAAAGAATAGAGCGGAGTGGGATTACACGTGGTCCAACCACACTTCACATAACTATGGAAAATGGATTGCTAGCGTGGAAGGGCCTTTTTGCAGAAATAAACGAGGAAACAAGCCACTAACCAGCCAACACGTGGATGTGTTTCTTTGGTTAACTTCAGTAGAGTATGGAAGAAGATAGATCTCGATTCAGCCTTCAACTTCAACATCAAACTTGATCGTCTCAAAGAGACGAGTCGAACGGTGGTAACCTCAAACACTGTTGTAAAACCCGCGTGCTTTTACCATGAATAGTGCCCTTAAGATCGTACGTCCTAGATTAAAACTTACCTTATTCAGTATTGATCACATTCATGTGCTAATAATCAAGCAAGTGCATACGTGTATGACATGACAAGTATCGATTACGTACGAACTCATGATAAACAGTTAATAATATATCACATGAACACAATTAAATCATGATCACCGTTTAAAATACTAACTAAAATAATTACGTAAATACTTATAATATATTTACGAGCGTTAAGTTTACGATAAACGACACGTTTGGTGAAACAGAAACACCTTAAACACGAGCACGTTTAACCACGAACGAACACGAAACATCGGGACACGAGAAAGGTACGGGTAACCCATGTGGGGCCCCCATACCCACGGCACACATACAAGAAATGGGCTTAGCCCATGGACTTTACAAGTAAAGGGGGGTAAAAGTAAAAACATGATTTCATTTTCATTTTCAAGAAATAAACATAAAAACCCTAAAAAGAGTTTTCTCCTCCTCCTTTTTCTCCTCTTTGTGCCGCCACCTTACACCACCATAGGAGGGTGATTTGTTTGATTTTGATCTTAAAAACAAGTGTTAGAATTCGTGTTTGTTCATCCTTTTTCCAAGCTACATAGTGGTATACCTTTCTAACCCTTCTTTTTAATTCTTTTTAATTCTTTTAATCTTTGATTATTTTCATGAACATGTTATTATTTTTCTTATGAAAACAAGGTAATTAATCATTGATCTAACATGTTTTGGTATTAATTAAAATCAAGGAATGATTTAAAGGGGTGTTTGTTTCTAGCCGCCTAGCAAAACAAACCCGAGGGGGGTTTGGTTTGCTATTGCCGCCACCACCAAGACCACTTTTGGTCTTGGTTGGCTCATGTGGGACCCACGGCAGCAAGGGGACACGTGTGCCCCGGGTTTGGCTCGGGGTACGGTGTCGAATTCATGCCCGATTCATGGTTCGTTGGTTAAATCATGATTCATGCTACATGTTAATTTTTATGAATTATGAACTTAGGATATAATTAATTAATAACATGAAATATTAATTAAATCATGACTTAGGTTATTTTAATTATTAGTTTATCATGACATTAATTTAACCTAAGTATTTTATGTTATAAGTTATAATTAATTAATTATTAAAACATGCCTATAATTAATTAATTTAGACATGACTTAGGTTATATTATTATTAATAATAATACACATTTTAACCTAAGTATTTTCATTTCATTTTAATTATACATGTTATACCTTAATTAAAATGCTTAACCTATAGTTTAATTAAAATACATGAAATAATAATTAAACTATATACTATATCATATGACTTAAGAAATAAGCTTATAACACTTAGACTTATATGATAGCTTATGTAATCAGCTTAATTCTAATTATGGAAACTTCTATTTATAGAAACTTAATTAAATAAGGCAACTAATCTAATTATGGAAACCTTCTATATATGGAAATCAATCTATTTCAGGCAGCTAATCTAATTATGGAAACCTTCTATATATGGAAACTTATTTAATTAAGGCAGCTGATCTATTTTTGGAACTTTCTATTTTTAGAAACTAATCTATTTTAAGCAGTAAATTCTATTTTAGGAAACTTTCTATTTTTGGAAACTTTCTATTTTTGGAAACTTTCTATTTTTGGAAACTTTCTATTTTTGGAAACTTTCTATTTTTGGTAACTTTCTATTTTTGGAAACTTTCTATTTTTGGAAACTTTCTATTTTTGGAAACTTTCTATTTTTGGAAAGTTACTTATTATTACATAGTAAGTATAATAATACATGAAACACCAGTAATACTTAATCAGATTAATCAGAATACAAGATAAACACAGTTTAAGGCTTTAAACAGTGAACCATGACCTAAAACAATACTAAATCAGCTATAATGAGACACAGAACCCAGTACGTAATCAGTGAATCGATACTTATACACGTGTGTATTCATGTAGCGTTAGTGATCCAGAAGTAGGAGACTTTCTTCCGTTCATTCACTGGACTTGAGGTACGGATTCCCGTCCTTTCAGTATGGACATTCCTTCCTTATTAGGATTTCCCCGTATGCAGCCAACTGTTTTCCCCAGCATTTGTTTTATTGTTTTGAACTGCTTATGTTAATTTAGCATAAACTATAGCCATATACAAGCATGACCAGTTTCACCTAGTTATGGAGGTACCATAACCATAGCATTGGAGGCACCGATGTTATGACTTCCCCACGGCGGAGTGATTGCTCGTGGCGTCCCTTTTCAGTTTGGCCATATTATTATATCAGGTGGGGCGTATGGGTGCATCCTAGTTACATGTTTTATTCAGTTTATCATGGTGAATGTGGTGTGTGCCTTGCACCCTTCACAAGGAGCTGATCCCTCCTACCCAAATCAGTATATTGATTAGAGGCATCCCCTCTAATCAGCATGATGAGGTCACCCCTCCAAGTATTCATGCACGTGACCTTTTCATGACCTATATGGGCTATGGTATATATATATGTTAAAACAGTTTTCACAGGTTAAACATAAGGCTTTTCAAACTATAAAACCAGTTTTCATGATACTTAACCAGTTTACTCAGTGCTTAGTCTTTCGCTGTTATATGTTACATGCTTATCCTATTTCATGCTTTGTTGTACATCCGTGCACTGAGCGTCTTGCTTAGCCGTTACTTTCCTTTCCATGTCCCAAAATGGCAGGTACCCAAGACTCGAGCATTTGGAGGACGCGCATAGGATGGAAGCTGCCAGAGACTTCTTTTCCTTTTTGCCTTCATATAGTTATGCTTGTTTAGTCTTTATTCAGTTCATTTCCTTTATTTATGTTTTGGGCTTATGTTTGGGAACCGATGTTTGATTCCGGTTTTCCCTATGGTCATGTATGTTTTACTACATATCACCTTGCATGCTTTGATGACACGCCATAATCACGCGTGACATTCCATTTATCAAAATGGGGTGTTACAATTATGGTATCAGAGCCAAGGCTTCGACCTGTAGGCTCTAAAACTTGACATGTGACTAGTGGGTAGTCACCAGGAGCTTCCTAAGCCAACGATTGTTATTCCACGTATTGATGTTTCAGCGCGTTGTTGTTTTAACCATTATGTTTTCAGCACCTTTTTGTTTTAGCCATGACGTTTTCAGCATCTTGTTATTTTCACCATGATGTTTTCACCAGTATCGTCTTACTAATATGGAATGAACAACCGTCATCCATACTTAGTTATGTGTCATTGTCTATGCATGATGTTCCTCGTGAACTGTGACGATGTGGACTAACCCCAGTAGTTCATAATTATCACATAAAATTTTTTCTGTTAAGTTTTGACAATGATTTTTAATTATTATGTTTCATGCATTCATGCATTTATATCATATGTCATTTGTTGCAGGAATTTTGACTAAGTAATGGTTGGTACAGGACTGACCCTATTTAGTCGCATGTGCTTTTATCGAAACTTTTAACTTTGGGACCGACCCATAGGCGTCCCCTCGCCATGTCTTTTGTTTTGGAACCGACCCATAGGCGTTCCCTCGCACATATAAAGGTTTTATAAACTACATTACGCATTCATGCACTGTTTTCTTGCATAAAATTTTTCTCATGATTTAAATTGGCATAAATTTTTTTTTTTTTCATGTCTCATCATAAGTTATTATGTTTTTATGTCAAGTATGCCTTCATACTGTCATGGTTAACTTCAGTTTCATGCTGATTATGTTATACACTTCTTCGTAATAGATGGTTTCATGTTTCCTCATGATAATTCCGTCTTCATGTTGATTATGTTCACGCCTCTTTTGTTATTTACGTTGTCCTGCAAGACATTGTTAGATTCCTTGAATCATGCTTTCATGATAGTCATGGTTGGTTTCCATTGATCATGCTGTCAGGCAAATCATCGTTGAATTTTGTGTAACCACACTTTAGCGTTTCTCTATGCAACCAGAATGATGTCTATGCTAATACTGCCAGGTTATCATGATGGTTTCCTAACAGTTTAACCGGTTTACTTTCCTTAAATCATGACAAATGATCGAGCCATACCGATCATTTCATGTGCACTCCATGTGTACTCCACGTACCGTATTTCATGTGTATTACATGTACCTTAATCCATGTGTATTCCACTTGCAATACTTCACGAGTATTCGCTAGTCGATTCTAAATCATCTCAGGCGTATGTTCACTTGTTAATATTCTACAAGATTGTCGATGTCGCTCATAGCTTGGAGATGTTACTGAAGGTTGATGCTGCTGATGTTGGGAGACGCTACGAGATGCTGATGCTGATGCTGTTCACAACCTGGAGATCCTAAAAGACGAAGACAAAGGCGTCGGAGCAAAGCAATTGGACGAGAAGATGCTTCACCATCAGACAATTCCCATCAATCATTTTCCTAAATTCATAGTTACATGTCACACGTCGTTCGGCTGTCATTTCAGCCATATGAGTGCAAACCAGTACCAGCCAGCCACTCAGCTAAATAGTTACATGAGTCACGGTCATGAGAATGACCGTCATGGAACCTACAGACAAGACGATAGTAACCACTACCATGACAGAAAATATCCTAGAAATCGCAACCGAGGCTCTGGCCGCGGACGTGATCAGACATACAAATGATCAGTAGTCCAACCGATCCGCCAATTCTGGCATATTAACCTAATATTTGTAGTTCTAATTGTTTCACATCTCGAGACACATGTCAAGACATCAGTCAAGACACCTGTCTCACGTATACTTTCTGAGGACACGTGTCAAGATACCAGTCAAGACATATGTCACGCTTACATTTCTCAAGACACGAGTCAAGACACATGACTCACGTCTAATTATGGAACATTTCTAAGAAATTCAGGGTACCCTCCAAGGGTATATCTATGTTGTTGTGCCATGTATTAATCAGGCCACAAGAATTTCTGTACCATTATCGGCGCATCAGTGAGAACTGTCACGTTGCTGATGTCACATTCATTTCTTTCACCATAGTTCATATATTCATAACCATGAAGGACACCTTTCGTATTCCCACGCATACGAAGGTTTTCCTTCACCTTAATGATAAGATCCAAGCTGCTAACGCATTTCCTCGGACAGACACGAGATGAATTTTATCCTAATTATGGACTATGAACATCACACCATGCTATGATTCATAATTAGGTACAGTAATGTTCAGGCTCCTGAATACATTCAGCTTGATTTTCCATCAGGAAAATCCGTACAAATTATCTACGCTTACAAGCAGGTTCATTGTTAGCCATGGTCGCTAAAATTTTCTAGCTGTCAGTAAGACACAACCACTAAATTCTTTTACGCATCGCCAGTTGATTATTCCAAAGTCTTCCTATACATTCCAGAAGAATCTACAAGGGGAAGGATGGTACCATAAGATTATGTGTCGACTACCGTTGACTTAAACAAATCACCATTCATGACCGTTATTCTCCTCCACATATTGACAACATGTTCAATCAACCGTATGGTGTTAATCACTTTTCCAAGATCGAACTCACGATCATGCTGCCAACAGTGACGAGTGAAAAAGCAGGACATGTCCATGACTGCTACTTGTGCACGACTCGGTCATGCTAGATTTATGATTTTGATTCAGTCTCATCAATGCTCCAACCGCATTATGAACTTAATAAATTGAGTTTCCATGAACTCCTAAACAAATTCATCAGCGTTTTCATTGAGGATAACCTGATTTCCTCTAAGCCTAGAGAAGAACAGGAAGACCATATCTGCACTATGTTGCAAATTCTATGACAAGAGAAATTTTACCCTGGAATTCTTTCCGATATCAATTCTGTTTGATTTCAGTGACACGCTGAATCACATGGCATTCTGCGGTTAATCTTACCATGACTCAGCTTACGAGTAAAGAAGAGAACCCGACACTACATTAGGTGTTCTATAAAATCCTACGCTAGGAGAAGTCTAGATTCAGAGACTCAGAGTTTCGCAACCTTCCATGTATCAAGTTTCTACGAAGCAGGATACAGTTACGTTCATATCTTCATACCTGTTATACAAACAGGCTAAGCTAGGACACCAACAGACGGGTATGTTTTCATCATATGAAATTGTGAATCGAAAAGGGACAAGATCTCCATGGATTTTAGTTACCAGATTTCAGCAAACTCAGAAGAAGCATGATGCTATCTGGGTTATTGTCAACAATTTGATCAAGTCTGCAGAATCCTTACATCCGTACGGATTTCAGAACCAACAGATTCAACAAACATGTTCCAGCCAAGGCTCATCCGATCACTTGGCAATCCCTCAGCTATCGGTCAGACAAAGATTCGTAATTGTACTCCTAACTTACTTTACGTCTTCATTCTAATTCTAAGACTTGCTTTCGCGCTCACGTTCATGACACTATTCACGTTCATGATCGTATTTTGGCTTACGATTTTACGTTCATTTTTTTTTCTCATTCTGGGAAGGTTGCAAGAACTTGTGAGACCAGACCCAAGTTTAGTATAACCCTCCATCATCAGATAGACGTTTCACGTCATATTCCACGTCTCACCTTGTAGCGTTTGGCGTTACCGCCATTATATTCTATGATCACGATATGTCTCACATGTCATGTTCATTCCACGTTCCTCATATCATGATCAAAATATGTTACACGTATCATGGATCACGATATGTTTACTCATACTACACTCGCCATATCTCCACGTAGCACGTTCAAAAATTTTCACGTATCACGTTCAAAATGTTTCACGTACTACGTTTCTTTATGTCTCGTGCATCGTTTCAAATTATCAGTTAAGTCAGATGGTCTTGCATCGTAACGTTTCAGTACCCTTGCACGTTAACTCTTTTTCCTCGATCGAATTTAGGGGATCTACCTTCCGTTGATAACCAAGAATTTCTTCGTATTACAAGTCAAGGTCAGGAGGACCAAGATTTATCATTTGTGTCAGGATCTTCTGAAGGAACCGTTCCAAGAGGGAGGCCACTTGGAAACGGACAAGTTCATCCAGACTTCTTATCCATTTTTCTCTTATCGATTAGATATGTCCTTTCAGTCACGTCACGTTCCATGTCTTTTCAAGACATGTCATGTTCCACGTTCCCTTCTACCATGTCACCTTCATTTCCGTTATTTTGCATACCTTTCCAGTTTGATTCGGGTATGTTTCGCTTTTAGTTACTTTATCTATAATTCGGGGACGAATTATTCTTTTTAGGGGGGAAGAATTGTAAAACCCGCGTGCTTTTACCATGAATAGTGCCCTTAAGATCGTACGTCCTAGATTAAAACTTACCTTATTCAGTATTGATCACATTCATGTGCTAATAATCAAGCAAGTGCATACGTGTATGACATGACAAGTATCGATTACGTACGAACTCATGATAAACAGTTAATAATATATCACATGAACATAATTAAATCATGATCACCGTTTAAAATACTAACTAAAATAATTACGTAAATACTTATAATATATTTACGAGCGTTAAGTTTACGATAAACGACACGTTTGGTGAAACAGAAACACCTTAAACACGAGCACGTTTAACCACGAACGAACACGAAACATCGGGACACGAGAAAGGTACGGGTACCCCATGTGGGGCCCCCATACCCACGGCACACATACAAGAAATGGGCTTAGCCCATGGACTTTACAAGTAAAGGGGGGTAAAAGTAAAAACATGATTTCATTTTCATTTTCAAGAAATAAACATAAAAACCCTAAAAAGAGTTTTCTCCTCCTCCTTTTTCTCCTCTTTGTGCCGCCACCTTACACCACCATAGGAGGGTGATTTGTTTGATTTTGATCTTAAAAACAAGTGTTAGAATCCGTGTTTGTTCATCCTTTTTCCAAGCTACATAGTGGTATACCTTTCTAACCCTTCTTTTTAATTCTTTTTAATTCTTTTAATCTTTGATTATTTTCATGAACATGTTATTATTTTTCTTATGAAAACAAGGTAATTAATCATTGATCTAACATGTTTTGGTATTAATTAAAATCAAGGAATGATTTAAAGGGGTGTTTGTTTCTAGCCGCCTAGCAAAACAAACCCGAGGGGGGTTTGGTTTGCTATTGCCGCCACCACCAAGACCACTTTTGGTCTTGGTTGGCTCATGTGGGACCCACGGCAGCAAGGGGATACGTGTGCCCCGGGTTTGGCTCGGGGTACGGTGTTGAATTCATGCCCGATTCATGGTTCGTTGGATAAATCATGATTCATGCTACATGTTAATTTTTATGAATTATGAACTTAGGATATAATTAATTAATAACATGAAATATTAATTAAATCATGACTTAGGTTATTTTAATTATTAGTTTATCATGACATTAATTTAACCTAAGTATTTTATGTTATAAGTTATAATTAATTAATTATTAAAACATGCCTATAATTAATTAATTTAGACATGACTTAGGTTATATTATTATTAATAATAATACACATTTTAACCTAAGTATTTTCATTTCATTTTAATTATACATGTTATACCTTAATTAAAATGCTTAACCTATAGTTTAATTAAAATACATGAAATAATAATTAAACTATATACTATATCATATGACTTAAGAAATAAGCTTATAACACTTAGACTTATATGTTAGCTTATGTAATCAGCTTAATTCTACTTATGGAAACTTCTATTTATAGAAACTTAATTAAATAAGGCAACTAATCTAATTATGGAAACCTTCTATATATGGAAATCAATCTATTTCAGGCAGCTAATCTAATTATGGAAACCTTCTATATATGGAAACTTATTTAATTAAGGCAGCTGATCTATTTTTGGAACTTTCTATTTTTAGAAACTGATCTATTTTAAGCAGTAAATTCTATTTTAGGAAACTTTCTATTTTTGGAAACTTTCTATTTTTGGAAACTTTCTATTTTTGGAAACTTTCTATTTTTGGAAACTTTCTATTTTTGGTAACTTTCTATTTTTGGAAACTTTCTATTTTTGGAAACTTTCTATTTTTGGAAACTTTCTATTTTTGGAAAACTGCTATTTTTGGAAAGTTACTTATTATTACACAGTAAGTATAATAATACATGAAACACCAGTAATACTTAATCAGATTAATCAGAATACAAGATAAACACAGTTTAAGGCTTTAAACAGTGAACCATGACCTAAAACAATACTAAATCAGCTATAATGAGACACAGAACCCAGTACGTAATCAGTGAATCGATACTTATACACGTGTGTATTCATGTAGCGTTAGTGATCCAGAAGTAGGAGACTTTCTTCCGTTCATTCACTGGACTTGAGGTACGGATTCCCGTCCTTTCAGTATGGACATTCCTTCCTTATTAGGATTTCCCCGTATGTAGCCAACTGTTTTCCCCAGCATTTGTTTTATTGTTTTGAACTGCTTATGTTAATTTAGCATAAACTATAGCCATATACAAGCATGACCAGTTTCACCTAGTTATGGAGGTACCATAACCATAGCACTGGAGGCACCGATGTTATGACTTCCCCACGGCGGAGTGATTGCTCGTGACGTCCCTTTTCAGTTTGGCCATATTATTATATCAGGTGGGGCGTATGGGTGCATCCTAGTTACATGTTTTATTCAGTTTATCATGGTGAATGTGGTGTGTGCCTTGCACCCTTCACAAGGAGCTGATCCCTCCTACCCAAATCAGTATATTGATTAGAGGCATCCCCTCTAATCAGCATGATGAGGTCACCCCTCCAAGTATTCATGCACGTGACCTTTTCATGACCTATATGGGCTATGGTATATATATATGTTAAAACAGTTTTCACAGGTTAAACATAAGGCTTTTCAAACTATAAAACCAGTTTTCATGATACTTAACCAGTTTACTCAGTGCTTAGTCTTCCGCTGTTATATGTTACATGCTTATCCTATTTCATTCTTTGTTGTACATCCGTGCACTGAGCGTCTTGCTCAGCCGTTACTTTCCTTTCCATGTCCCAAAACGGCAGGTACCCAAGACTCGAGCATTTGGAGGACGCGCATAGGATGGAAGCTGCCAGAGACTTCTTTTCCTTTTTGCCTTCATATAGTTATGCTTGTTTAGTCTTTATTCAGTTCATTTCCTTTATTTATGTTTTGGGCTTATGTTTGGGAACCGATGTTTGATTCCGGTTTTCCCTATGGTCATGTATGTTTTACTACATATCACCTTGCATGCTTTGATGACACGCCATAATCACGCGTGACATTCCATTTATCAAAATGGGGTGTTACAACTGTCGTGACCTTAATCATAAACCCCTAATTTAAATATCAAAAACCATCCCAAACCCTAACCACGTGTTAACACATAATTGGAGCAATTGAGCTGGTAGGAATGACACGCTGGCCTTCTAGAAGGATTCCCTCACTTCTTGACACCTCTCAACAACCTCACCTAACATCCTCTCTTCCTATAAAAACCCCACGCTCCCCTCACACACATACCCTTCTTTCCAGCTTATAATTTTCATGTTTTAGCTTTAAATTGTATTAGTTATAGTTATTGCAATCTTTCTTTTCAATTTGTACTCACAATTCACATCAATAAAATAGAATTCACAAAAATATTTTCCTCTTATTCGTCTTATATTACTATTGAAGTTCTACTGTTCCAATTGTTCAAGTGATGGTTGATTAGTGTTATATAGCTTGTTTACAAGCTATATGAACTTCTTTGGTCATATTTGATGCTGATTTGATGTTTTTAGAATATTTAGAGGGAAGTATTGGTTTGAAATCTCAGATCTTGATTTTGAGTGTTTTGGTTGATGTTTGTTGCTGCTTGAAGGTGGATTAGATTAGTGGAGGTTAGTTTTCGACTGCATCTTCATCAGATGATGCCTGGATCTAAGGGTAAGCTCCTTGTTTACTTTTTCATAGGCTCTTCTAGGGTCCTATGTGTTTCTGCATGATCATAAGTGTTTTTACTTGATTACTTTGCTTAGGTCTATCCTTTTGTATCTTGTGTTTATGTTTTAATTGTTGTTTTAGTTATTTGTTTACTAGATCTAAGAGTCACTTTGATAAATTTTGCTAAAACCTCATAAACTACTGTTTGGATTTGGATTCTATGCTTTTGTGTTTGCAGTTTGGTTTGTGAGTTTATAAGCATCTGTTTAGCTCTATCATTGTCACCTAAAATCAGTCAAGTGTTTGTTAATCTTCTTCGTCAAAAAGGTTTTTAAGTGAAAAATGGTTTGAGTTAACTGGTTTACAAATGTAATAATCAGGCATTTTTAGATCTTAATAGAAACTTCATTAATCAGAGTTAGGAGTTGGATTTTGGTTTTCTAAGTATCTTATAGTATTAGCTTTAAATTCCTAGTTAATAGTTATGCTTAAAATCACCTAGGTAAGTCTAAAAATTAAATCAAAGTAGGTTGTTCATCATAGTTTTAAACTGCTTGATTTTAAACTTTTCAAAATAGCTTTTCAAGTGTTTTATTAGCTTAAGTCTTTTACAAAAGTTGCTTAAACAGACCTAGGAAGTAAATCTGGATGTTCTATTAGCTTTTCATTAAAGTCAAAAAGTCAACATAAGTTCAAAATAAGTTGATTTATCTTTTTGAGTTTTCTGACTTATTAAGTTCATGTTTTCTAAAAGTAATCAATATCCCATTAGTTTTTTCAGCTTATAAGTTCATTTGAGGAAAATCAGATCTTAAATCAAGCTAGTTAAGTTTATTTGTACTTTTGAGCTTATTGAAAAATGTGTTTGAGAGTTTCAGCTTATTAGACAAGCTCTAATTAATTTTGGCTAGCTGATTTTCAATTTTAAGCATTTTGCAACTTATTAGAGCTTATTTGGTCCATTAACACTCGAGATATCAGTTTAAAATTCTATAAGCCCGTTTTTTATTATTAGTTGAATTTAATTGCACTTTGGTCCTTCGAATTTCTGTTTGGTTTATTTCTCGCACAAATTGTTAATTGCACTTCAGTCCATTTCTTTCACTTTTATTTAAATCTGGCCCAAAAAGTCCTTGAGCTGGGTGGACAACTTGGGCCTGTTGCATTATTAGGCCGAGTATATGTTGGGATTAATCTTGGGTTAAATTAAAGCCCGGTTTGTTTAAAAGTTAAAATTTTAATTTTTAAATTAGATTTAATTAATTTTAAACAGTTTTATTAAATGTAAAAAATATTAAACAATTCTAAAAATAATAAAAAATGTTTTTAATCTTTTGGCATTTATAGATTTTAATTTTGTGGTATTTTTAGAATTAGCATTTATTTAGTTTTGTAATTTGTTTAATTTCATTACGTGCTTAATTTTCTTGTACTAGTTACTTAATTTGAAGTACGTGCACTTTGTTTTAGAATAGTAAGTAATTTTATGTAGCTTATTATTTTTATTTTTTACGTGCACTTAAGTCACATAAATACCAAAAAATATCTTAACCAAAAATGATTAATCTTGTGATAACTTGTTGATCATTTCGAGACGATTTGAGGAACGATAAATAGATCTAAAAAGAGTTGAAAAATTCTTATATTAGCTGCTTTCTCTATCTCTTCAAAGTGTGCATCAGTATACTTCTTAAACCTCCTAAATATGACCTTGTAATGCTCTAACCTCCCCTTTTCAAACTTCAAATATTTTTCCTTTTGAAGCTACATTGCTCTCTTTTCCAAGAAGTCCTTTTGAAAGTTAAATATCAAAAGATTCAATTCATACCTTTCCTCCTAAGAAGCATTAACAATTTCTTGCTTCCATTGTTCCAAGAATTCTATAACATTAGATACCCTTTCATCCAGCTCTCTATGCATAATATCAATCTGCTTAAGCATTTCCCTTGGCTGCATATGTACCTTTTCCTGTTCTTAGAGATCTAATTTGGAGACATCCAGTTGTCCCTCTTTTCTCCTCTTTTGCATTATCTCCTCTTGCATGTGTAGCTCTTCTTCATGCATCCTTTGAGCTACAAGTTCATCATGTTCAGACTGAGCCCTTAGTTCTTCTGGTGTTTTGTGCTTGTATTTCCTCTTGGGTTGTTTAACCATTTTCCCTTTCCCTTTGTCTTTTGGATCCATTGTTGGTTTTGCTTTGGGAGCAGTCTCTCCAATCAGTATTCCCTTCTGAGTTGTCTGTCTCTTCTTCTTCCTAGCAAATGTCTGAGAGAAAGCTGCTCTTGATGGTGTAACTGTAATAGCAGGGGGAATACATACCATTTAGTAGACTCATCTGTGTGAGGAACTTCCTCCCTTTGGAAGCATCTTCGTTTGTAGAGATAATCAGCTTTGGTCTTCTCTTACCCTCAAGTGTAGCAATTCTGGTCTCCAAGCTAGTAATCACCAGACCTTGCTTTTTGACTATTTGTACCAGTTGTGCATTTTTTCTTTTCAAGCTCATGCACATATTCGTCAATTCCAATAATGATAGTGGTTTCAATCTGCTCTCAACCCTAGTAGGATATTTCTCTCATCTTTGGGTATCACTGAGTGAGGAAGTGGACTTACTTATGGTGTCACTATCCTGCTCACCCCTTGGGGATGAGACATTAGTGGCAACCAAATCCCCAGTTTGCTCCTTACCCATGGAGACTCTCCTATCTACTGCTTGTGAAGGATCAAAAGGCAAGGGAGACCTAGCAAAGTTGTTTTTGGTCCTCCTTTCTTGTTGTGGTTGGCAAAGGGTAGTTAACTAGCAGGGGCATTAGCAGATGAAGCAGGTGTATCAGCAAGAGTGGTTTGGGTTGCTCTTGGTTGTGAAGCAGCTTCTTTTCTGATCTGGTTCATCATGGTTTGAGTGAGGGGAACAACCCTGCCAGAAAATTGTGGGGTGGCTGCTGCAAGAGTGGTGAACAATTTAGTGGTGTTAGGGTTGGATGTGAAGTGATTTTTGTGTCGAATGAGGCCATGTTGACTCATATCCAGCAAAAGTGCTATAAACCTTGGATATATAAAAAAAATTGAACTGCTTTTACCATTTTTCACCATACCTTCAAAAATCATTTGAGAAAAACCATATTTTTGCCTTGTTGCCAAACACACCAGATCAGAAGCAACTTGACTCCCAAATTCATTAAGAGCAGTGGTTTTTGAAGACAAACATTGCAAAATTGTATAAATTAAGTACTTCCAATGGGGTGTAAATTGACCTTTAGCAATTTTACATTTTTTATTTTTAAAAATATTGTACCCCAAGTTTGTCAAACCCTCAAAAATTTCAGCCTTACGCAGGGTAACCACCCCATACTCATCATTCAAAACTAACTTGTCTCGAATGGAGGCAAGTGTAGTCACTTTGGGGTGGCCATCAACTAGACTTTTAAGTGTAACCTCTCCATCCACTGTTTCAGTCATGACATTCGACCAAAACTGTTGGATGTGTGAGGTATAAATCCTTGGACTGATCACAAGAGCAAACCGGAAATAACTAGTCTTTAGGTAAGCAACTGCATCAGTGAATTCAGCTGTCTCACCAGATAGAATTGCAATTTGGTTATGGTTAGGAGAGATTTTAAGAGCCATTCAAAAATTTGGAAGAAAGAAAGGTTTATATTTTGCAATAAGAAGTGGGATATGATCGACTGAATGAGTTAGGCCTGTTGGTTAAGAGATTTGATTTTATACAGTAGAATTGAAGGCTTGTGATTGGACCAAATAAGCTTTGCAGCAAGTTTTCATTGTTTCAAGCCCCTACTCACCAGTGGATATGATCTAGAATCATACATGAGTGTCCTAAGGATACCCTAAATCCTAAAGGTGTGACCTAACCTCCCCTGAAACATAGAGTACATACCAGATTTTCCATAGGTTATACCATACTCCATATTAGGCCTGCATTGTTAATCTAAAAACCACATGTAACGACTTAAGAAGAACAAACCCTAATCAGGGGAAGTACCCTAGCAAGGGAATTAACCCAAGTAGGGGAAACTTTATTCAAAAGCAGTGGCAATAAGAATTATGGAAAAAGTAACTAGCAATGTTACAACAAAAGACAATAGTACAATCCAGATTATACACACAAAGCTACAGACATCTATTTAGGGATTGACCATCCTAGTACTTGCAACCAAGTATTGGAATCTCCCTATATCAAAAGGTTTTGTCAAAAGATTAGCAACATTAAGTTCTGTATCAATTGTCTCAGGGACAATAAACCCTTTTTTTAAAATAGTCTCTAATAAAATGATGTCTGATTTCAATAAGAGTTTAGTTTTGGTGTGAAAAACAGTATTCTTAATTATGCAAATTGTGCTTTTATTGTTAATAAATATCTTGGTTTTAAGAAAATTGTACACATAATCAAGCAACTGGTTCTAAATCTAAAGGACTTGTCCATAGCATGCAGCAACAGCCACATATTCAACTTCAGTAATGGAAGTTGCTAGAATAGTTTGCTTTTTACACTGCCAAGATATAAGCCTACTCCCAAAAAATTGACATCCACCTATTGTAGACTTTCTATCCTTGTTGTCACCACCATAGTCACTATCTGAATAGGGTATCAGCTCAAAGGGTGACTCTTTAGGATACCAGAGTCCTAAAGTACAGTGACACTTGAGATATCTAAAGATTATCTTCATAACAAACAGGTGGCACTCCATAGGTGCCACTTGGTGTCTTGCACAAAAGCACACATCAAACAAGATGTCAGGTCTTGAAGCTGTAAGGTACATGAGTATGCGACTCAGTCGAATACTCAGTCGAATTGATCTGGTTTAACTGTGCGACTCAGTCGTTCTTTGGTGAACCAAATAGTTGTGTCGTTGTAGTATTAAAAATGTGCAAGACTTAAAACTAAATGACGTTAAAGTAAATCTAGACTAATTAAAACTTAAATTGTGCAATATTAAAAAACTTTGAAAAGTAAATTAATTAAATGACTTAAAACTAAAGCGTGACGAGAATTAAAATTAGACAAAGTATTAAAATGAGAACTTAAAAATTAAACAAAACAAAATAGAAAAACAATCCTAATCGGAATGTTAACTTACCTCCTAATCGGAATGATGATCGGAATACACTCACCATTCAGATCGGAATATTGGTCGGAAAGACTGATCGGAATGCTGTCACCAATTGCCTAATCGGAATAACAAAATAATACCCCAAATCGGAATGTGGTCGGAATGCCTTTTGATCGGAATGCACCAAAGGGATCTCGTCGGAATATGGGGAACACTAGTCCATCGAAATAACCAAAGTACTTACCTGTCGGAATGCAAATTGGAATACCCCCAATCGGAATGATGAAACCTTATTCCGACGGATGAATCGGAATCCCCGTCGGAATGCTAAACCCTTTTCCGACCAAGCAAATGGAGCTATGGTCGGAATATGAAACCCTTTTCCGACCAGGGTGGTCGGAATATAGTAAAAAGAAGGTAAAATAAGCAAGATAAATAAGCTATAAATCAAATAAGCATTAGACTAAAATCCTAAGCAAACACGTATTAGAAAAAGCTAATAACCTAGAATTTAAAGACTATTTGATAACACAAAATGAAACAAAGTTTACGAAAACTAACTTTTATATAAAAATAACTTTTATAAAAACTTAAGAAACTAAAAGATAAACACAAATAAGCTATAAAAATCAATGATCCAAAACAATCAAAAGCATAAAAACATAACCTTTAAGCAAATAAGCAACACAAAAAGCATGTAAACAATAAGATTAAAGCATGGAAAGAAAGGTAGATGAGAGATTAAAACAAGAAAATTAAAGAACACTTACTTGGAATTTAAATGTATTAAAAGTGCAAGACAATGTATTTAAATTGACATGAAAAGTAAATGTGCAAAAATTAAAGGTGGAAGAACTAGTGTCACTCTAGCCAACAAAATGAAAATGATTATCCTAATGACTATTTATAGGGGAGGATTAGGGAGTGCTTAGGAAGCTTCCTCCCCTCCTTCATTTCTTCTTAATTGCATCATTAAGTCCTTCCCTTCTTAAGCTTTTGTTAATCTTGGACTTTAATGACTTTTGGCTCGGGATTTCTTTGAACTTGTCTTTTAATTCTTCAATAAATAAGGCTTGAGTTCTTCGGCTTTAAGTAAACTTCCTTCTTTTTGCACTCTTGACTTATTGACTTCATCTTTCGTCTTTTTCTTTGATAAAAGCCCGTGAATGCCCGTGTTTTCTCCCCTTTTCACAATTTCGTCCTAAATCACAACAAAAACACAAACCACGCATAATTCCGACATAAATGACATAAAATACACGTTTTGGCTCGGTTATTATTGTAATTGAGTGGTAAAAAGGATGGGTGTTTACACACCTATCAAATCCCCTACACTTGACCATTGCAATGTCCTCATGCAATGCATTAGTTACAAAGCACGTTTACATTTTTCATCAAAATCAATCCACGTTGGCCTTTATTAAAGAGATAGAAAACTATAAACATACAAAGTAAAGACATCAAAAACATACCTTAGGTTTTGGAAATGTCATGAATAATCATCATCCTCAAGTTTTCACTTTCTCCAAACCAAGCTTAAAAACGAGATCATTGTTATTATAAGTTAGCAAACTAACACGAACTCATGTGGGCCAATTATTTACTTAGACTCCCTTATTCCTAGGTGTATCTCTTATATTTTATTGTTGTCTTGAATGATCACGAGGATGCATTGTTGACTTATTTCGATAGTTATTTAGGCCGAAAATAAAGTGAACGATTTAATCAATAGTTAGCTAAAGGACAAAATCTTTTAAAACTGCTTCCGGGACCTCATAAAGTTCATATCTTGGCATAACTCGCTTCGCGATTTGAGACCTTTCTCGGACCGATATTTCGCAGCGACTTCATACTTCAAACCTTGAGAGACGTTCATGAAATAATGGTCTTCTCTTCATATAGTAATTTCTTCACTTGAAGTTTTGAGAGATTCATACTTGGACCATGACTTCTTCATTTTTCTCCAATCTTTATTTTGGACTTTGATATACAACGATCCGCATCCTTTTTGGACTTGGATCTATTCATCCTCATACCTTGTTAGGGCATTTTCGGATAGACTTCTCCATGACTTTTGGGGAATTTTTGCTTTTCGTCGTGTGTCTCGATCCTTCATATTGATTTTTGATAAATGATTCTACACATCACTTAGGATCTTTAGCAACAAAATATAGCCCTCATGCCTTGTTAGGGCGTTTTCGGACTCGCCAATCTTTGCATCCCGCTTCAATAAGTTATGCCTTGGCTATGAACTCTAATCCACACCGAGCAACTTTTAAACGATCTTGGGCTAGAAGCTAAGTAACTTTTCAAATCGTACAACCTTATTTATTGCAGATAAATTTATTAGCAAGTGATGGGAGAATAGGCTCATAATTAACTCACATAAATTCCCGAAAGAATACCAAACTTATAATTGACTCTATCATCTCTCGTTCTCCACAGTTTAAAATCTCAAGGAATGAGACTCGTGGATGCTTAGCCTATTAAATCAAAGCTTTGGGTTTTCGAGTCGCCTATAGGATCTTGCAAATTCTTAGACTTTTTCAAGTTTAGAAATCGCGTTTTAAAGTTCCCTTGATAAACGACTCTCTAGGATCAATTATATGAACTTGCGAAAAGTTCTTGTTCTTAACCCGTGAGAGTTAAGACTTTCGCGTTTTATAGCTCCCTATATAAAAGCCTAGCTAAACTTTATTTAAACACGTTAAGGATACTAGCTAGAGTAACTTAGATAAGTAAACTCAGGTTGAGTCAAAAGATTCACAACGTTTGAAAATTAAAACCACTTTATTAAAGTTTATTCTAGCAAAGAAAGAAAATAACTATATAAAGGGAAAAACTAATAGGCCAAAATAGATCAAAATTTTTGAAAAATGTCGAAAAAATTGATTTTCCGGTTAAAATGAGGACAAATACAAGGAAAAGGCCACTTAACTTCGATAGAAGTCCCCCCTACACTTAATATAAACATTGTCCTCAATTTTTAAGCATGTGGAAGTAAACTCCCCTACACTTAGGACATTGTGCACGTTGTTTAAATATCGCTAAGGAAAAGACAACTAACGAGATTCCTATTTTAATATTGAGAAATATAAAATAGTGAATCGAAAAGAGTTTAGGATAGAACCGGGAAGAAGGGAACACGGACTCACGGGTCGTCAAGAATCATCAAGAGTGGATCATTGAGCGCTCGAATCCCTGATTATAAGAAGAGAGGAGAGGAAATAGCAAACCAACGGGTCTCCCCTACACTTAGGATAAAGAAAGCTAAAAGATAGATGCATAGGTTGCCTCCCAAGAAGCGCTTGATTTTTGTTAACTGAGTCGTGAGCCTGACTCGACCTTGATTACCATAGGAAGAAGCATGAAATATATCCACCGGGATCAAAGACATAGTTTTTGTCCATCAAATAGCACAAGCTTAAGGCGAACAAGGCAAGCCAAAGAAGAATAGGCATGGTTCCCTTAAGCAGCGATGGAGCATGATGGGAGCAAGTATGGTGAGGTGCAAGCATGTCTTCAATAGTTCCAAAGATTTTTCCTTTTATTTCATCAGGTGGATACTGACATGGCTGAAGAATATTGATACCGGGGTCGAACACCTTTTCCTTTAGGGGAAATAGCACTCAGGCTCAGCAGAATTTGAAGATGATCCGCGAAGAAAATGCACAACCTCGTCCTCAGAAGGGTGACAAAGAGGTGTTAAATCATATGTGCTGCGGATATTGGTGTCGACCGGTTTCTTCTCCTTTGAAAGAATGTTCTTCAAATCCAAAGTAGGATCAAGACGATAATCTTCAAAATCTAAAGGAGGAGCATCACTCTCATGAGGGAAGTAAGTGTTGAGAAACGTAGAGAAGTCTTCCTCAAAAGAGTAATCATCCAAAGTAGGATTAAGCATGGATGACGGAGGATCTTCATCATGTGAAGAATCACTCGAAAGAGTATCGGCCTCATCAAATCATCATATGTGGGCAGATCGAGATACTCAGAAGTAAGGTCATCATAATCACCCGAATCTGAGCTAGAATCATCATCATAAGCATCGAAGATCGGTGGAGAATGATAAATGGGTGAAGGGTCCAAATTGGATAGAGAATCATCCACATCATCTTGAAAAAATGGATTATCAATGCAAGAATAGAATAGAGGATTGTTGTAGACGACAAAATCATCAAGCACATTAATCATATTCGCTAATTCTCATCCAAAGGATTTGCTTGTAAGCTTCCCCATTTTGAACACTTGTGCATCATCCCCGACTCTTAATATTAACTCACCTTCGGCAACATCAACTAAAGCTCGTCCGGTTCTCAAGAATGGCCTACCAAGTATTAAAGGAATACTAGGGTCCATTTCATAATCAACAACGACAAAATCGACCGGGAAAGTAAATGTGCCAACTTTGATGAACACATATTTGGCAATACCAACGGGGTAAGCGAGAGTGCGATTTGCAAGTTCAAGAGTCATCTTTGTTGGAGTAAGGTCGGGTAATGATAGTGTTTTCCAAACACTCAAAGGCATAAGATTAATATTGGCCCCGAGATCAGTTAGGGCAGTAAATTCTTCAGTTTTGTTGAAAATGCAAGGCAACACAAAACGACCGGGATCTCCAAGCTTTTCTGGAAGTTCTTTAAGAATAACTACAGAGCAATTTTCATTTAAGCGTGTGTTGGCGAGCTCAATCAGCTTCTCCTTCTTGTTAAGCAATTCCTTTAATGCTTTAACAAATTTCGGCATGTGGAAAAGTGCTTCAACAAGGCTCATGTTGATTTTCATTTGAGAGAGCATCTTCACATAGCTTGACACTTGACAGTCATTCTCGGTTAGCTCGTTGGTCTTGCCTAAGCGAGAAGGACATGGGATATTAGGTTTGGGTGGTGAAGGTGAAGGTGGTAAAGGTTGAGATGTTGAAGGGTTCTTCTTGGGAACATCGTCATGACGAGGCGGAGACGGTAATGGTGCACTAATACTAGGTGTAGGAGGAGTAGGGATAAATAGTTGTGGAGGAGGTGTAGATGATGGGGGCGGGATCGGTGGTCCTACTATGGTGACTCCACTACGGATAGTAATTGCACTCACATTTGCTCGCGGATTGGTGACGGTGTTTGAAGGTAGAGAACTGGAAGAAGAGGGTTGAGCGGCGGGCAAGAAACTAGCAAGCATATTCTTCAAATCATTTGTTTGATTGCTGAAGGAGGATTGGATATTATCGCGAAGCTCGGATCTAAGGTCATTTCCTTTCTTGGTAATATCTCCTTTCAGATTGATAATTTGGCTCTGTAGACTCTTGATTTGCTCACCTTGGGTTCTCATGATGGCTTCAACATCGGGGTTATTGGGTGGGGCTTGTTGGGCGGGTGGGTGATAAGGTGTAGAAGCTCTTGGTGGGATTTGGTTTCTTCTATTGTAGTTGTTGGCGGGGTTTTGGTTGGAGAAAAACCGGGTGAAAGGTAGTTGTTTGACCGGTAACTCAGCAAATTTCTATCCCCTTGAGGTCGAGCTTGGTAATTTTCCGGTGAATAATTACCATAAGCTGCATACACATTTTCCGGATTTCCTTGTGTAGAAGGACAATCGGTGTATGAGTGAGGACCGCCGCATGTTTCACAAGAAGGTGCAATCTCTTTAACTTGTTGTTGTTGGTTTGTAGCGAGAAGCAAGATATTTTTGTTCATTTCGGTCATCATGCGGGTGAATTCAGTCATGTCGGGGTTTGCTCAGGTGGAAGAAACATTGAATCTCGGGTTGTTCCTTGAAGAAGCGGTGGAATCCCAGTTTTTGTGGTGAGTAGTCATGTTCTAAATTAGCTCTCTACACTCCTCGGGTCTCCTTTTCATGAATGTGCCTAATAACTGGGTTTTTACCCAGTAAGAAAGATTATATGTTCGTTTTAGTGTGTCTAATCGAATTGATCTCAGTTTTCTATGTGACTCAGTTTTATTTTGGTTAAACAAATATTTTTGGTTTGTTTTTAAATTTAAATGTGCAAAGACTTAAAAGTAAATGTCGTTAAAGTAAAGGGCAAGTATTAAAAGTGCGTGAAAATAAATCTAAGTCTAATTGAAATAATGATTGTGCAGGTATTTAAAAACGTGACAAAAAGTAAATTAATTAAATTAGACAAGTATTAAAAACATAAACTAAAAATTAAACAAGGCAAAGCATGGAAAACAACCCCTAATCGGAATATATTCCGATCAGCCTTACCATCGGAATGAACACACCTCCTATCGGAATATTGAATGACACCCAGATCGGAATATGTCACCTTTTCAGATCGGAATAACCAAACAACCCAGATCGGAATGTAACCTTATCGGAATGAGGTCCAGATCGGAATATGGCTAAGGAAAATTGGGCAGCACTTCGTCTAAGTAAACCTCAAGAGCCGTCGGAAAGAGCGATCGCAATATGCAATCGCAATCCCCAGATCGGAATGAGGAAATGGCACACCTATCGCAATCCCGGATCGGAATGCAAAACCCTTGAACCAATACTGTCACTATCGGAATGTGGTTAGCAAGCCGTCGCAATGTGGAGAAAACCCTAGCTTTCCGATGGAGTACCAAATTCGTAATAAGCACAATTCTAAATAAGCTACTCTAATAAGCAGTTACCAAAATCTTTAATAAAATGAAATCAAAACGAAACAATAAGCTAGAAAGTTAAAGTCTTTCAAACTTTAAAACACGAAACTTAAATGAAATCAAAACTTAAAAATCAAAACTTTAAAGAAAACTTTCAAAATACTTAAGAAAAATTCCAAATAAGCACACAAGGTTGTCAATATCGTGGCTTATTTCGTGTAAGGAAATAAAAAGGACGAAACTTTAATCAAAATAAGCAAATGGATTAAGCAAAACCTTGCTTAATCCGAAATTCAAGCCGAAACAAAAAGAGAGAAAGGTAGAATGAGATTGATAAAAAGACTAGATCAAATGATAAAGAAAGATTAAAGACAAGAATCTAAAGAACACAAATTGAAAACTTACTTGAAATTAAAAGATAAATAAAGTGCAAGACAAGGTAATTAAATTGACATGAAAAATAAATGAACAAGTATTTAAATGTGGAAGACTAATTGTCACCTTAGCCAACAAGAACTAAATGAAATGAAAATGAGAGTATTTATAGGTGATTAGGGGAGAGGTTAGAGGAAGCTTCCTCTCTCCTTCCTTTCTTCCTTAATTGCATGCTTAGGTCCCTCCTTTTCTTTAATCTTTTTTTTTTTTGTAAATTGCGCCATTAGTCCTTAAGCCTTCAAATCTTCTTTAATCTTGGGCTTTAACGACTTTTGGCTCGGGATTTCTTTGGACTCGTCTTTTAATTCTTCGATAAATAAGACTTGAGTTCCTCGGCTTTAAGTAAACTTTCGTCTTTTGACTTTTCCTTCGATAAATCTTCAGAATTGGTCTTGGACTTCCGTTCTTTATCCACTTTTGACTTCTTGACTTCGTCTTTCATCCTTTTCTTCAATAAAAGTCCGTAAATGCCCGTGAATTCCCGTGTTTTCTCCACTTTTCACCTTTTCGTCCTAAATCACAACAAAAACACAAACCACGCATAATTCCGACATAAAAGACATAAAATACACGTTTTGGTCCGGTTATTATTGTAATTAAGTGGTAGAAAAGATGGGTGTTTATACACCTATCAAATCCCCTACACTTGACCATTGCAATGTCCTCATGCAATGCATTAGTTACAAAGCATGTTTACACTTTTCATCATAATCAATCCACATTGGCCTTTATTAAGGAGATAGAAAATTATAAAAATGCAAAGCAAAGAAATTAAAAGCATACCTTGGGTTTTGAAAATGTCATGAATAATCATCATCCTCAACTTTTCACTTTCTCCAAACCAAGCTTAAAAACGAGATCATTGTTATTATAAGTTAGTAAACTAACACGAACTCATGTGGGCCAATTATTCACTTAGACTCCCTTATTCCTATGGGTATCTCTTATATTTTATTATTTGTCTTGAATGATCATGAAGATGCATTGTTTGACTTATTTCGATAATTATTTAGTCTGAAAATAAAGTGCACGATTTAATCAATAGTTAGCTAAAGGACCAAATCTTTTAAAACTGCTTCTCGGGATATCAGAAAGTTCATATCTTGGCATAACTTGGTTCGCGATTTGAGACCTTTCTCGGGCCGATATTTGGCAGCGACTTCATACTTCAAATCTTGAGAGACGTTCATGAAATAATGGTCTTCTCTTCATAATTGGAATTTCTTCGCTTGAAGTTTTGAGAGATTCATACTTGGACCACGACTTCTTCATTTTTCTCCAATCTTTATTTTGGACTTTGATATACAACGATCCGCCTCCTTTTATGACTTGGATCTATTTATCCTCATACCTTGTTAGGGTCTTTTCGGATACACTTCTCCATGACTTTTGGGGAGTTTTGCTTTACGACGTGTGTCTCGATCCTTCATATTGATTTTCGATAAATGATTCTTCACATCACTTTGGATCTTTAGCAACAAAACATAGCCCTCATGCCTTGTTAGGGCCTTTTCGGACTCGCCAATCTTCGCGCCCCGCTTCATAAGTTATGCCTTGGCTATGAACTCTCGTCATTACCGAGCAACTTTTAAACGATCTGGGGCTAGAAGCTAAGTAACTTTTCAAATCGTACAACCTTATTTATTAGCAAATAAATTATTAGCAAGCGATGGGAGAATAGGCTTATAATCAACTCACATAAATTCACGAAAGAATACCGACTTATAATTGGCTCTATCATCTCTTGTTCTCCACAGTTTAAAATCTCAAGGAATGAGATTCGTGGATACTTAGCCTATTAAATCAAAGTTTTGGGTTTTCGAGTCGCCTACAGGATCTTGCAAATTCTTAGACTCTTTCAAGTTTAGAAGTCGCATCTTAAAGTTCCCTTGATAAACGACTCTCTAGGATCAATTATAGGAACTTGCGAAAAGTTCTTGTTCTTAACCCGTGAGAGTTAAGACTTTCGCGTTTTATAGCTCCTTATATAAAAGCCTAGCAAAACTTGATTTAAACACGTTAAGGATACTAGCTAGAGTAAACTCGGATTGAGTCAAAAGATTCAAAACGTTTGAAAATTAAAACCACTTATTAAACATTTATTCTAGCAAAGGAAGAAAATAACTATACAAAGATAACAACTAATAGGCCAAAATAGATCAAAAATTTTGAAAAATGTCGAAAAATTGATTTTCCGGTTAAAATGAGGACAAATACAAGGAAAAGACCACTTAACTTCGATAGAAGTCCCCCCTACACTTAAGATAAACATTGTCCTCAATGTTTAAGCATGTGGGAGTAAGCTCCCCTACACTTAGGACATTGTGCACTTTGTTTAAATCTTGCTAAGGAAAAGACAACTAAAGAGATTCCTATTTGTATATTGAGAAAATATAAAATAGTGAATCGAAAAGAGTTTAGGATAGAACCGGGAAGAAGTAGAACACGGAATCACGGGTCGTCAAGAATCATAAGAGTGGATCATTGAAGCTCGAATCCCTGATTAAGAAGTGAGGAGAGGAAATAGCAATCCAAGGAGTCCCCCTACACTTATGGTAAAGAAAGCGAAAAGATAGATGCATGGGTTGCCTCCCAAGAAGCGCTTGGTTTTTGTTAACCGAGTCGTGAGCCTGACTCGACCTTGATCATCAACAGAAGTAGCATGAAACAAATCCACCAGGATCAAAGACATAGTTTTCATCCATCAATAAGCAAGAGCTTAAGGTGAACAAGGCAAGCCATAAGAGAAATGGCAGGGTTCCCTTAAGCAGTGATGGAGCACAGTAGAAGCAAGTATGAAGCAGTGTAAGCATGTCTTTCAAATTTCCAAAGATTTTTCCTTTTATTTCATCAGGTGGATACTGAGATGGCTTAAAGACTTCAATACCGGGATCGAACACCTTTTCCTTCAGGGGAAAATAGCACTCCGGCTCAGCCGAGTGTGAAGAAGATCCGCAAAGAAGCACAACCTCGTCCTCCGAAGTGGGACAAAGAGGTGTCAAATCATACGTGCAACGGATTTCGGTGTCGACCGGTTTCTTCTCTTTTGACAAAATGCTCTTCAAATCCAAAGTAGGATCAAGGCGATAATCTTCAAAGTCAAAAGGAGGAGCATCACTCTCATGAGGGAAGTATGTATTGAGAAATTCAGAGAAATCTTCCTCAAATGAATAATCGTCCAAAGTAGGATCGAGTGATGGCGGAGGATCTTCATCATGGGAAGAATCGCTCGAGAGAGTATCAGCCTCATCAAAATCATCATATGTAGGCAGCTCGGGATATTCAGAAGTACAATCAAAATCATCCGAGTCTGAGCTAGAATCATCATCATAAGCATCAAAGACCGGTGACGAATCATAAATGGGAGAAGCGTCCAAAGTAGGGAGAGAATCATCCACATCATCATTAAAAAGTGGATTATCAGTGGAAGAATCGAATAGAGGATTGTCATAGACGATAAAGTCATCGAGCACATTTATCATATTCACTGATTCTCGGCCTCCAAAAGTTAAACTAGTAAGCTTCCCCATTTTGAAAACTTTTACATCATCCCCGACTCGTAAGATTAACTCACCTTCGGCCACATCTACTAAAGCACGTCCGGTTCTCAAGAATGGCCGACCAAGTATTAAAGGAATACGAGGGTCCATTTCATAATCAACTACGACAAAATCGACCGGGAAAGTAAATGTGCCAACTTTAATGAACACGTCTTCGGCTATACCAACAGGGTAAGCGAGAGTGCGATTTGCAAGTTCAAGAGTCATCTTTGTTGGAGTGAGGTCGGGCAATGATAGTGTTTTCCAAACACTCAAAGGCATCAAATTAATACTAGCCCCGAGATCAGCAAGGGCAGTAAATTCTTCAGTTTTGTTGAACACGCAAGGCAACACAAAACGACCGGGATCTCCAAGTTTTTCCGGAAGTTCTTTAAGAATAACTGCAGAGCAGTTTTCATTTAAGCGTGTGTTGGCGAGTTCAATCAGCTTCTCCTTCTTGTTAAGCAATTCCTTAAATGCTTTAACAAATTTGGGCATGTGGACAAGTGCTTCAAGAAAGCTAATGTTGAAATTCATTTGAGAAATCATCTTGATATAGCTAGTCACTTGAGCGTCCTCCTTGTTTAGCATTTTGTTCTTGCCCAAACGAGACGGATAAGGGATATTGGGTTTGGGTGGTGAAGGTGCAGGTGTAGTAGGTAAAGGTTGAGATGTTGAAGGGTCATTGGTGGGAACTTCATCACGTCGAGGTGGAGACGGTAATGGTGCACTAATACTAGGTGTAGGAGGAGTAGGGATACATGGTGGTGGAGGAGGTGTGGATGATGAGGGTGGGATTGGTGGTCCTACAATGGTGACTCCACTACGAGTAGTAATAGCACTCACATTGGCTCGCGGATTGGTGACGGTGTTTGAAGGTAGAGAACTTGAAGAAGAAGGTTGAGCAGGGGGCAAGAAACTAGCAAGCATATTCTTCAAATCATTGGTTTGATTGCTGAAGGAGGATTGAATATCATTTCGAAGCTCGGATCTTATCTCATTTCCTTGCTTTGTGATATCCCCTTTAAGATTGATAATTTGGCTCTGCAGATTCTTGATTTGCTCACCTTGGGTTCTCATGATAGCCTCAACATCAGGATTAATGGGTGGGTTTTGTTGGGTGGGTGGGTGATAAGGATTAGAAGCTCTTGGTGGGATTTGGTTGCTTCTAGTGTAGTTGTTGGCGGGGTTTTGGTTTTGAGGAGAAAAACCGGGTGAAAGGTAATTGTTGGAACGGTAGCTCAGCAGATTTCTATCCCCTTGTTGTCTAGCTTGGTAATTTTCCGGTGAATAATTACCGTAAGCTGCATACACATTTTCCGGATTTCCTTGTGTCGAAGGACAATCGGTGTATGAGTGAGGACCGCCACATGTTTCACAAGGATTAGCAACCGCTTTAACTTGTTGTTGTTGTTGGTTTGAAGCGAGAAGCGTAATACTTTTGCTCATTTCAGTCATCATGCGGGTGAGTTCGGTCATCTCAGGGTTTGCTGAGGTGGAGGAAACATTGACTCTCGGGTTGTTCCTAGAAGACGCAGAGGAATCCCAGTTTTTGTGGTGAGTAGTCATGTTCTCAATAAGCTCTCTACACTCCTCGGGTCTCCTTTTCATGAATGTGCCACCGGCGGCTGCATTGATCGTATCACGATCGCGAAAAGTCAATCCGTTGTAGAAAGTATCAATCAATGTGACGGGAAGCATGTTGTGGTTTGGACAACGGTCGATCAAGACATTATATCTCTCCCAAGCATCAAAAAGAGATTCATCGGGATCTTGCATGAAACCGCTGATCTGATTGCGAAGGCTTGTGACCATGGATGGTGGAAAGTAGCGCGACAAAAAGCGTTGAGTCATGTCATCCCAAGTGTGAATAGAATTCTTCGGGAGACGATCAAACCATTTCTCGGCATGATGTAATAGAGTGTGTGGAAAGAGTTGTAGGCGAAGCTCATCCATAGTGGCACCAGCCAACTTCATGCTCTGAGTGATAGTAATGAACTTGTCGAGGTGTTTGTTGGCATCGTCATCAGGCAATCCTCTAAATGGGTTTGTTTGCACTTGCTGAATCATGTGGTGCTTCAACGAAAACTCAGGAGCGTTGATTTGCATCGGCGCAATCGGTCCTCCTCGTCCAAACATTGTTGGTTGACAAAGTTCTTCCATGGTCCGAAGATCGGGCTGTGGAAGAGCATTGTTGTTATTGTTATTATTCAGGTTCGGTGGAATGTTGTTGTTAACACCTGCCATATCTAAATCTTCTTGAGGCTCGGGCTCTTGATAATTAGAAGATCTAGTACGCATACACCTGAAAATGCAAAAGAAAACAAAACCAAGAACAAAGACAATATATATACACAAGAAAGATAAAATCTTTTTGGATTTTTGAAATTTTTAATTTTTATGGTTTTTTATCAATTTTTAATTTTTATGATTTTTTATTTTTTATTTTTTATGCAAGAAAAATAACGTTCACAAGTGAACGGATCCCAAAAAGCAACGTGTCTCTCACAAAAAACTGTTGATCTTTACGAAAAGAGCCGGCAGCGGCGCCATTTAATAACTGGGTTTTTACCCAGTAAGAAAGATTATATGTTCGTTTTAGTGTGTCTAATCGAATTGATCTCAGTTTTCTATGTGACTCAGTTTTATTTTGGTTAAACAAATATTTTTGGTTTGTTTTTAAATTTAAATGTGCAAAGACTTAAAAGTAAATGTCGTTAAAGTAAAGGGCAAGTATTAAAAGTGCGTGAAAATAAATCTAAGTCTAATTGAAATAATGATTGTGCAGGTATTTAAAAACGTGACAAAAAGTAAATTAATTAAATTAGACAAGTATTAAAAACATAAACTAAAAATTAAACAAGGCAAAGCATGGAAAACAACCCCTAATCGGAATATATTCCGATCAGCCTTACCATCGGAATGAACACACCTCCTATCGGAATATTGAATGACACCCAGATCGGAATATGTCACCTTTTCAGATCGGAATAACCAAACAACCCAGATCGGAATGTAACCTTATCGGAATGAGGTCCAGATCGGAATATGGCTAAGGAAAATTGGGCAGCACTTCGTCTAAGTAAACCTCAAGAGCCGTCGGAAAGAGCGATCGCAATATGCAATCGCAATCCCCAGATCGGAATGAGGAAATGGCACACCTATCGCAATCCCGGATCGGAATGCAAAACCCTTGAACCAATACTGTCACTATCGGAATGTGGTTAGCAAGCCGTCGCAATGTGGAGAAAACCCTAGCTTTCCGATGGAGTACCAAATTCGTAATAAGCACAATTCTAAATAAGCTACTCTAATAAGCAGTTACCAAAATCTTTAATAAAATGAAATCAAAACGAAACAATAAGCTAGAAAGTTAAAGTCTTTCAAACTTTAAAACACGAAACTTAAATGAAATCAAAACTTAAAAATCAAAACTTTAAAGAAAACTTTCAAAATACTTAAGAAAAATTCCAAATAAGCACACAAGGTTGTCAATCTCGTGGCTTATTTCGTGTAAGGAAATAAAAAGGACGAAACTTTAATCAAAATAAGCAAATGGATTAAGCAAAACCTTGCTTAATCCGAAATTCAAGCCGAAACAAAAAGAGAGAAAGGTAGAATGAGATTGATAAAAAGACTAGATCAAATGATAAAGAAAGATTAAAGACAAGAATCTAAAGAACACAAATTGAAAACTTACTTGAAATTAAAAGATAAATAAAGTGCAAGACAAGGTAATTAAATTGACATGAAAAATAAATGAACAAGTATTTAAATGTGGAAGACTAATTGTCACCTTAGCCAACAAGAACTAAATGAAATGAAAATGAGAGTATTTATAGGTGATTAGGGGAGAGGTTAGAGGAAGCTTCCTCTCTCCTTCCTTTCTTCCTTAATTGCATGCTTAGGTCCCTCCTTTTCTTTAATCTTTTTTTTTTTTGTAAATTGCGCCATTAGTCCTTAAGCCTTCAAATCTTCTTTAATCTTGGGCTTTAACGACTTTTGGCTCGGGATTTCTTTGGACTCGTCTTTTAATTCTTCGATAAATAAGACTTGAGTTCCTCGGCTTTAAGTAAACTTTCGTCTTTTGACTTTTCCTTCGATAAATCTTCAGAATTGGTCTTGGACTTCCGTTCTTTATCCACTTTTGACTTCTTGACTTCGTCTTTCATCCTTTTCTTCAATAAAAGTCCGTAAATGCCCGTGAATTCCCGTGTTTTCTCCACTTTTCACCTTTTCGTCCTAAATCACAACAAAAACACAAACCACGCATAATTCCGACATAAAAGACATAAAATACACGTTTTGGTCCGGTTATTATTGTAATTAAGTGGTAGAAAAGATGGGTGTTTATACACCTATCAGTGCCACCGGCGGTTGCATTAATCGTATCACGATCTCGAAAAGTCAAACCGTTGTAGAAAGTATCAATCAATGTGACTGGAAGCATGTTATGGTTTGGACAACGATAAATCAAGACATTATATCTTTCCCAAGCATCAAAAAGAGATTCATCGGGGTCTTGCATGAAACCGCTGATTTGATTACGAAGGCTTGTGACCATGGATGGTGGAAAGTAGCGCGATAAAAAGCGTTGAGTCACGTCATCCCAAGTATGAATAGAATTCTTCGGGAGACGATCAAACCATTTCTCGGCGTGATGTGATAAAGTATGTGGAAAGAGTTGTAGGCGAAGAACATCCATTGTGGCACGGGCAAGTTCATGCTTTGGGTGATTGTAATGAACTTGTGGAGGTGTTTGTTGGCATCATCATCAGGCAATCCACGAAAAGGATTTGTTTGCACTTGCTGAATCATGTGGTGCTTCAACGAAAACTCCAGAGCCGTGATTTGCATCGGCGCAATCGGTCCTCCTCGTCCAAACATGGTAGGTTGACAAAGTTCCTCCATTGTCCGAAGATCGGGCTGTGGAAGAACATTGTGGTTATTGTTGAGGTGCGGTGGATTATTGTTATTGTTAACACCTGACATACTTAAATCTTCTCGAGTCTCGGGCTCTTGATAATTAGAAGATCTAGTACGCATACACCTACAAAGACAAAAGAAAACAATACCAAACACAAAGACAATATATATACACAATAAAAATAAAATCTTTTTGGATTTTTGAAAGTTTTAGTTTTTATGGATTTTTAACAATTTTTAATTTTTATGGTTTTTTGAATTTTTTAAACAAGAAAAATAACGCTCATAAGTGAATGGATCCCAAAAGGCAACGCGTCTCTCACAGAAAACCGTTAATCTTTACGAAAAGAGTCGGCAGCGGCGCCATTTGATACAATAGATTTTGCATGTAAAAAGTTCGTTATAGTGGTCTAATCGAATTGATCATGTTTAACTATGCGACTCAGTCGTTCTTTGGTGAAACAAATAGTTGTGTCGTTGTAGTATTAAAAATGTGGAAGACTTAAAACTAAATGACGTTAAAGTAAATCTAGACTAATTAAAACTTAAATTGTGCAATATTAAAAAACTTTGAAAAGTAAATTAATTAAATGACTTAAAACTAAAGCGTGACGAGAATTAAAATTAGACAAAGTATTAAAATGAGAACTTAAAAATTAAACAAGACCAAATAGAAAAACAATCCTAATCGCAATACATTCCGATCGGAATGTGATGGGAATGTTAATTTACCTCCTGATCGGAATGATGATCGGAATACACTCACCTTTCAGATCGGAATATTGGTCGGAAAGACTGATCGGAATGCTGTCACCAATTGCCTAATCGGAATAACCAAATAATACCCCAAATCGGAATGTGGTCGGAATGCCTTTTGATCAGAATGCACCAAAAGGATCTCATCGAAATATGGGGAACACTAGTCCATCGGAATAACCAAAGTACTTACCTGTCGGAATGCAGATTGGAATACCCAATCGGAATGATGAAACTTTATTCCGACGGATGAATCGGAATCCCCGTCCGAATGCTAAACCCTTTTCCGACCAAGAAAATGGAGCTATGGTCGGAATATGAAACCCTTTTCCGACCAGGGTGGTCGGAATACAGTAAAAAGAAGGTAAAATAAGCAAGATAAATAAGCTATAAATCAAATAAGCATTAGACTAAAATCCTAAGCAAACACGTATTAGAAAAAGCTAATAACCTAGAATTTAAAGACTATTTGATAACACAAAATGAAACAAAGTTTACGAAAACTAACTTTTATATAAAAAATAACTTTTATAAAAACTTAAGAAACTAAAAGATAAACACAAAGAAGCTATAAAAATCAATGATCCAAAACAATCAAAAGCATAAAAACATAACCTTTAATCAAATAAGCAACACAAAAAGCATGTAAACTATAAGATTAAAGCATGGAAAGAAAGGTAGATGAGAGATTAAAACAAGAAAATTAAAGAACACTTACTTGAAATTTAAAGGTATTAAAAGTGCAAGACAATGTATTTAAATTGACATGAAAAGTAAATGTGCAAAAATTAAAGGTGGAAGAACTAGTGTCACTCTAGCCAACAAAATGAAAATGATTATCCTAATGACTATTTATAGGGAAGCTTCCTCCCCTCCTTCATTTCTTCAAAATTGCACCATTAAGTCCTTCCCTTCTTAATCTTTTGTTAATCTTGGACTTTAATGACTTTTGGCTCGGGATTTCTTTGAACTTGTCTTTTAATTCTTCAATAAATAAGACTTGAGTTCTTCGGCTTTAAGTAAAGTTCCGTCTTTTTGCACTCTTGACTTCTTGACTTCATCTTTCGTCTTTTTCTTTGATAAAAGCCCGTGAATGCCCGTGTTTTCTCCCTTTTTCACAATTTCGTCCTAAATCACAACAAAAACACAAACCACGCATAATTCCAACATAAATGACATAAAATACACGTTTTGGCTCGGTTATTATTGTAATTAAGTGGTAAAAAGGATGGGTGTTTACACACCTATCAATGAGAGATCCAATCATAGATCTATAGGTTCTTACATCAATAGGTTTTCCTTGGCCCTCTTTTCCCCAAGGATGCACTTTTCTCCATAATCCAAATTTTTTCACAATCTCAGCAACATATTTGTCTTGGGAAATAAAAATCCTATCTTTTCTCTACTGAACTTGTAACCCCAAGAAAAAGTTGAGCTCTCCCATTGTACTTATTTGGAATTTTTCTTGCATCAGTTTTGCAAACTCCTTTCTAAGCATGGAGTTTGTGGATCCAAAAATGATATCATCTACATATACTTGCACTAAAATAAAGTCACCTTTTTGTTTCTTTATTAACAGAGTCTGATCAATCTTTCCCTTGTTGAAGCCATTATCCAACAGATACTTGGATAGAGTCCCATACGAGGCCCTAGGATCTTGATGAAGCCCATACATTGCCTTCTTTACCTTGTAGACCTTGTCTGGATGATCTTGATCTACAAAACCTGAAGGCTGCATTATATACACCTCCTCCTTAATAGTGCCATATAAAAAGACACTCTTAACATCCATCTGGTAGACAATAAAGTCCATGAAAGAAACATATGCCAGAAACAGTCTGATGGCTTCAATTTTGGCAACTGGGGTAAAGACCTCATCATAATCAATTCCTTCCTTTTGTGTGTATCCTTGTGCTACTATCCTGGCTTTGTTTCAGACCACTATACCCCTCTCATCCTTCTTGTTTCTGAGCACCCATTTTGTCCTAATGGGACTTGCCCATTCTGGAAAATCAACCAAAATCAAAACCTCTTGAATATCAAACTGCAATAACTCTTCTTGCATAGCCTCTACCTAGCTTGGATCATTCAAAGCTTGAAAGGTCTTCTTTGGCTCTTCTTGTGACAAAAAGGCAGCAAATAGGCAACATTGCATATTGTCATGATTAAATTTCATTGTGATGTTGGCAATAAAGCTATGTTACTTTGCTTGATACCTTGTTTGTCTAGGAGTATCAAGATCGCCTGTGATTTGTGATTGGGGGTGATCTTTATTGATTCTGTAGGTAGGCTGCATATTCACAAGGACTTCAGTTTCATCATTTCCCAAATCAGGCTCTATTGGACTGTCTTGATTGGGAAAGAACTCTTCAAAGGAGTTCCCAAATGATACTACATGCCTGAGAGATGGATGTTGGTGAGTAGTATGCAGCTCTGAATAGCTTGGACCTCCATGCCTAATGATTTTGCTTCCACTGCTTGACATAATGATTGGAGAAGATGTAGAAATGAGTAGAGATTCTCTTTCTGAGACATTAGCATCCTTCAAAACTGTTTCATCAACAGAAGGGGAAACATTTGGACTAGCAGGGGAATCTATGATTCCACTGCTTTCAGACATTCCACTACTTTCTTGACTTGGCTTAGCTGGGGAAGATACTGGCTGTCCATTCTTTTGAGAGAGGTCTTCTTCTTCAGCCATCTCTTTGGCAGCATCATCAGCTGGAAACAATAAAGGTACAGTCATGTACCTCAAAGGTGGACTCTCCACAACAGTTGGTTCTTTTGTTCCTGAAATGTTAGTATTTTCCAAAGCAACAGGCACATAGTTCATAGATTTAGAAAGTACTTCAATGTTAAAGAACCATTTGGGACCTGTTTGTGTGTCTTTAGGATTATCCTCCAAAAAATTCACATGTAGGTTCTTTGTCACCTTGCTTGTCTTCTTGTTGAATACCCTATATCTAACACCCCCAATTTACATTGCGCAGCGGAAATACACAATTGGGTGCTAGACACAAGCATCATCACACAAGGTATATTGAACGACTCAAAAGTGAGACGTTTACACATAAATATAAACAAGATTTTCATAAAAGGTCTAAAACATATATTTCATCCCATGATTGTACTAAAACGACACCAGAGTAAAGCGTTTAGTCCCCATGGATCTCGACCAACAACCAACAAGTTTAGTACAGTACATCAACATAAAGTAAATTGTTGAATAGTAAAGGATATAAATAGTTTTTAGACCAACATTCTTCCAAAAGCCAAGCCACAACCTCCACAGCAAAGCTCCATGCTCCATCACTTCCTATTACCTGAAATACATGCTAAAACGAGTCAACAATAATGTTGAGTGAGTCTATAGGTTTATCAAATCACATTTGAACACAAGAAAAAAATCAATCATAATCATTTATAAAATTGTCGTACACAATCTATATTCAAGGCAATACTAAGCACTGTATTTAAGCTCATGACACCAACCCCTTAACTAAATAGTCACCCACGCCAAATGCCAGCATGACTAGAATAAAACCATTGCCCCTCTAGGGTATCAGTTGCTAGAATACCACATTCTTATTCTCGTAAATTATCCTTCCCAGAGGTTACTCAACGTAATGCCCTGGTCTCAGATAGGATGGTCAACCCAATAGTACTATCATTAGAATAAGAGGCTATTCCCGATTCACAACATCAAGTCATAAGATAGTTAACGGCTCATGAATTTAGGGTCTTTAGCAACAAGGTACTCAATACAATGTAATCAACTTAGGTAACATTCGGGTCCAACAATTACTCATGACTTGTGTTCATTTATTTTCAAATAGCATGTATCCCCCTCGCGGGTATAAAACATTTAGTTGCTAGCATAAAAAGCGAGGCTACAGACTCACCTTAGTATAAGAGATCTAGCGAGATGATCGTCGATGATAATGGATGCCTTTCAAACACGAGAACCGCTACCTATCAAATACGGCGCGTTCATTAATAATGACTCGAGAAATAATCATACATAACAACATCAAACTCAAACTCATAAAGCCACAATAAACTCGAGATAAAACGATATAAATAACTTCATTATACTTTAATACACATTTACTTTACCATTTTACACTTTTAACAAAGTTCACCATCACATCACAACCTGCTTCTATATACCTCATCATCTTCAAACAAGAAACAACTCTCAAACGAGAAGTACATTCATCTCCTTTCACAGTCAACACCCTATTCCTTAGTGGTATCTGAACTAATCTTTCTCCACAAACAATTACTACATCATTACCAACTAACCAGTCCATTCCAATAATCACATCAAAAGATCCTTATTCTATGGGCATCAAATCAGTAGTGAACACATAATTACCTAACTTCAAGGAACAACCTTTCAGTATAGAACTAGTGCTTACAACCTTACCCTCAGCTAACTCCACCTGATAACTTGTTGTCAATCTCACTTGTTCTCTATCCAATAACTGACTGAATCTAACATCTACGCAACTTCTATCGGATCCAGAATCAAATAACACACTAGCATAACAACATCAAGTAAGAATGTACCAATCACCACATTTGGGCCTTTAGGTTTGTCAGCATCTCCCATGACATAGGCTGGAGCAGCAATCCCAGCAGCAACAACAGCAACATTGCCTCCTTGTCATATGCCAACCCTCGGACAGTTTCCTTGTTTATGTCCACGGCCTCCACATCCAGAACATTTAACTACCTTAATAGCATTGGATCCAGTAGCCACACCCTTGTTTCTATAATCTGCCATCTTATGTCCGGCATTCCCACACTTGTTGCAAGCAGGTGGGCAATTCCCAACATGATACAGATTACACCGACCACACTTCGGATCACCTTGTTACCTTGATTTCCTGTGGCAGCACGAACACCATCATTCCTTCTCAAATTGTATTGTTGATTCCTATTTGGTCCTTGGTTATTTTTATTACGATAACCACCTCGATTATGCCCTTGGCTTGAGTGTGTAGCTTCCCACTTTCTATTATTCCCCCAACAATACTATCCTTTCGATCCTGTAGCTTTACATCCATTAAAGCATGAGCCATTTGAACAGCTTCATCAAATGACTTGGGTTTCAACAAAGTAGTTTCTCCCTTGATATTACTAGATAAACCTCTAATATACTGCTTCAGCTTCTTACGGTCATCAGCAAAAGCATCAGGACACAACAAATATAAATCAGAAAATCTCCTTGTATAAGCTACAATATCATTGTTCCTCATCACCAAATGCCTCAATTCATCTTCCAACTGACCTAACTCTTCCTCAGGAAAAAACTTAGCAACCAACAGTCCCTTGGTCATAGTCCATGTTCTAGCATTAGCTTCAACCAATCCTAAAGTAGCTACCTGACAATTCCACCAACTCAATGCATCATCCTGAAAAGTAGCTGCAGCAAATTTCACCTTACTAACTTCTGAACATCCACTGATTTCAAAAGTACTTTCAATCTTTTCAATCCACCTCCTTAATTCCAATGCACCACTAGTACCACGAAATTGGGTAGGTCCACATTTCATGAAACTAGCATAGGAACATTCCTTCTGAACTTGCTGAACAGCAGCATTACCTCTAACTTGTCCTGCAGCATTTCCTCCTGCTTGTTCATCAGTATTACCTACAACTGGATTTTCAACATTCCCTCCAACCTAACCAGCAGCATTCCTATTCTCAGCCTCTTGGTTCCTCACAGCACGTTCAGCTTCTAAAGCCCTGGCAATAGCTTGCTCAATCATGGTATTAACAGTAGCAGTTGTCAATTTAGGCGGCATGTTTTTAGAAAACTAACCAAACAACAATTTAGTAAAGTCAGAAAAATGCCTCCCAACTCCTTCCTGTGTAACCATAAAAGAAAAATAACAAGTAAGTATTCATATCAAGATAAGAAGAAGGATTTCTCTATCAAGATGAAACATGGATACTACATGCACCAACAACACAGTTCACAATGAATCATTAACCAATTCACAAAAGAACTAATAAGCCAAATCATAAGTCATGAAGGTAATTGATAGGTGTGTAAACACCCATCCTTTTTACCACTTAATTACAATAATAACCGAGCCAAAACGTGTATTTTATGTCTTTTATGTCGGAATTATGCGTGGTTTGTGTTTTTGTTGTGATTTAGGACGAAATTGTGAAAAGTGGAGAAAACACGGCATTCACGGGCTTTTATTGAAGAAAAAGATGAAAGACGAAGTCAAGAAGTCAAGAGTGCAAAAAGAACGGAAGTCAAAGACCAATTCTGAAGATTTATCGAAGAAAAAGTCAAAAGACGGAAGTTTACTTAAAGCCGAAGAACTCAAGTCTAACTTATTGAAGAATTACAAGACGAGTTCAAAGAAATCCCGAGCCAAAAGTCATTAAAGTCCAAGATTTAATGAAGATTAAAGGCTTAAGGACTAATGGTGCAATTAAATGAAGATTAAAGGCTTGAGGGACTTAATCATGCAATTAAGAAGAAATGAAGGAGGGGAGGAAGCTTCCTAAGCACCCCTTAATCCTCCCCTATATATAGTCATTAGGATTAATCTTTTCATTTTTGTTGGCTAATAGTGACAATTAGTTCTTCCACTTTTAATTACCTTGTCATTTATTTACTTGTAAAATTTAAATACTTGTCTTGCACCTTAATTACCATTTAATTTCAAGTAAGTGTTCTTTTAATTCTTGTTAATCTTTATCTTTATTGTTTGATCTCATCCTACCTTTCTTTAATCTTTATGTTGATTTGTTCATGTTCATGTTCTTAATTTTTGTTGATTTATTTAAGTGGGTTTTGATTATCTTGATCTTTATAGTTAGTTTTGTTGTTTTGGATTGTTTGATTATCATTAATAGATGTTTATTTGTTAGTTTGATTTAATCTTGTGGTTGATTTTGCTTAATTTTTATCTAGATCGTGTATATTTCTTGTTCCCTGTTCTTCGGGATGTTTGTTTGCTGTTACTGTATCTTCCTAGAAGATATTCTGAATAGGGAAATTATTCCGGATAGGCCAAATATTCTGAATAGGGAAATTATTCCGAATAGGGAAATTATTCCGAATAGGAAAATTATTCGGGATAGGCCAAATATTCTGAATAGGGAAATTATTCGGGATAGGCCAAATATTCTAAATAGGGAAATTATTCCGAATAGGGAAATTATTCCGAATAGGAAAATTATTCGCGATAGGCCAAATATTCTGAATAGGGAAATTATTCCGAATAGGGAAATTATTCCGAATAGGAAAATTATTCGGGATAGGCCAAATATTCTGAATAGGGAAATTATTCCGGATAGGCCAAATATTCCGAATAGGGAAATTATTCCGAATAGGCCAAATATTCCGAATAGGGAAATTATTCCGGATAGGCCAAATATTCCGAATAGGGCAAACATTCCGGATAGGCAGATTATTCCGAATAGACGAATATTCCGAATAGAGAGGATTATTCCGGATAGGTGACATATTCCGAGTAAGCCATTTATTCCGAATAAGGGTATTATTCTGGATAAGCTGATTTTTAGGTTTCTTTAATTTCAGTTTTTAAGTATCTGCTTTTTAATTTCAAGCTTTATTTTTCCCGCCTTTTTTCTTAGTCGCACTTTAAGTTTATTTGCGTTAGATTTATTTTAGCCTTGCCTTAGTTTAAGTTTTAGTTTTAGTTGCGATTTAAGTTTGCCTTAGTTAGTTTTAAGTTTGCGTTATTTACGTTTAGTGCCCTTTAATTTTAGTCACGCTTTTAAGTACTTGCACCATTACTTTAAATTAGACTTAGATTTACTTTAAAGTCATTTACTTTAATTGTTCTACACTTTTTATTTACTACGACACAACATTTGTTTCCACCAAAGACAGCTGAGTCGCACATAGAACCTAGATCAATTCGTTAAGATACTGAGAACAACAATTGAACCTAGCAAAATCTATTCATTAAAATGGCGCCGCTGCCGGGTCTTTTCGTAAAGATTAACGGTTTTCTGTGAGAGACGCGTTGCTTTTTGGGATCCGTTCATTCGTGAGCGTTATTTTCTTGCTTAAAAATTTCAAAAAAACCATAAAAACTAAAAATTTGATAAAAATCCATAAAAATTAAAAATTTCAAAAATCTAAAAAGATTTTATTTTTATTGTGTATATATATTGTCTTTGTGTTTGGTATTGTTTTCTTTTGCCTTTGTAGGTGTATGCGTACTAGATCTTCTAATTATCAAGAGCCCGAGACTCGAGAAGATTTAAGTATGTCAGGTGTTAACAACAATAATAATCCACCGCACCTCAATAATAACAACAATGTTCTTCCACAGCCCGATCTTCGGACAATGGAGGAACTTTGTCAACCTACCATGTTTGGACGAGGAGGACCGATTGCGCCGATGCAAATCACGGCTCCGGAGTTTTCGTTGAAGCACCACATGATTCAGCAAGTGCAAACTAATCCATTCGTCGGAATGCCTGATGATGATGCAAACAAACACCTCGACAAGTTCATTACAATCACCAAAAGCATGAAGTTACCTGGTGCCACAATGGATGTTCTTCGCCTACAACTCTTCCCACATACTTTATCACATCATGCCGAGAAATGGTTTAATCGTCTCCCGAAGAATTCTATTCACACTTGGGATGACATGACTCAACGCTTTTTGTCGCGCTACTTTCCACCATCCATGGTCACGAGCCTTCGCAATCAAATCAGCGATTTCATGCAAGACCCTGATGAATCTCTTTTTGATGCTTGGGAACGATATAATGTCTTGATTGATCGTTGTCCAAACCACAACATGCTCCCTGTCACATTGATTGACACTTTCTACAACTGTTTGACTTTTCGAGATCGTGATACGATTAATGTAGCCGCCGGTGGCACATTTATGAAAAGGAGACCCGAGGAGTGTAGAGATCTTATTGAGAACATGACTACTCACCACAAAAATTGGAATTCCTCCGCTTCTTCTAGGAACAACCCGAGAGTCAATGTTTCTTCTACTTCAGCAAACCCTGATATGACCGAACTTACCCGCATGATGACTGAAATGAGCAAAAGTATCTTGCTTCTCGCTTCAAACCAACAACAACAAGTTAAAGCGGTTGCACCTTCTTGTGAAACATGCGACGATCCACACTCATACACCGATTGTCCTTCGACTCAAGGAAATCCGGAAAATGTGTATGCAGCTTATGGTAATTATTCATCGGAAAATTACCAATCTCGACCTCAAGGGGATAGAAATTTTCTGAGTTATCGGTCCAACAACTACCTTTCCCCCGGTTTTTCTCCTCAAAACAAAAACCCCGCCAACAACTACAATAGAAGCAACCAAATCCCACCAAGAGCTTCTAATCCTTATCACCCACCCGCTCAACAAACCCCACCCATTAACCCCGATGTTGAAGCCATCATGAGAACCCAAGGTGAGCAAATCAAGAATCTTCAGAGCCAAATTATCAATCTGAAAGGAGATATCACAAAGCAAGGAAATGAGATTAGATCCGAGCTTAGAGATAATATTTAATCCTCCTTCAGCAATCAAACAAATGATTTGAAGAATATGCTTGCTAGTTTCTTGCCCGTCGCTCAACCTTCTTCTTTGAGTTCTCTACCTTCAAACACCGTCACCAATCCGCGAGCAAATGTGAGTGCTATTACTACCCGTAGTGGAATTACCATTGTCGATCCACCTATCCCGCCCCCATCATCTACACCTCCTCCACCACCATTTATCCCTACTCCTCCTACACCTAGTATTAGTGCACCATTACCGTCTCCGCCTCGTCATGATGATGTACCTAGGAAGGAACCTTCAACATCTCAACCTTTACCTATACCTACACCTTTACCACCCAAACCCAATATCCCTTATCCTTCACGTTTAGGCAAGACCAAAATGCTAACCAAGGATGACTCTCAAGTGTCGAGCTATGTGAAGATGCTCTCTCAAGTGAACATCAACATTAGCCTTGTTGAAGCACTTGTCCACATGCCGAAATTTGTTAAAGCATTCAAGGAATTGCTTAGCAAGAAGGAGAAGTTGATTGATCTCGCCAACACACGCTTAAATGAAAACTGTTCTGCAATTATTCTTAAAGAACTTCCGGAACAACTTGGAGATCCCGGTTGTTTTGTGTTGCCTTGCGTCTTTAACAAAACCAAAGAATTTACTACCCTAGCCGATCTCAGGGCCAGTATAAATCTTATGCCTTTGAGTGTTTGGAAAACACTATCATTACCCGACCTCACTCCAACAAAGATGACTCTTGAACTTGCAAATTGCACTCTTGCTTACCCCGTTGGTATTGCCGAAGACGTGTTCATTAAAGTTGGCACATTTACTTTCCTGGTCGACTTTGTCGTTGTTGATTATGAAATGGACCCTCGTATTCCTTTAATACTTGGTCGGCTATTCTTGAGAACCGGACGAGCTCTTGTCGATGTTGCCGAAGGTGAGTTAATCTTAAGAATCGGGAATGATTCACAAGTTTTTAAAATGGGGAAGCTTACAAGCAAATCCTATGGAAGAGAATCAGTGAATATGATTAATGTGCTTGATGATTTTGTCGTCTACAACAATCCTCTATTCGACTCTTGCATTGATAATCCACTTTTTCAAGATGATGTGCATGATTCTTCTTCCAATGTGGAACCTTCTCCCATTTATGATTCTCCACCGATCTTTGATGCTTATGATGATGATTCTAGCTCAGATTCGGATGATTATGATGACCTTACCTCCGAGTATCCCGACCTGCCCACGTATGATGATTTTGATGAGGCTGATACTCTTTCGAGCGATTCTTCCCATGATGAAGATCCTCCGCCATCACTCGATCCTACTTTGGACGATTACTCATTTGAGGAAGACTTCTCTGCATTTATCAATACTTACTTCCCCCATGAGAGTGATGCTCCTCCTTATGATTTTGAAGATTATCGTCTTGATCCTACTTTGGATTTGAAGAAAATACTTTCAAAGGAGAAGAAACCGGTCGACACCAATATCAGCAGCACATATGATTTAACACCTCTTTGTCCCCCTTCTGAGGATGAGGTCGTGCTTCTTTGCGGATCTTCTTCCCATTCTACTGAGCCTGAGTGCTATTTTCCCTTAAAGGAAAAGGTGTTCGACCCTGGTATCGATATTCTGCAGCCATCTCAGTATCCACCTGATGAATAAAAGGAAAAATCTTTGGAACTATTGAAGACATGCTTGCACCTTACCATACTTGCTCCCACCGTGCTCCATCGCTGCTTAAGGGAACCTTGCCTATTCTTCTTTGGCTTGCCTTGTTCGCCTTAAGCTTGTGCTATTTGATGGATGAAAACTATGTCTTTGATCGTGGTGGATATGTTTCATGCTTCTTCCTATGATGATCAAGGTCGAGTCAGGCTCACGACTCGGTTAACAAAAACCAAGCGCTTCTTGGGAGGCAACCCATGTATCTATCTTTTAGCTTTCTTTATCCTAAGTGTAGGGGAGACACGTTGGTTTGCTATTTCCTCTCCTCTCTTAATCAGGGATTCGAGCGCTCAATGATCCACTCTTGATGATTCTTGACGACCCGTGATTCCGTGCTCACTTCTTCCCGGTTCTATCCTAAACTCTTTTCGATTCACTATTTTATATTTTCTCAATATTAAAATAGGAATCTCTTTAGTTGTCTCTTCCTTAGAAAGATTTAAACAAAGTGCACAATGTCCTAAGTGTAGGGGAGTCTACTCCCACATGCTTAAACATTAAGGACAATGTTTATGTTAAGTGTATGGGGGACTTCTATCGAAGTTAAGTGGCCTTTTCCTTGTATTTGTCCTCATTTTAACCGGAAAATCAATTTTTCGACATTTTTCAAAATTTTTGATCTATTTTGGCCTATTAGTTTTTCCTTTTGTATAGTTATTTTCTTTCCTTATTAGAATAAATGTTTAATAAAGTGGTTTTAATTTTCAAACGTTGTGAATCTTTTGACTCAACCCGAGTTTACTTATCTAAGTTACTCTAGCTAGTATCCTTAACGTGTTTAAGTCAAGTTTTGCTAGGCTTTTATATAGGGAGCTATAAAACGCGAAAGTCTTAACTCTCACGGGTTAAGAACAAGAACTTTTCGCAAGTTCCTATAATTGATCCTAGAGAGTCGTTTCTCAAGGGAACTTTAAAATGCGATTTCTAAACTTGAAAAAGTCTAAGAGTCTGCAAGATCCTATAGGCTACTCGAAAACCCAAAACTTTGATTTAATAGGCTAAGCATCCACGAGTCTCATTCCTTGAGATTTTAAACTGTGGAGAACGAGAGATGATAGAGTCAATTATAAGTTTGGTATTCTTTCGGGAATTTATGTGAGTTAATTATAAGCCTATTCTCCCATCGCTTGCTAATAAATTTATCTGCAATAAATAAGGTTGTACGATTTGAAAAGTTACTTAGCTTCTAGCCCAAGATCGTTTAAAAGTTGCTCGGTATGGATTAGAGTTTATAGCCAAGGCATAACTTATTGAAGCGGGATGCAAAGATTGGCGAGTCCAAAAAGGTCCTAACACGACATGAGGGCTATGTTTTGTTGCTAAAGATCCAAAAGTGATGTGAAGAATCATTTATCAAAAATCAATATGAAGGATCGAGACACACGACGAAAAGCAAAAACTCCCCAAAAGTCATGGAGAAGTCTATCCGAAAAGGCCCTAACAAGGTATGAGGATAAATAAAGCCAAGTCCAAAAAGGAGGCGGATCGTTGTATATCAAAGTCCAAAATAATTATTGGAAAAAAAATGAAGAAGTCGTAGTCCAAATATGAAGAATCTATCAAAACTTCAAGTGAAGAAATTCCTATTATGAAGAGAAGACCATTATTTCATGAACGTCTCTCAAGGTTTGAAGTATGAAGTCGCTGCCAAATATCGGTCCGAGAAAGGTCTCAAATCGCGAAGCGATTTATGCCAGATATGAACTTTATGAGGTCCCGAGAAGCAGTTTTAAAAGATTTTGTCCTTTAGCTAACTATTGATTAAATCGTTCACTTTATTTTCGGACTAAATAACTATCGAAATAAGTCAACAATGCATCCTCGTGATCATTCAAGACAAAAATAAAATATAAGAGATACACCTAGGAATAAGGGAGTCTAAGTGAGTAATTGGCCCACATGAGTTCGTGTTAGTTTGCTAACTTATAATAACAATGATCTCGTTTTTAAGCTTGTTTTGGAGAAAGTGAAAACTTGAGGATGATGATTATTTATGACATTTCCAAAACCCAAGGTATGTTTTTGATTTCTTTATTTTCTTACTTTGAATGTTTATAGTTTTCTATCGCTTTAATAAAGGCCAATGTGGATTGATTATGATGAAAAGTGTAAACATGCTTTGTAACTAATGCATTGCATGAGGACATTGTAATGGTCAAGTGTAGAGGATTTGATAGGTGTGTAAACACCCATCCTTTTTACCACTTAATTACAATAATAACCAAGCCAAAACGTGTATTTTATTTCTTCTATGTCGGAATTATGCGTGGTTTGTGTTTTTGTTGTGATTTAGGACGAAATTGTGAAAAGTGGAGAAAACTCGGCATTCACGGGCTTTTATTGAAGAAACAGATGAAAGACGAAGTCAAGAAGTCAAGAGTGCAAAAAGAACGGAGGTCCAAAACAAATTCTGAAGATTTATCGAAGAAAAAGTCAAAAGACGGAAGTTTACTTAAAGCCGAAGAACTCAAGTCTAATTTATTGAAGAATTACAAGACGAGTTCAAAGAAATCCCGAGCCAAAAGTCATTAAAGTCCAAGATTTAATGAAGATTAAAGGCTTAAGGACTAATGGTGCAATTAAATGAAGATTAAAGGCTTGAGGGACTTAATCATGCAATTAAGAAGAAATGAAGGAGGGGAGGAAGCTTCCTAAGCACCCCTTAATCCTCCCCTATATATAGTCATTAGGATTAATCTTTTCATTTTTGTTGGCTAATAGTGACAGTTAGTTCTTCCACTTTTAATTACCTTGTCATTTATTTACTTGTCAAATTTAAATACTTGTCTTGCACCTTAATTACCATTTAATTTCAAGTAAGTGTTCTTTTAATTCTTGTTAATCTTTATCTTTATTGTTTGATCTCACCCTACCTTTCTTTAATCTTTATGTTGATTTGTTCATGTTCATGTTCTTAATTTTTGTTGATTTATTTAAGTGGGTTTTGATTATCTTGATCTTTATAGTTAGTTTTGTTGTTTTGGATTGTTTGATTATCATTAATAGATGTTTATTTGTTAGTTTGATTTAATCTTGTGGTTGATTTTGCTTAATTTTTATCTAGATCGTGTATATTTCTTGTTCCCTGTTCTTCGGGGTGTTTGTTTGCTGTTACTGTATCTTCCCAGAAGATATTCTGAATAGGGAAATTATTCCGGATAGGCCAAATATTCTGAATAGGGAAATTATTCTGAATAGGGAAATTATTCCAAATAGGAAAATTATTCGGGATAGGCCAAATATTATGAATAGGGAAATTATTCGGGATAGGCCAAATATTCTGAATAGGGAAATTATTCCGAATAGGGAAATTATTCCGAATAGGAAAATTATTCGGGATAGGCCAAATATTCTGAATAGGGAAATTATTCCGAATAGGGAAATTATTCCGAATAGGGAAATTATTCCGAATAGGAAAATTATTCGGGATAGGCCAAATATTCTGAATAGGGAAATTATTCTGGATAGGCCAAATATTCCGAATAGGGAAATTATTCCGAATAGGCCATATATTCCGAATAGGGAAATTATTCCGGATAGGCCAAATATTTCGAATAGGGCAAACATTCCGGATAGGCAGATTATTCTGAATAGACGAATATTCCAAATAGAGAGGATTATTCCGGATAGGTGACATATTCCGAGTAAGCCATTTATTCCGAATAAGGGTATTATTCCGGATATTTTTAAGTTTCTTTAATTTCAGTTTTTAAGTTTCTGCTTTTTAATTTCAAGCTTTATTTTCCCCGCCTTTTTTCTTAGTCGCACTTTAAGTTTATTTGACGTAGATTTATTTTAGCCTTGCCTTAGTTTAAGTTTTAGTTTTAGTTGCGTTTTAAGTTTGCCTTAGTTAGTTTTAAGTTTGCGTTATTTACGTTTAGTGCCCTTTAATTTTAGTCACGCTTTTAAGTACTTGCACCATTACTTTAAATTAGACTTAGATTTACTTTAAAGTCATTTACTTTAATTGTTCTGCACTTTTTATTTACTACAACGACACAACATTTGTTTCCACCAAAGACAGCTGAGTCGCACATTGAACCTAGATCAATTCGTTAAGATACCGAGAACAACAATTGAACCTAGCAAAATCTATTCATTAGTAATTTGGATTGCACTGGAAAATTTCCACAAAATTGGGACAAGTAATGTCACTACAACCCTTCATCACGTCAAACATAAAATTCATTAATTTTCATCACAAACTACAGTACGAGTCTACATAAGTTCTATTACAACAAGGCTAATAAAAACAACATAAAAGAACTAAACATCAGATCCCCGCAGCTTCTTGTACATCGGCACATCATCACTGCTGCTATCATCATCCTCAGATTCTTCCTCCACTTGGCTTCACCAACACTTGAGTTTCAACCTGATTTGGCACATCACGAATCACAACACCTCGACTAGGAAAAGATCTCATTGACAGACCCCATGCATCTAACCTTGCATTCCTTTCTTCCTCCTTACGTAACCTTTCAACCTGCCCACTCAAATTCAACACCATAGATCTTAATCTAACAACTTCATCCATTTCCCTTGCCCTAACAAACTCTGATCTCCTCACACTACCAACAAACCTGTCAAACTTTTTCTCATTCTGCTCAAACCTCCTAATCACACGGGTCTCAACCAAATACCTTTCAAACAAAGACCTATCAAACTTCTTAAGAAACCAGAAAATATCATCATAAGACATAGGACATAGACAATAAACCTTAGATATACCATCATGAATCGATTGAGCACTAGCAGCACTACTCGACTCAACAGGAACATCACCCCTAGCAAATGCAATCCTAGGCAAACTGGTAATATAAGCATCACAAGTAGGCGTCAAAGAACGAACAATAGGTCGCTGACAATCTGGAACAGTCTGTGGCACAATATTAACCCTTGGAACATAACTACCTTGTATCAATTTAGGCTTTGTCTGACCAACTGCAGTAAGTGGAATCCCATCATCTAAATACTCAAAAGGCTCCTCATCGTCACTAACACCAAAGTTATCCACTTCCTCCCCATCCGATACATTAGTCATAACAATCCATCCATCCTCACGAGGTAAACCAGCCATTTTTTACAATTATAAGGGTTCAAGGATACTTAAGGTCATTGTTAATAAAATAATATTTAGTATGCCATGCTTATGCAAATGTCATACGTAATCCATGCTATGCAACACAATGCAAATGATGTTTATGCAATGCTCATAAAAAAAATATGATACTGACAAGCACTCAGCGTACTTTTAATAATTCCAATACAATATCGTAGTATTTACTTAATAAATACTCGGGAAATCATTTCAGTTATGAGGGATACATCTAAAATGCATAACAAAACTAAAAGTGATCTTACCGGAGCGTTGCAGAGGAGTCGTGTGCTTTTGAAGAATAAATACTTTCGACACTAAAGTTATAGTTTAGGACAATTTTCAAAATCGACCCAGTTCTCTATAACTTGCAGCTCTTATAACCAATCTCTAACACCCCCAATTTACATTGCGCAGCGGAAATACACAATTGGGTGCTAGACACAAGCATCATCACACAAGGTATATTGAACTACTCAAAAGTGAGACGTTTACACATAAATATAAACAATATTTTCATAAAAGGTCTAAAAAATAAATTTCATCCCATGATTGTACTAAAACAACACCAGAGTAAAGCATTTAGTCCCCATGGATCTCGACCAACAACCATCAAGTTTAGTACATTACATCAACATAAAGTAAATTGTTCAACATTAACGGATAGAAATAGTTTTAGACCAACATTCTTCCAAAAGCCAAGCCACAACCTCCACAGCAAAGCTCCATGCTCCATCACTTCCTATTACCTAAAATACATGTTAAAACCAGTCAAAAATAATGTTGAGCGTGTCTATAGGTTTATCAAATCACATTTGAATACAAGAAGAAAATTAATCATAATCATTTATAGAATTGTCATACACACAATCTATATTCAAGGCAATAGTAAACATTGTATTTAAGCTCATGACATCGACCCCTAAACCAAATAGTCACCCACGCTAAATGCCGCCATGACTAGAATAAAACCATTGCCCCTCTAGGGTATCAGTTGCTAGAATACCACATTCTTATTCTTGTAAATTATCTTTCCCAGAGGTTACTCAACGTAATGCCCTGGACTCAGATAGGGTGGTCAACCCAATAGTACTATCATTAGAATACACGACTATTCCCGATTCACAACATCAAGTCAGAAGATAGTTAACGACTCATGAATTTAGGGTCTTTAGCAACAAGGTACTCAATACAATGTAATGAACTTAGGCAACATTTGGGTCCAACAATTACTCATGACTTGTGTTCATTTATTTTCAAATAGCATGTATCCCCTCGCGGGTATAAAACATTTAGTAGCTATCATAAAAAGCGAGGCTACAGACTCACTTTAGTATAAGAGATCTAGCGAGATGATCGTCGATGATAATGGATGCCTTTCAAACACGAGAACCGCTTCCTATCAAATAAGGCGCGTTCATTAATAATGACTCGAGAAATAATCATACATAACAACATCAAACTCAAACTCATAAAGTCACAATAAACTCGAGAGAAAACGATATAAATAACTTCATTATACTTTACTACACATTTACTTTACTATTTTACACTTTTAACAAAGTCCGCCGGCACATACTACATGTACTAGCTTATTTACTCCTTTTAAACTTGTCAACCGTTTCTGAAACGACTCGATTAACTAACTTACTATATATAGAAAGTCCTCCTACATTTTTATCAAATGAAATTACTTTTAAAGTCCTTTACCCGACTCATTTTCAAACTACAAAATCCGGACAGATTTACGTTAATTTTTCATACAACCGTTTTAACTTCTTTAAACAACTCCGTTTACAAAACCGACACTCGGGTTTTAAAGTAAACTCAACCTCTAAGGTAAACACCTCATTATCAATAGGTTACACATTTCAAAACTTCAATTTATAGTCCCCGGGATTCGATCAAAATATCGACAACAACTATATGTAGTGTCGATACTCGTCTCCCGGTACACGATCAATCAAAACATCATAACTCCGCGCTCGTTTGGAGCTAGAAGCTCTACCATAAATCAAATCGAAGCTAATAAATTATCTACAACCCTAGGCTATAAGTTAAGCCATTTTCAAAACATAAAAAATCGGATTTTACAGTCTACTTACTGTTATAAAATGACCATTAAAAACTTGTACAAAATCACCTTTTTGAACAAAACCAACCATGAAAATGATCATTCCTATACCCTAACATCAACATATATGAACCATAACATCCAAATCATTATCAAAATCAAAACGTTTGAATCAAAATGAAGTTTTTATCAAAATTCTTGCAACAATCACCATTGATCATGGCAAGAACACCATGCATGATCATAGCTTCTACCTACCAACATCAAAAAAATAAAAATGCCTTGCATGTAAGATTTTATTATACCAAAATGATCCTTGATCAATTATAAGATTGGGTCTTGCTTTAGTTTTGCTCAAATCATTGTCAAATTCAAGTTAAAATTGAAAATGTGTATGGTTTAAGGGTGGTGGTGATGTTTCGGCAAATAGAGAGAGAAGAAGAGAGATGATGAAAATTTTAAGTGGAGATTATGGTGTGTGTGGTGTGTTTGTTTAAGCTTTTTATATAGTGCTTGAGGGATCATTGTTGTAATTTTTCAATAGTCGAGGCTCAAAATGAAAATAGTTAGCTAAAAATGCGGGAAATAACTATTAGTCAATTTTGAAATTATTTACAGGGCTCGGGTTTCATAAAGATACTTTTAAAAATTTAAAATGTACCTCAAATATAATAATATCGACTCCCGACTCGACTTAACGCGCCATTTAAAATAAAACATCAAAAATGTCAAAAATCGAATAAACGACAATAAGACGTAAAATATTTGGCATCCATCGACATCACGCTTGCTAATACTCCTCATACTTATTAAAAATAAATATAAACCTTCCAACATCGGTTTAAACATAAACCTCCAAAAATAAATATCATTCAAATTCATCTAAAAATTTTAAAAATAATCTTAAAATAAGATTAAGCAATGACCTCGGTTTTGGGTTGTCACACTATATCCCTTACTTGTTAGTGAATAACCAACAAAGTATCCATCATCCCCCTTTTCATTGAACTTTCCAAAATGATCACTAGTGTTGAGTATTGATATGAGCGTAAGTACTCATATCATTTATATCATAAAACGGACTTAAATTGCATATTTTGTATGAATATTGCATTGCATATGTTTGTTTTATTGTTTCGTGTGTGTAGGTACGAAGATCACAAGAACCAGAAAAAAACCGACATGGGATTGATGAAGTTATCAAAGCCAAAAGACTGGATCATTTTATTCATGGATTTATCAAGTAATATTGGGCCTTGGTGGGACCCACTTGAGTTTAATGGGCCTGAAAGCCCATTGTGGAAACAAGAATATCATGAGTAAAAGGCCCATGTCCACAAGCCCAAAAGAGAGAATAAGCAACAAATGAAGTAATATATTACTTTGGGTCAAGCCCATCAAGAAGGAAAAATAAGACGGTGAAAAGTTTTATTAACTTAGGGTCAAAGTTTTTTGTCAAACACAAAATAAAGGAAAGAAAATAAAGAGACACAAAAAATAAGAAAAGGGGGAAGAACGAGTTCACCAGCTATGAACCCTAATAATTAGGGCTTTTCAATTAATCAAACAATTGATAGCCATGCACTACTATTCAGAGAAAAGAGGAAGATTGGAGCGTGTATAACACAAAGATTCCAAGTACCAAGTGCTAATGTGGCACTTGGATGCGTCACAGCCTCACTCTTATTGGACGATTCACTGCCATTCAGTCAAGGAACGAGTCACCTCTTGACTCATCATCATCAAACTAGCACACATTTTGGCCAGGGTGGCGATCTGTGTGAAGGTAAGCTATTTTCAGCCTTTGGATCAAAACAAATAAGAGAGAGATGATCAAAATGCTTATCCAAGGGTTAAAAAATCGTCTTAATCAACAACCCACACCTCTCACCTCAGCTATAAAACCCCCCAATTTCATTATAATTTATCATCCCTTTCCTACTTACTGTTATAATGTTAGTTTTTAGATAGAAATTGTATTTTTCTTTTTGTTAAATATTGTAATGTTTGATTTGATTTAACGAAAGTTGATTTTCAGTCTCATTATCTTTTTATCTCGCGTTTGTTTATTTTGATAAAATATATGCAATTTAAATCTATAATAAGCTGATGTTATAATGAAGTATTGTTTGTATAAGCTCGAAACATAGCTTATTTGAACGATTAAGTTAGAATAGGGAACATGTTTATCCCCACTGGATGAACATTAAAAATAAGTTGGTGGTTCGAGCTTATGTTCATGGTTCAAAGGCGTCGATTCTAAGTAAGCTCAGCGCTGGACTTCTTCACCAACGGGTTATCGTCGTTTAAAATGGTTAAGCGCGTATATTTTTTTTCTGTAATAAGTAGTTGAATTTGCTAGTTTTAAATGATAGTTGAATTAGTTTAATATGGTTATTGTATTATTGATTGCTTTGAGATCAGTTTGTATTACTTTGTTGTTGAAGATTTATGTCTGCTGGTAAAATCTGTTTAGCTTGTTTTAGTGTAATAGTAGCTTGATCTGTTAGTTTGCAAAGTCTGTTTAGGAATAATATTCTTATAGTATGTACGATTTCTAATTAACTAATGTGAGTTAAATGCTATTGGCTGTAATTAATGATAAAAGCTGGTAGTTTTTGACGAATTTGTTTGTATTGAATTTTAAACATGATTTAATCACGAATCTCTTAGTCTGATCATATAGTTGTAATCTTCTAGTTGATGTTAGATCGGTTATTTTGAGAATTTGGTAGAAGCATTTTTTTAGTAATTATGTTCTGCTCAACTCGTTTCACTGTTGCTATAGAATTTGCTTAGTTGCTATTGCACTTGTTATTCAAGCTTCTGTTATGTGGTACTAAAAATGTTTGCCCTTGACTTTTATTGCTAGATAATAGTAAGTTGTCAATAAGATTGGTTACGAATTTTAACGAGCTGTTTTGACTGAACTTACCATCTGCGTTGTTGCTGTTTGTTTGGGATTTGATCTGCTGATTTTACCAATTGGTTACAATAATAGAAATAAAGGGTTATATCTAGCCTTGGAATGGTAGATTATTGGTAACTAGTAATGGAATATGGAGTAGAACATTAGAATGTTAGGTTGTTGATTTTACTGTTAATAATTTGTTTTAGGAATTTGGAGTTTTACTTAAAGTTGTTGTGTACCTGGCTTAACTTAATTGCTGATACATAACTAATCTACTGCTAGTGAAGTTTTATTTTGCGTTTATAAGCCTGCTGCCTTTGTTGATTTTGGATTTTGATTGCTGCTAATAGTTATTTTTATTGCATTAACTTGTTGATTTTACTGCTTCATTTGTTATTGCTGCCTGCAGACTCAAACAGTAGTGTTTGGTTTGCTGGAAATTAAAAAAATTCTTGGTTTAAAAAATAATTGCAAAAAGTTGTCAGTCAGAGGTCTTGAACTCGAGACCTCTTATTTAACGCTACTCGTACTCAACCAACTAAGTTAATGGAACTTTTTGTTTAAATAATGCTTCAAGTAATTCTTATATGTTTTACTTTGTATTATCATTGTAGTATAAAACATTTTTCTTTCATTTTTTTTAGTTGTAAAGTTAAAAAAATATATAATATTTTTTTATAATAATTTTTTTTTTAAATTTGTCATAATTCATTAGTTTAAATAAAAAAAATACTTAATTACTTTTAATATTAATCTGGTTTAAATATATTAGCTACAATTAATTAGTTTAAATATAAAATAAAACAAATAAAATTAAAATAGAAATTAATTCGTCTTTTAGATTTAATTTGGGTAATGATTCATGCACTTCTATAAAAACTTAGGATTTTTAGTGAAACAATAGCGAAACCATTCAAATTAATTGTCAAAATCAAAACGAAAGTCTCAAATTCATAATTTCTTCGTGTACAACGAACCGGGATCATTCTCGTGTTTAATTAATCCGTCTTTAGCGAATTTTAGACTATAACTTTTTCCTAAAGGTAATTTTCTTAATTTTCTCAATAACGTATTACATTAAAATACACCGACACGCTTCCCACACACCAAAAATTTTGGCGTCGCTGCCGGGGAAATTGTGTACGATTCTTTCGTGGCGAATTGTTGATCATTAATTTGAAGACCCTTTCCATCCTTAGATATTTTTGTTATTTTCTATATATATAATATAAATATCCTTTTTCGTGTTTTTTGTTGCTAATATATTGTATTATGTAGAACAATAAATTTACCTATCTCCAAAAGCTATTTTTGCGGATCATTATGAGATTAAGACGGGTCTTTTATCACTCATTTGTGCCGACCAATTTCGAGGCAATGAGACGGATAACCCGCATTCTCACATTCGGAATTTTCTTCGTATCACCTCGACTCTCAAGTTTAGAGATGTGCCAAATGACTCAATTAAGCTCATGATTTTTCCGTACTCGCTCGAGGGAAACGCTAAGCATTGGTATGAAAAGGAACCACCGGGTTCGATTTTGACATGGGACGATCTAGTGTCTAAGTTCATGAATTACTTATTTCCACCATCCAAAACAACTCACTTTAAAAATGAAACAACTAGATTTGAACAAAAAGTGCATGAATCGTTTGGAGATACTTGGGGAAAGGTTTAAGGATTTGTTCAGACAATGTCCACACCATGGTTTCATGGAGTTACACCAAATTAATACTTTTATAATGGACTTAATATGGTTGAACAAGATTCTTTAAATGCCGCCGCGGGTGGTAATCTTTTAAGAAAAAATCTGAGAGACGCGTGGGGTATCATTGAGAATAAATCTAGAGTTCAATATTCACGGAACACACCGGTTGTTTCTCATGTGAATTCATCTACTCCCGATATTGCTAGATTGGACTCTAATATTGACACGATTTTGAATGAGATTAGGAAGAATCCTCATGGTTCGATTAATGCGGTTGAGAATTTTTGTTTATTATGTGGTGGAGCACATCCAAATTATGCTTGTTCAACCACGGGGTATGATCAAGCTAGTGCTTTTGCGGCAACGGGAACTTACGGCCCTAACGGTCAAGCTCCTCGTCAAAAACATATTGCTCCATCGTGTTCTCCACCGGTTCAAAATAGATACAACAATGGTAACAATGGGAATAATTTTAACCGTGGTAACCAACGGAATTTTAATCAAGGAAATGGATTTAATGGCAATCAAAAAAATCAGGGTTTTCAAAACAACAATCAAAATGATTTGTCAAGCTATATTAAAACAAATGAGGCAAATTTGAAGGCTTTTCAAAATAATCTTCAAGGACAAATGAACACTTTGAAACTCGATTTTCAAAATACCATCAAGGGGAAAATAACAAGATTGAGCTTAATCAAACTCGATTAGAGCAAAACCAAAACCGTATTGAGGGAAATCAAGCTAAATTTGAGAACAAAATACTTTTGATGTTTGAAGCAATAATGAACAAACCTTCCTCTTCTTCGGGTGGCTTACCTAGCAACACCATTCCAAACCCGAAGGGTGAGATGAAAGCTATTACCACACGTAGTGGGAAGGCTTGATGCGGACCTTTGCTTCCACATGTTAGTACCTCTCCGGTGAGGGAAGTGGAGCAAGAACCCGAGGTTGTTAAAGAAAAGGAAATTTCTAATCCACCAACGGTACACCATGTGCCTATTCTGGAACCCGAGCTTCCGAAGACTAAACCCACACTACCCTACCCTTCGAGACTAAACCAAGAGAAGCTCCGTGAAAGATCCAATGCTCAAATGTATACATTTCTTAAAATGTTTAAGCAACTTCACTTTAATGTTAGTTTCACGGATGTATTGCTTTATATGCCTAAGTTTGCTTCGACTTTCAAGAAAATTGATTAGAGATAAAGGGAAGCTTGAAGATCTTAATCATTCTCTTGATGCTAATTGTTCGGCGGTTCTCACTAAAAAGCTACTCGAAAAGCTTGGAGACCCCAAAATATTTCTTATCCGTTGTGAATTTCCAGAAATGAAAGAATGTTTAGAATTAGACGATCTTGGAGCTAGCATTAATTTGGTGCCTCTTTCCGTGTGGAAAAGGTTATCACTTCACGAGATCACACCTACTAGAATGACTCTTAAGCTTGCGGATCGATCAACCGCCCTTCCGGTAGGTATATCTGAGGATATCTTTGTTAAGGTAGGGAAGCTTTATTTTCCGGCGAATTTTGTAGTTGTGGATTACCCCGAAGATTCACGTGTGCCTTTGATTTTAGGAAGACCATTTTTGAGTACGGATAGTGCCTTAATTAATAAGAAAATTTTAAAAATGACTAAGTTTTGAGGATGAGACCGTTACATTTAATATCGGGCATGTATCTAAGTATTCTTATGAGAATTTTTGGGAATCAATCAATCGATTTGACATGATTGATGTTTCTTGTAAGGAATATTCTCAAGAAGTGCTTGGATTCTCGACTAATTCCGAAAGTGGCAATCCTTCTTTATCGGATCCTATTATTGCCCTTTCTTCTCCAAACCTTACTCCATTCGGGGCTAGTGATTTTATCTTGGGAGGTTGATGCTTTTCTTAGCACACCGGATTATCCATCGACGTATGATGAGGATTATCATGATACGGATGGAGATATCGACTTGCTTGAAGCATTTTTGAATGAAGATCCTTTTCAATCACCACCTATGGAAATTAAAGTTGTGAAAGAAAATGAAATAAAAGTGAAAACTTCTCTTGAAGAAGCACCTGAACTAGAGCTTAAGGATCTTCCCACTCATTTGGAGTATGCTTGTCTTGAGGGACCGAATAAATTACGGTTGATTATCGCTAAAGGATTGAAAGATAATGAAAAGGAGGAACTTATTAAGGTGTTAAAGAAACATAAACGGGCCATTGTATGGAAAATCTCCGACATCAAGGGTATTGACCCAAAATTTTGTACTCATAAAATTTTGATGGAGGAATATTACAAAACCGCTATCCAAAATCAAAGAAGGGTTAACCCAAAGATTCATGAGGTGATAAAAAAGGAAGCTATGAAACTTCTAGACGCTGAAATGATCTTCCCTATCTTCGATAGCCCATGGGTTAGCCCCGTACATTGTGTTCCAAAGAAAGGAGGAATGATGGTAGTGACTAATGAGGATAATGAATTGATTCCTACTAGACTCGTGACCGGATGGCGTGTTTGTATTGACTATAGAAAGCTTAATGATTCCACTAGGAAGGATCATTTTCCATTACCTTTTATGGATCAAATGTTAGAGAGACTAGCGGGAAATGAATTCTATTGCTTCTTAGATGGATTTTTCGGCTATTTCCAAATTCCTATAGACCCTCGTGATTAGGAAAAACCACATTCACTTGTCCTTGTGGAACATTTGCTTATCGTAGAATGCCTTTTGGATTAGCAATGCTCCAGGGACTTTTCAAAGGTGTATGATGGCCATTTTTCATGATATGATTGAGAAAACCATGGAAGTCTTCATGGATGATTTCTCGGTTTTTGGGGAGTCTTTTGTTTCATGTCTCTCTAACTTGGAACGAATGTTACAATGTTGTGAGGAAACAAATCTCGTGATTATCTATGAAAAATGCCATTTCATGTGCAAAGAAGGAATTGTTTTAGGACATAAGATTTTTAAGGCCGGTATTGAGGTAGATAGGGCCAAAATCGACGTGATTGAAAAATTACCTCCACCCACCCCCGTTAAGGGAGTTAGGAGTTTTCTCGGCCATGCCAGCTTCTATAGACGTTTTATTCAAGACTTCTCTAAGATAGCTCGGCCTATGACCCATCTTTTTGTAAAAGAGACTCCATTCTTCTTTTCGGATGAGTGCATCTAAGCCTTTGAGATGCTTAAAAATAAGTTAACCAAATCACCAAATTTAGTTTCCCTGGACTAGGATCTACCTTTTGAAATAATGTGTGATGCTAGTGATTACGCGGTAGGTGAGGTTTTGGGGCAAAGTAAGACCAAACATTTCTTGCCTATACACTATGCCAGTAAGACTATGACGGATGCTCAAACTAAGTATACTACAACAAAAAAGGAGTTACTTGCCTTTGTATATGCTTTTGAAAAGTTTAGACCATACCTCGTCTTGTCCAAAACCATAGTGTATACGGACCACTCGGCTATCAGATATCTTCTTAATAAACAAGATGCAAAGCCGAGGTTTCTCCGGTAGATTCTCCTCCTCAAGAATTTAATGTCAAAATTCTTGACAAAAAAGGAGCCGAGAATCTCGTGGCCGATCATCTATCTAGACTTGAGAATCCTCACCAAAGCGATCGAGAGAACAAGGAAATTAATGAAACATTTCCTCTCGAGACGCTTGGTATGATTGCTTTTCGTGGTTATGATAGTACCCCATGGTTTGCGGACCTCGCAAATTACCATGCGGGGAAGTTCGTGATTAAGGGTAAGTCGTCCCAACAAAAACGGAAATTTTTCAAAGACATATCTTATTATTTTTGGGACGACCCCTATTTGTTTCGAGTGTGCGCAGAATAAGTGATTCGTAGGTGTGTGTTTGGCAAAAAAGCTAAAGATATTCTTAAAGCTTGTCATGAAGGACCCACCGGGGGACATCATGGTGCCAACTCCACCGCGAAAAAGTCTTTGATGCCGGTTTCTTTTGGCCTTCCATAAATCGAGATGCCCATGACTTGATCAAGACTTGTGATGCTTGTCAACGTCAAGGAAAAAATTCACAAAAGGATGAAATGCCCCAAAACATAATCCAAGTTTGTGAAATCTTTGACGTATGGGGAATCGATTTTATGGGGCCATTTCCATCATCAAAAGGAAATAAGTATATTCTCGTAGCCGTTTACTATTTGTCAAAATGGGTTGAAGCTAAGGCTTTGCCTACTAATGATGCTCGAGTAGTGTTGAATTTTTTGAAACAACTATTTGCTAGGTTTGGAACTCCGCGGGCTATAATAAGTGATAGAAGGACCCATTTTTGTAATGAACCATTTGAAAAGTTTCTAAAGAAATATGGTGTCGCTCATCGCCTTTCGACGGCTTATCACCCTCAAACGAGTGGTCAAGTGGAGGTTTCAAACCGAGCTCTTAAGAGAATTTTGGAGCGTTCTATTGGAGAAAATCGCACTTAATGGTTGGATAAATTGGACAATGCATTGTGGGCCTTCCGTACTGCCTATAAGACTCCAATTGGTTGTACACCATTTAGGTTGGTTACGGAAAGACATGCCAGTTGCCAATTGAACTCGAACATAAGGCGTATTGGGCTCTAAAACATTGTAACTTCGATTTAAGGACCGCAGGTGATCATCGCAAGGTTCAATTAAATGAACTAAGTGAATTAAGGGATCAAGCTTATGAGAACTCTTTAATCTATAAAGAGAAGACTAAGATAATTCATTATTCTAAGATCAAAAACCACATTTTCAAGGTTGGTAATCAAGTCCTCTTATTCAACTCTAGACTTAAGATTTTCTCGGGAAAGCTTAAGTCCCGTTGGTCCAGACCATTCACCATTTCACAAGTATTCCCTTATGGCACTGTTGAGCTAGCTCAAAAAGACGGGCCTAACTTTAAGGCGAATGGTCATCGAGTGAAGAACTATTTTGGAGGGGACATACCTACGGAGGTTGTTATGGATCTCCAAAATCTCCCTAACGACCAATGAATGCGGGGATCGAGTCGAACTCATGACTCGGTTACCAAAACCGAAGTGCCTTGTGAAGGATTTCCATACATTCTATCTTCTTTCTATTTTCTAACACTAATAATGGCTTGATCTTTTCAAGCTCGTGTTTTGTTGTGATGTGAATGTTAGGTATGACCCTAATCATTAAAGACTCTCGTGTTCGGTTTTTTCCTGGTCTACTCGAGCTTTGATTGTCAAATGAGGAACTTTTTATCCTTTGATTTTTATCGACTAACATTTTATCTTAAAGCATAATTAATAAACGGCTTATAGATTTGCGTACTCTTACCATGTTACGACTATTGCATTCGACTATTCGTGTTCTAGCATGCAGGTGTTATTCTTGTGATAGGAAACATTGAGGACATTGTTTGGTTTTAGCATGGGGGAGTCAATCGATATAATCGCTTGCACTTGCTTTTGTCGTGTTCAAACGTAATAGTATCGTTTTTCATAAAAAAATTTAAATTTTTAATGTAAATTTGTGTTTAATAATAAAGAAAATAATTGTTTTTGACACAAATGTAGGCTTTCTGTTGGAGAAAATAAGAATAGTTTTAGACTCGACCGGTTTTTACCTTAGCTCATTCCTTAACATGCTTAAATCAAGTTTTGCTTGACTTTTATATAGGTGACTTTAAAACGCGAAAGTCTTAACTCGAAAGAGCTTAAGAACAAGAACTTTTCGCAAGTTCCTATAATTGATCATAGAAAGTCATTTATCAAGGGAACTTTAAAATGCAAATTCTATACCTGAAAGAGTATAAGAAGATTCAAGATCCTATAGATGACTTGAAAACCTAAAACATCAATTTAATAAAGTCTTAATTTAGACTTGCAAGGCTAGGTATCCATTAGCCTCACATTTTTGAGATTTTATAATATGGAGAACAAGAGATGATAGAGTTGATCATAAGTTTTGAGGTTAAGTCTTCCTTATATAAGTTTTTTGTGTTGCTTTTCTCCTCGTATTTATTTTCACGCTTGAATATTTAATTGTTTAATAAATGAAGTTTTTAGCGTTTTGGGTTCAATATCTTAGATCTTAAGTCCTTATTTTTATTCCCTTGTAATTAAAGTGAGAACACATTGAGGGTGTCAGCGTCATGGACTTTATGATCATGGGATTGCGGAATTAGGCTTACAATATGTATCATAAATAAAGAAGAATAAATAAAAACATGTTCTCTATGAGCCTTCGGGTAGGAGTCATGTAGCACTAACCTTGTCATTAGAGCCTTAGGATGTATGGCATGGTGAAGTATTTAATAAAAATTACTTCATCATTATTTTAAAGAGCCTTAGGGTGTGAAGTGATGGTGAATGTCAATTCCCTTGTTTATGATTCAAGGAGCCTTAGGATGTGGATCATAGATAAGGATCGCTTTTACATCTTAAAGAGCCTCAAGGTATATGATGTAAATGTTTCTAACCCCATTATAAAGTCAAATCAACTTTGGAAATATAATTGTTTCTTAAGTAGTCCTATTAGCCAAATTACGGATCCGGGAATTCATTCCTAAAATCGTGTTAAGTTATCCTTGATGTGGGCTTTCTTTAGTGACAACGGTTTTTGAGGATGAGGTTAGGTTTTAAGAGTTGGGTTTACACCTTTTTTCATTGGTTTTTGGACTAATAATCATTAAATAAGTCAAATGATCCTATGGGTGAATGACAATCTTAAGAATCTAGGGATACAACTAGGAATAAAGGAGATTGAGTTTAACAAAAATTACTTGTATGAGTGGTCTTAACATTGAAACTTATGATTGAAAATGAGATTGTTTTTATACTTGGCATGGAAAGAGTGAAAGTCGAGGACGATGAATCTATTCGAGTTTGATGATCCTAAAAGTTATTTTCAATTATGAAAGCAATACATTATGTCTTTGTATAAATAAAGAGTCAAAAGTCGAGTTAAAGTGTAGATAGTTGCTTTATTTTACCATTGCGTGAGGACACGGCAATTGCTTTGCAAGGGGAAGTTTGATATGAGTGTAATTACTCATATCATTTATATCATAAAACGGACTTAAATTGCATATTTTGTATGAATATTGCATTGCATATGTTTGTTTTATTGTTTCGTGTGTGTAGGTACCAAGATCACAAGAACAAGCAAAAAAAGACATGGGATTGATGAAGTTATCAAAGCCAAAAAAACGGGATCATTTTATTCATGGATTTATCAAGTAATAATAGGCCTTGGTGGGACCCACTTGAGTTTAATGGGCCTGAAAGCCCATTTGTGGAAATAAGAATATCATGAGTAAAAGGCCCATGTCCACAAGCCCAAAAGAGAGAATAAGCAACGGATGAAGTAATATATTACTTTGTGTCAAGCCCATCAAGAAGGAAAATAAGACTGTGGAAAGTTTTATTAACTTATGAGTCAATGTTTTTGGTCAAACACAAAATAAAGGAAAGAAAATAAAGAGAGACGAAAAATAAGAAAAGGGGGAAGAACGAGTTCACCAGCTATGAACCCTAATAATTAGGGCTTTTCAATTAATCAAAGAATTGATAGCCACGCGCTACTATTCAGAGAAAAGAGGAAGACTGGAGCGTGTATAACACAAAGATTCCAAGTACCAAGTGCAAACGTGGCACTTGGATGCGTCATAGCCTCACTCCTATTGGACGATTCACTGCCATTCAGTCAAGGAACGAGTCACCTCTTGACTCATCATCATCAAACTAGCACACATTTTGGCCAGGGTGGTGATCTGTGTGAAGGTAAGCTATTTTCAGCCTTTGGATCAAAACAAATAAGAGAGAGATGATCAAGATGCTTATCCAAGGGTTAAAAACTCGTCTTCATCAGAAACCCACACCTCTCACCTCAGCAATAAAACCCCCCTTTTCATTGTAATTTATCATCCCTTTCCTACTTACTTTTATAATGTTAGTTTTTAGATAGAAATTGCATTTTTCCTTTTCTTAAATATTGTAATGTTTGATTTGATTTAATAAAAGTTAATTTTCAGTCTCATTATCTTTTTATCTCGAGTTTGTTTATTTTGTTAAAATATAATCAATTTAAATCTATAATAAGCTGAAGTTATAATGAAGTATTTTTTTGTATAAGCTCAAACCATAGATTATTTGAACGATTAAGTTAGAATAGGGAACATTGATATTGTGATTTTACTATTCTTTAGAAAAAGAGAGCAAAAAGGGTAAGCACGACGATTTAGGAAAACCGTGTGTAAATGACCCTTTTATGAGTTCGTTCTCAAGGAGGCTAGTGTGTCATGTGTGTAATGACTTGGATTAGATTTGTGATTATGTTTTTTAGAAGGGAAAATAGAAATGAGATAAGAGGAGAATGACGGTTATGAAGACGGATTGAACTATGACGATTTGACGTAAAACGCGAACGTAAATACGTAAAACGTGACAAAATAAAAAATTAATCCTAAAAATTAATTAAAAGATTAAACTAAGTCTAAAATAATATAAATAAGAATAAAAATTCAACAAAAATATTTTAAAACCTTTTATTAATTAAATATTCAATTTTTAATGCTAATTAAAGCCCTAAAACTAAATATAATTAACAAAATGTCCAAAATATTATTTTATTGAACTAATAAGTTACTTATATTATTTAAAGACTATAAAGTATTTTTCATGAATTTTAAAAACTATTTTTCTATTTTTAAATCACTAGAAACTATTTTTAAACTAAAATAATCATAAAAAATAATAGAATAATGCTAAAAATGATTTGACAATTTTAAAAATCCTAAATTATGCTAATGAACAGTAGAAAATTGAAAAAGTTTGAAAAAAGTAAAATTTTGCACTAAAAGACAAAACTGATTATAATTAAGCTAAATTAATTATAAAAAATAATTAAAAAGTGAACAGTAAAAACTTGTTAAACTAAAAATATTAAATTATTTTTCTAGATATGAGAAAAATTTTAAAACTAAAAAATATAACTTTTTATCACTAAAAGAAAAAAACAGAAATATTAAAAGTAATTAAAAAAGCTATTTAATCTAATAAATACTAGATGAACAGTAACTGAAAAATAAAATAAACAGAAAAATCAAAAATAAAATAAGAAAAATATTGAAACTGATTTCAAAGTCTAAAACCTATTTTTGATCACTAAAGACAAAAAAAATAAGTTTATGATAGTGACACATGAAGGACTTTTGTCCTTTTGTTGAGCAGTGGTAACAAATGTGCTAGCAGGGGGAACTTAGTTCCCACTGTTAGTGCAATTTTAAGGTCTGGTGACAGAATAAGCTTAGGAAAGCTTATGTGGAGCTTTTTCTTGGGCAATAAGGCACCCCTACACTCAGTGGAGTGTAGGGAGTCAGTATAAGCTAAAAAAACACACAAGCTGGTAACACAAATCACACAAAGAAGGCCAATTCAAGTGACTGATAAGACTATGATGTTTCTGTGAACAGTGATCTGATCCAATTAGCACAAAAACGAATTTTAAAGCTCAAAATCTTGCATACAAGCTTACCCAATCACACACAATTGATCTAAAACCCTAGACTGACCTAATACCTAACAGCTAGCAAAAAGTTCAATGAAAATTTACACTAAAACTTAAGCAATTTATGACTTACTGAATTTTTGGCTATTTACCAACAATGAGCATGCATTTTCTGATTAAACACACCAAATTCAAAGGTAGTCACTGAAAACAACTTATAACAACTACAAAAAAAGTGTGTGGACTGATTATAAGCCAAAGTCTATCACAAGTTTGCCTTAAAACCCAAATCCAAACACCCCTTTAAGATACAGTAACTTAAAATTTTCAAATCAAATGCCTTTAAAACTTAACTAAACAGATTATAAGAGTCCTACACATGCATATAAATCTAAATTAAGCTTAAATAAACAGATAAATCCAACTTTCAAACAGTTTCACCCAAATCCATACAATCACAGTTCTAAGCTTAACAAGAGAGTTCAAGGTTTATACCTTGTGGGACCCACATCCAGACCCCACTATGGCTGCAATGCCATCTCCCATCAGCTTATAGCTGGGCTTATGGCTTATGGAACAAGGTTGCTTAGTAGAGAATTGCTAGTGATGGTCTCAAGAGACACATGCACCCAATATGTCTTCAAAGTGAGTGGAGTTTCTATGAACCTGCCAAGAAAGAAACCAAATAGAAAAGTGAACTGTTACAAAGACAAATAAGCTAATAAGCCAGCTTATCAATTAAGCTACTTATGGCTTATTTGACATAAAAAAAACTAATTTTTTTAGGTTTTCTAAAAACTTTAACAATAACTAGATCAACAACCAATTTAAACTTCACTTGAGCTTGATATTCAACAAGAATATCAGGCTCATATGATCAACTTAAAATGCTTGGACAATTTACTTAAGGACTTTTAGTCTCCAAATAAGCAAGAACAGAATATGGAATCTCAACTTCAAAATTTAAATATGCAATGGAAAAGTAAATTTGGCTCTTTTGTTTCTCGTCAACAACTCAAAACCATTTCATTTCACTTAAATAAACATGGATTTACAAGGCAGTGACCAAAGAGAAGGAAAAAAGAACAACCTAAAACTGAAAATCCTATGCTCTTTATATAGAGAGCTACAAAGATTCTAGAACTGAAAAGAACCCTTAACCCTAATGGTATGATCTTCCACTTTTGCCCTTGAGATATTCTGATATAAGTTTGAAGATGCTGTTTTTGAATTCTTGCTCCAAGGATGGATTTGGCTGTTTGTTAGAGCCCATGTGATTCCAGCAGTGTTGAATGAATCTAATACATTGGAAATTCCTTTGGCAACACGAAAATCCTATTCATCGTTGATTGCAGTTGTACATGCTTGTTTTCTTGTGTGAAGTGGGTCAGGGGAACTTGGAGAGGGGACCATGGGTTCACATGAAAAGAATATGGGTGGTGGATTTTGATTAGGAGGTTGCTAATCACCAATCTGCACTTGTTTGAGCTTAATTACTGGGTAATTAAGAATTGCCCAATTAGGGTTCATGATGTGTTCTTGTTGGTTTAATCTGTTAATCAAGGAAAAAGTCTTTGTTTCCCATTAAAATTAACATTAAACTAATCGGTTTGAATAATTAGTTAATATTAATTTAGAGTAAGTGGAAACTGACGTGGGATGGTGACAAGGCAGAGATGGTGAGGTGGCGGCTTATGAGTGGGGGTATAAGTTTTTTTGTCTTGCCCATATAACCCCTCAAGTTTCTTTCTTTGTTCATTTTGTAATAAACAGCCAACAACTCCATTTCCTTTATTAACAACTTTGGGCAGTTTGTCATTTTTGGCCCAAATAATTTTCAAGCATGTTTCAAGGACTTCTCTTGTAATTTCTTAATATTCCAAGGACTAAACTTGTAAATACTTGATATTTTAGGGACCCAAAAGTAATTTTGAGGATTTACAGGGGTATAAAATGACAAGTCTTCAATTCTTGAGGGACTAATCTTGCCAATCTTCAAAACTTCAAGGACTTAAATGGAAATTCATGATTCGGGTCCGGTTCATTGTGCGGCTTCGTTTCCCGTGTTCGTTTTTGATTGATTGTTGTGTCCTTTTTGTCTTTTCCTCAATATCCGTACCTAAAATACACAAGCAACAAACACGAGCATATATTTGGCATTTTTAATGATATTTAATGCATTTTAAGCCCATTTTAGACGATGAGACTATGTATAAAAGCAGTCTCATCACTCCCCCATACTAAACCATTTCCGTGCCCTCACGCAATGCTAGAATAAAGTATCGTACCACCTCCAAAATTCATTTTTATTCACTTTATTGAATTATAAACTAGCTACACTACTACTATTACTACTACTTGTGTTTTAGACATAATGTATGATTTTCATCGCAAAATGGCACGTTTAGGTTCATAGAATAAGAACACGTGAATGCTTCGTTAGAATTAATTTCATCGTCCTCGATTTTCACCCCAATTCCAAGCCAAGCGTGCAACGAGATCATTGTTATTATAAGTTAGTAATGCTAACACTACTCATATGCCCTAATCACGTACTTATCCTCCCATTATTCCTAAGTTGTATCTCTTATATTTTATTTTGTCTTGAATGTTTCACGAGGATACATTGTTTGACTTATGCGATAATAGAGATTTAGGTCTAAAAATAGAGTCCTAACGGTGTAACCAGGACCATCAAATCAATAACCCCTCCCAATAGACAACGATGTCAAAAAATTAAGTTGACAAGAAGAATCGATAAACATGGTTTTATAACGGTTTTGAACATGAGACTTATTACCAAGACTTTTATACGCCCCCTAATGGAAGGGCCTTATTATCTTTGGTTTACCTCCATCTTTTATTCAACTTCGCCATGAAGCTTTTATTATGACTTCGGTCTTGCCTTGCCTTTTATTATCCGCCTCATCGGTGGTTTTATTAGCCAAAGACGTATATCCTCACGCTAAAGCAAATTTTGGATCTTTAAAGCTTCGAAGATTAAGGCTTGATTCACTTTCAATTTTGCATAGATTTTTCGGCCTTGTGGGGCTTCAAATTGTTTGCTTGATTTAGGAGAGAACTTGAAATCTTATTATTGGGTGAAGCTTTTGATTATTCGGGTGCCAATACATCAAAACCGTGACGCTAGTGATACCTTAATGTCTTCCCAATTTAATTACACAAAAGCTACTAGAAAAGACTAGAAACCCAACAATCCCAACTAAACCGCTAAGTCAATATTTATTAAGCAAAAAATATTTACATACGAAGGGAGAATAAGCAAACAACGAGAACACATGAGTTTTTGAAAGAAGAGCGACTTCTACGTTTAGCATAGTAACTTATAATTAACCCTATCATTTCTCGTCCTCATTTAAGAGACTTAGCCTAATGTGTAGTTAAGGAATCAAAGCTAAGTACTCAACACGCACTCGAGTCAAAAATTACTCTTATTCTCGCCATCGGAAAACCTACATTCGTGTCTTCAAACACTTATAAAACATGGAAAAAATTTAAAATTTGGCCATTTTTAGCCTTATTTTGCAACAAAAACGATTAAACAAAAAGATAAACTTTGGAAAGCGTGAAGGTTTGGCAAGGAAAGTATCTATTCACCCCCCCATAATAAAGTTAAACATTGTCCTCAATGTTTCGAGTCTAGGGGTGCAAACACCCCAATACTAGAGACGTAGTCGAATGCCTAATCTAGCATGGAAAGGGTGTAACCGTTAAATTTAAAGCCGTTTATGAGGTGTGCTAAAAACCTAAGGTTAGAACATCAAAAGGATATATCATGGATATTGAGAAAGTATTCAAAGCAAACGATCGAGTGCTCCCATAAAACAAACACGAGAGGCTCCAATCGTGAAGATCATGATCATCTAAAAACCACAATTCACAAACAAACACGGAACAAAGGTTGGAAGGGCACAAATCCCCAAACGTAAGCTACATTAGAAAGCGGTAATATGTACATAGGATAAGCATGGGACTCCCCCACGAGGCACCTCGCTTTTGATTACCGAGTCATGAGCTTGACTCGATCCCCTCAACACTAATTATCATTGGGGAAGGTGATTTGGTCGAGGTAGTTCAAGGATGGAACTTCCCCGCCAAAGTAGTGCTTCAACCTATGTCCATTCACCTTGAAATTGGGGCCATCATTTTGAGCTAGCTCGATGGTCCCATATGGAAATACTTGAGTCACGGTGAATGGACCGGACCAACGGGATTTCAACTTATCGGAAAAGATTTTCAAACGAGAATTAAAAAGCAAAACTTGATCCCTAATGTTAAAAACCCGGTTTTTAATTTTAGAATCATGCAACTTTTTAGTTTTTTCTTTATAAATCAATGAATTTTCATAAGCAATGGCCCTCAATTCATCCAATTCATTTAATTGCATTTTCCGGTGTTTTCCCACGGTCTCCATATCATCATTACAATGCTTTAGGGCCCAATAAGCCTTGTGTTCCAATTCGATTGGCAAATGACAATTCTTTCCATACACAAGCTTATAGGGAGTGCACCCAATGGGTGTCTTATGAGCGGTCCTAAAGGCCCATAAAGCATCGTCCAACTTTTCTGACCATAATTGTCGGTTTTCCCCAACGGATCTCTCCAAGATCCTCTTCAACGCTCGGTTTGAAACCTCGACTTGCCCACTTGTTTGTGGGTGATAAGCCATAGAAAGCCGATGTGTAACCCCATATTTCCTTAGGACCCTTTCGAATTGGTCGTTACAAAAATGGGTTCCACGATCGCTTATGATCGCACGAGGGGTTCCAAACCAAGAAAACACGCTTTTCAAGAACTTGACTACCACACGAGCATCATTGGTGGGCAAAGCCTTAGCTTCCACCCACTTAGATAGGTAGTCAACCGCGACGAGGATGTACTTATTACCACGAGATGATGGGAACGGCCCCATAAAGTCTATACCCCAAACGTCAAAGATCTCGCACACTTGGATGATATTTTGTGGCATTTCATTTTTTGTGAGGCTTTTCCTTGTCGTTGGCATGAATCACATGACTTCACAAGATCTTGTGCATCTCGGTAAATAGTAGGCCAAAAGAAGCCGGCATCAAACACCTTCTTAGCCGTGAGATTAGCACCATGGTGACCACCCGTGGGTCCCTCATGGAAAGCTCTAAGGATATTAGAAGCTTCGGTTCCAAACACACAACGTCGGATGATTTGATCCGCACAAGTTCGAAACAAGTAAGGGTCGTTCCAAAAGTAGAACTTGACGTCACGAAAGAATTTTCGTTTTTGTTGTGTCGTCATACCCTTGATGATGAAGTTACCCGCATGATAATCTGAAAAATCCTCAAACCATGGGGTGGAAGAATCAAGCTTAGAATTCACTACACCAAGTGTCTCGAGCGGAAATGTTTCAGTGATTTCCTTAGGCTCGTAAACACTTTTGTGAGGATCTTCCAAACGAGAAAGATGATCGGCCGCTAGATTCTCGACTCCTTTTTTGTCAACGATTTTGTGATCAAATTCTTGAAGGAGGAGAATCCAACGAAGTAATCTAGGCTTAGCATCTTGCTTTGCCATGAGATACTTGATAACCGAATGATCCGTATACACTATGCATTTCGTCAAGACGAGATAAGGTCGAAATTTCTCAAATGCATACACCACGGCAAGGAATTCCTTTTCCGTTGTAGTGTATTTTAGTTGAGCCTCGGTCCTCGTCTTGCTAGCATAGTGAATAGGCAAGAAGTGCTTATCATGACGTTGCCCCAATACGGCCCCAATAGCGTAGTCACTAGCATCACACTAAGCTCAAAGGGGAGGTTCTAATTGGGAGCAACAAGAATGGGAGCTTCGGTAAGTTTCCTCTTAAGGATTTCAAAGGCTCGTACACAATCTTCGTCAAAGACAAAACGCGCCTCTTTTTCAAGAAGATGTGTAATGGGTCGAGAGATCTTTGAAAAATCCTTGATGAATCGACGATAAAAGCCCGCGTGGCCTAGGAAACTCCTAACTCCCTTAACGGTTTTGGGATGAGGTAATTTGGCGCTGACGTCTACCTTAGCTTGATCTACCTCAATCCCCGCTTTCGAGACCTTGTGCCCTAAGACGATTCCACTTTTAACCATAAAATGACACTTTTCCCAATTGAGCACAAGGTTGGTTTCCTCACAACGTTTCACCATTCTCTCAAGGTTCGACAAACACGAAGTGAACGAATCACCAAACACGGAAAAGTCATCCATGAAGACTTCCATCGTCTTCTCGATCATGTCATGAAAACTAGCCATCATGCACCTTTGAAAGGTTCCCGGTGCATTGCAATGTCCGAATGGCATTCTACGATAGGCAAACATTCCATATTGACACGTAAACGTAGTTTTTTCTTGATCACGAGGTTCGATGGGAATTTGGAAGTAACCGGAAAAACCATCTAAAAAGCAATAGAAATCGTTTCCCGCAAGACGCTCCAACATTTGATCCATGAAGGGCAAGGGAAAATGGTCTTTTCGAGTGGCTTCATTCAACTTACGATAATCAATGCACACTCTCCATCCGGTCACGAGTCTAGTGGGAATTAACTCGTTGGCATCGTTTGGCACAACGGTCATCCTTCCCTTTTTAGGGACACAATGAATAGGACTCACCCAAGGGCTATCGGAAATAGGGTAAATCATTCACGCGTCAAGGAGTTTAAGGACCTCCTTTTTAATGACGTCGTGAATTTTGGGGTTCACCCTCCTTTGACTTTGGATTGAGGGCTTGTAATCCTCCTCCATTAAGATTTTGTGGGTACAAAACTTGGGATCGATCCCCTTAATGTCGGATAACTTCCACGCAATTGCCCCTTTGTGATCCTTTAGAACATCTACAAGTGCGGTTTTTTCATCATTCGAAAGTTCCTTCGCAATAATAACCGAAAACTTGTCGCCCTCCTCCAAATAGACATATTCGAGATGAGGATGTAAATCTTTCAACTCGAGGATAGGTGGTTCCTCAATTGAAGATTTGGGCTCGATACTCATAACCTCCTCGGGTGGAGGAAATGGGAAGTCGTTAAAAAAATCCTTGATAATCGAGAAGTCCTCATCGTTGTCGAGGTCTTCGTCACAAGTACGTGGAACGTCGAATTCTTCTAACGTAAAACCACCACCTTCAAATGGAGTGAAGGTTGGTGTCGAATTATCAAGAACGGGATCAAGCATAGTGGGATTGCCACTATTTTTAACATCACCAAAACCTAGAACTTCTTGTGAAAGTTCCTCGCAAACAACGTCGATCATATCAACGAGGTTTATGGTAGCAACGGAATAAACATGAGAAAGTTGAGAATTTTGAGTTGCGTTTATACCAAGTTCCTCGTCGTTGAAACGTAAGGTGATCTTTCTAGCATGAACATCGATCAAAGCCATAGACGTATCTAAAAACGAACGACCTAAAATGAGAGGAACTTGAGGATCCGTGGGAATATCAACAACGATAAAGTCTACGGGATAGTAGAACTTCCCCACTTTCACAAAAACGTCTTCCGCCAATCCACATGCGCGAATTGTAGAATGGTCAGCCAACTCGATAGACATTAGTGAAGGAGTAAGATTAGGAAGATTGAGAGACTTGAAGATTGCAAGTGGCATCAAGTTAATGCTAGCACCAAGATCAGCCAAGGCATAGCATTCTTCCATATCTTGGATTACACAAGGGATCAAAAATTTACCGGGATCACCGACGTTTTGAGGTATGCGATTAAGATAAACCGACGAACAACTAGACAATTGGTGAAATTTCTCCTTGTTGTTCAACATACTCTTAAAGTTAGCGGCAAATCGAGGCATCATGACCAAAGCATCGGCGAAACTCACATTAAAGTGCAAATCATGAAACATTTTCATAAAAAGCTCAAATTGATAATTGTCGCGCTCTTGTCGTTTCTCCTTCCTAAGCCTCGATGGGTAAGGTAAGGGTGGTGGGGGTTGGGGCATAGGCATAGCCTTTGGAATCTCGGGTTCCATTGTTGGTAATGGGTCAACCGTAGGTGTGGCATGAGCGGTACTTTGTGGGCTTGAGATATGCTCCTTTTCGACCACCACCTCGGGTTCTTCCTCAATTTCCTCCACCGTTGGAGTAATTGATTGAGTAGTCGGTTCCTTAAGTGTCTTACCACTTCGTGTGGTAATCACTTTCATCTCTCCCTTCGGGTTTGATATGGTGTTACTAGGTAAACTACCCGAAGTAGAGGCTTTGTTCCCCATGACCGCTTCCAAAATAGCATTTAGCTTAACATCTTGACTAGCGGCTTTTTGGTCAATCCTTTGTTCAAGCCTAGCATGACTTTGCTCGATTTTATTGTTTTGACCTCTAATTTGATTAGCAAAATCATTTTTCAACTCATTTCTCATGTTAACATTTTCCTTAACAAAATTAGCTAACTCCTTTGTGTTTTTAGCAGTGTCCCTAGCTTGACTAGCCAATTGCTCTTGAATGTTTTCCAAAATCTTATCATTTGCCGTATCGTAATTCAAAAAGTCCATTGGAAGTTCTTTAGTGTAAACATTTTGAAGACCTTGACTTGTGTTTTGAAAATTACGGTTTTGGTTTTGATTTTGCAATTGGCTACTACTTCCTTGATTCCCATAGTTGTTATTACCCTTGTAATTGTTTCTTTGATTGTTTTGGTAACAAACTTGATTGTTTTGATAACTGTTAGCATTTTGATTTGGTGGAAAACCCGGTGGAGTCAATTGATTAGTGCGGGTAACTTGACCATTTTGGTTATAAGTTCATGCGGCCACGTAGGCACTCGAAGTGTTACCACCGTTGGTAATGCACTCGGAGTAATCGTGAGCTCCACCACAATACATACAAGAAACCTCAACCGCTTTAGCCGTAGCGGGAGTGGGTTGTTCACCAACTTTAAACTCAATTAACAATCCTTTAAGCTTATCAAAAATCTTGTTCTCCAAATTAGCCTCGATTTGGTAAGCATCAATGGTATGTGACAATGAAGGCGAAGGTGAAGACGAAGTCATACGAACACTCGACGTGCTACGAGGACTATAAACCTTAGACCTATTCTCAATGATTAACAATGCTTCCTAGACCGTCTTACACAAAAAATTACCACCCGCGGCGGCATTAAGATAATCACGCTCATGATCGTTCAAGCCATTGTAAAACGTGTCAATTTGATGTAAGTCGGAAAAACCATGATGAGGACATTCATGCAAAATTTCCTTAGACCTATTCCAAGCCGTCAAAAAACTCTCATTATACTCTTGTGAAAATTTTGAAATCTCGTTTTTCAAATGCGTAGTCTTAGAGGGCGGAAAAAATTGGTTCACGAATTTTGAAACGAGATCCTTCCACGTCAATATAGAAGTGGGCGGCTCTTTCTCTAACCAAATTTTTGCAGGCCCCGCTAAGGAATACGGAAAAAGCATCATCTTAATCGAGTCGTTAGAGACGTCCTTAAACTTGCAAGTGGCGGTAAGACGGTTAAATTGGCGAATGTGGTTATGAGGGTTGTCCTTTTCGTCACCACGAAACTTGTTGTTTTGAATCATGGACAACAAACCCGTCTTAACCTCAAAATTCTCCGCAAGGATAGCGGGAATCACAATCGCTTCCCCATAACCCTCGGTGGGTGCTTGAAGCAACTCCATCATAGTTCGATTAGCCATGGGTGCTTCTTTCTCTACGATGGGTTCGACAATGGGAGATTCTTCACTAGAAGATGTTTGGTTTCCTTCCTTTTGACGACGTTTACGTGCACGTCTTGCTTTGGAGCGAGTTTGCATAAACGTCACGTACAACGAGAGGATGAGCAAAGAAGATTCTTTTTGGTGTTTTTACTTTTTCAATATTTTTGTAGTTTTTGATTGTTTTTACCTTTTTTGGATTTTTGTGATTGTATTAAGTAAACCAAAATCTACAAATCTCCTCCTTAATCAAATCTCTCGATTAAAGAAGCCTCAAGGAATGAAAACGATCACGAGAAGTGAACGCCTTCGATGACTTTAGAACGTTGGTGGACCACCAAAACGTTCAAGAGGGTTTAATCAAATGAAACCAAGAAAATATATATGATACTTAGTAATACTTTGGGCGGCAAAACCCTCGATTAGCTCTCAAAATCAAATACTCACAAGAAAGCGGGGAAACGAGGCGGCGCGAAGCACTTAAGAGCCTTTTTCCTTAGGATATATTTTATAATATCCGCCTTATACCCACCTTATTGTTTGTATTTTTCAAAATCGAGCTTCACGAAAGTATTTATCTATTTTTGCCTTTTTCTTTGGTTTGAGATTCGAATACAATGATTGGGTAATGACCTCCCAAGTCAAGGTTGTGATTTCTCACGTATTTGGAGTACTTGTGTATTTATTGTTCTACGTATACAATATAGTAATAGTATTCACAAAAAACAAAAACCGATAATACGTATTAGTAGAGTGCTACTAATACGAATACTATTATGGCAATATATAAAAACAACAATTTCCAAATCAAAACACAACACGCCTCCCCGGCAGCAGCGCCAAAATGATGTTGTGATTTTACTACTCTTTAGGAAAAGAGAGCAAAAAGGGTAAGCACGACGATTTAGGAAAACCGTGTGTAAATGACCCTTTTATGAGTTCGTTCTCAAGGAGGCTAGTGTGTCATGTGTGTAATGCCTTGGATTAGATTTGTGATTATGTTTTTTAGAAAGGAAAATAGAAATGAGATAAGAGGAGAATGACGGTTATGAAGACGGATTAAACTATGACGATTTGACGTAAAACGCGAACGTAAATACGTAAAACGTGACAAAATTAAAAATTAATCCTAAAAATTAATTAAAAGATTAAACTAAGTCTAAAATAATATAAATAAGAATAAAAATTCAACAAAAATATTTTAAAACCTTTTATTAATTAAATATTCAATTTTTAATACTAATTAAAGCCCTAAAATTAAATATAATTAAAAAATTTCCAAAATATTATTTTATTGAATTAATAAGTTACTTATATTATTTAAAGACTAAAAAGTATTTTTCCTAAATTTTAAAAACTATTTTTCTATTTTTAAATCACTAGAAACTATTTTTAAACTAAAATAATCATAAAAAAACAATAGAATAATGCTAAAAATTATTTGACAATTTTAAAAATCCTAAATTATGCTAATGAACAGTAGAAAATTGAAAAAGTTTGAAAAAAGTAAAATTTTGCACTAAAAGACAAAACTGATTATAATTAAAACCTTAATTAAGCTAAATTAATTATAAAAAAATAATTAAAAAGTAAACAGTAAAAACTTGTTAAACAAAAAATCTTAGATTATTTTTCTAGATATGAGAAAAAATTTAAAATTGAAAAATATAACTTTTTATCACTAAAAGACAAAAACAAAAATATTAAAAGTAATTAAAAACTATTTAATCTAAAAAAACCAGATGAACAGTAACTTAAAAATAAAATAAACTGAAAAATCAAAAATAAAATAAGAAAAATATTGAAACTGATTTCAAAGTCTAAAACCTATTTTTGATCAATAAAGACAAAAAAACAAGTTTCAGATAGTGACACATGAAGGACTTTTGTCCTTTTGTTGAGCAGTGGTAACAAATGTGCTAGCAGGGGGAACTTATTTCCCACTGTTAGTGCAATTTTAAGGTCTGGTGACAAAATAAGCTTAGGAAAGCTTATGTGGAACTTTTTCTTGGGCAACAAGGCACCCCTACACTCAGTGGAGTGTAGGGAATCATTATAAGCTAAAAAACACACAAGCTAGTAACACAAATCAAACAAAGCAGGCCAATTCAAGTGACTGTTAAGACTATGATGAATCTGTGAACAGTGATCTGATCCAATTAGCATAAAAACGAATTTTAAAGCTCAAAATCTTGCATACAAGCTTACCCAATCACACACAATTGATCTAAAACCCTAGACTGACCTAATACATAACAGCTAGCAAAAAGTTCAATGAAAATTTACACTAAAACTTAAGCAGTTTATGACTTACTGAATTTTTGGCTATTTACCAAAAATGAGCATGCATTTTCTGATTAAACACACCAAATTCAAAGGTAGTCACTGAAAACAACTTATAACAACTACAAAAAAAAGTGTGTTGACTGATTATAATCCAAAGTCTATCACAAGTTTGCCTTAAAACCCAAATCCAAACACCCCTTTAAGATACAGTAACTTAAAATTTTCAAATCAAATACCTCTAAAACTTAACAAAACAGATTATAAGAGTCCTACACATGCATATAAATCTAAATTGAGCTTAAATAGACAGATAAATCCAACTTTCAAACAGTTTCACCCAAATCCATACAATCACAGTTCTAAGCTTAACAAGAGAGTTCAAGGTTTATACTTTGTGGGACCCACATCCAGGCCCCACTATGGCTGCAATGCCATCTCCCATCAGCTTATAGCTGGGCTTATGGCTTATGGAACAAGGTTGCTTAGTAGAGAATTGCTAGTGATGGTCACAAGAGACACATGCACCCAATATGTCTTCAAAGTGAGTGGAGTTTCTATGAACCTGCCAAGAAAGAAACCAAACAGAAAAGTGACCTGTTACAAAGAAAAATAAGCTAATAAGCCAGCTTATCAATTAAGCTACTTATGGCTTATTTGTCATAAAAAACTGATTTTTTTTTGGTTTTCTGAAAACTTTAACAATAACTAGATCAACAACCAATTTAAACTTCACTTGAGCTTGATATTCAACAAGAATATCAGGCTCATATGATCAACTTAAAATGCTTGGACAATTTACTTAAGGACTTTTAGTCTTCAAATAAGCAAGAACAGAATATGGAATCTCAACTTCAAAATTTAAATATGCAATGGAAAAGTAAATTTGGCTCTTTTGTTTCTCGTCAACAACTCAAAACCATTTCATTTCACTTAAATAAACATGGATTTACAAGGCAGTGACCAACGAGAAGGAAAAAAGAACAACCTAAAACTAAAAATCCTATGCTCTTTATATAGAGAGCTACAAAGATTCTAGAACTGAAAAGAACCCTTAACCCTAATGGTAAGATCTTCCACTTTTGCCCTTGAGATATTCAGATATAAGTTTGAAGATGCTCTTTTTGAATTCTTGGTCCAAGGATGGATTTGGCTGTTTGTTAAAGACCATGTGATTCCAGCAGTGTTGAATGAATCTAATCCGTTAGAAATTCCTTTGGCAACACGAAAATCCTATCCATCGTTGATTGTAGTTGTACAAGCTTGTTTTATTGTGTGAAGTAGGTCAGGGGACCTTGGAGAGGGGACCATGGGTTCACATGAAAAGAATCTGGGTGGTGGGTTTTGATTAGGAGGTTGCTAATCACCAATCTGCACTTGTTTGATCTTAATTACTGGGTAATTAAGAATTGCCCAATTAGGGTTATTGATGTGTTCTTGTTGGTTTAATATGGTAATCAAGGAAAAAGTCTTTGTTTCCCACTAAAATTAACATTAAACTAATCGGTTTGAATAATTAGTTAATATTAATTTAGAGTAAGTAGAAACTGACGTGGGATGGTGACAAGGCAGAGATGGTGAGGTGGCGGCTTATGAGTGGGTGTATAAGTTTTGTTGTCTGGCCCATATAACCCCTCAAGTTTCTTTCTTTGTTCATTTTGTAATAAACAGCCAACAACTCCATTTCCTTTGTTAACAACTTTGGGCAGTTTGTCATTTTTGGCCCAAATAATTTTCAAGCATGTTTCAAGGACTTCTCTTGTAATTTCTTCATATTCCAAGGACTAAACTTGTAAATACTTGATATTTTAGGGACCCACAGGTAATTTTGAGGATTTACAGGGGTATAAAATGACAAGTATTCAATTCTTGAGGGACTAATCTTGCCAATCTTCAAAACTTCAAGGACATAAATGGAAGTTCATGATTCGGGTCCGGTTCATTGTGCGGCTTCGTTTCCCGTGTTCATTTTTGATTGATTGTTGTGTCCTTTTTGTCTTTTCCTCAATATCCGTAACTAAAATACACAAGCAACAAACACGAGCATATATTTGGCATTTTTAATGATATTTAATGCATTTTAAGCCCATTTTGGATGATGAGACTATGTATAAAAGCAGTCTCATCAAACATGTTTATCCCCACTGGATGAACATTAAAGATAAGTTGCTGGTTCGAGCTTATGTTCATGGTTCAAAGGCGTCGATTCTAAGTCAGCTCAGCGCTGGACTTCTTCACCAACGGGTTATCATCGTTTAAAATGGTTAAGCGCATATTTTTTTTTCTATAAAAAGTAGTTGAATTTGCTAGTTTTAAATGATAATTGAATTAGTTTAATATGGTTATTGTATTATTGATAGCTTTGAGATCTACTTGTATTACTTTGTTGTTGAAGATTTATGTCTGCTGGTAAAATCTGTTTAGCTTGTTCTAGTGTAATGGTAGCTTGATCTGTTAGTTTGCAAAGTCTAATTAGGAATAATATTTTTATAGTATTTATGATTTCTAATTAACTAATGTGAGTTAAATGCTATTGGCTGTAATTGATGATAAAAGCTTGTACTTTTTGACGAATTTGTTTGTATTGAATTTTGAACATGATTTAATCACGAATCTGATTAGTAGGATCATATAGTTGTAATTTTCTAGTTGATGTTAGATCTGTTATTTTGAGAATTTGCTAGAAGCATTTTTTTAGTACTTATGTGCTGCTCAACTCGTTTCACTGTTGCTATAGAATTTGCTTAGTTGTTGTAGCACTTGTTATTCAAGCTTCTGTTATGGGTAGTAAAAATGTTTTCCTTTGACTTTTATTGCTAGATAATAATAAGTTGTCGATAAGATTGGTGACAAATTTTAACGAGATGTTTTGACTAAACTTACCATGTTGCGTTTGTTGCTGTTTATTTGGGATTTGATTTGCTGATTTTACCAATTTGTTACAGTAATAGAAATAAAGGGTTATATCTAGCCTTAGAATGGTAGATTATTGGTAACTAGTAATGGAATATGGAGTAGAACATTAGAATGTTAGGTTGTTGATTTTACTGTTAATAATTTGTTTTGGGAATTTGGAGTTTTACTTAAAGTTGTTATGTACCTGGCTTAACTTAATTGCTGATACATTACTAATCTGCTACTAGTGAAGTTTTATTTTGCGTTTATAAGCCTGCTTCCTTTGTTGATTTTAGATTTTGATTGCTGCTAATAGTTAGTTTATTGCATTAACTTGTTTACTGTTGCATTTGCTATTGCTGCCAGGAGACTCAAAAAGTAGTGTTTGGTTTGCTGGAAATTAAAAAAAAAATCTTGGTTTAAAAAATAATTGCAAAAAGTTGTCAGTCAGAGGTCTCGAACTCGAGACCTCCTGTTTAACACTACTCGTACTCAACCACCTGAGCTAATGGAACTTTTTGTTTAAATAATGCTTCAAGTAATTATTATACGTTTTACTTTGTATTATCATAGTAGTAAAAAATGTTTTTCTTTCATATTTTTCTAGATGTAAAGTTAAAAAAATATATAATAACTTTTTATTATAATTGTTTATTTATGATTTGTCATAATACATTAGTTGAAATAAAAAATAATAATACTTAATTACTTTTAATATTAATCTTGTTTAAATATATTAGATACAATTTATTAGTTTAAATATAAAATAAAACAAATAAAAATAAAATAGAAATTAATTCGTCTTTTAGATTTAATTTGGGTAACGATTCATGCACTTCAATAAAAACGTAGGATTTTTAGTCAAACAAAACCGAAACCATTCAAATTAGTTGTCCAAATTAAAACGAAAGTCTTAAATTCACAATTTCTTCGTGTACAACGGATCGGGATCAGTCTCGTGTTTAATTAATCCGTCTTTAGCGAATTTTAGTCTATTACTTTTTCCTAAAGGTAATTTTCTTAATTTGCACTATAACGTATTACATTAAAATACACCGACACGGTTCCCACACACCAAGTATCATAACATGACACCCAAATGGTCTGAAAAGGTCAATTAGAGGAGGTCTTCCATTGAATAGATGAAAAGGGGTCTTGTTATGAGCCTAAACCACCAAGTCCCTATTTTGAACATAACAAGAAGTGGCAACAGCTTCAGCCCAAAAGATAATTGGAAGCTTGGAATCAGATAGCATGGTCCTTGCAGCTTCAATGAGTGTTCTGTTTCTACTCTCTGCAACTCCATTTTGTTGAGGTGTCCTGGCTATGATGTATTCCCTTTTGATCCCTTTGCTAGTAATGAAAGTTTCCAGCTCTTTGTTCCTAAACTCTCCACCATTATTAGACCTACTTGTCACCACCTTCATACTCTTTTGAAGCTCAACTTGAGTGATGAAGTCTTTGAGTACTCCTGCTGTATCACTCTTTTCAAACAAGAAGAATGTCCATGTAAACCTTGAAAAGTCATTAGTCACAACTAGACAATACCACTTCTTTTTCATGCTTGCCACAGTTGTAGGACCAAAAATATCCATATGAAGTAACTCAAATGGTTTGGTGGTGGAGAGAGCAACTTTTGATTTGCAAGAAGCTCTATGTTGCTTTCCCTTCAAACAAGCAACACAAATATGATCATTATTGAAGGTCTTGGAAGGCAGACCATGAACAAGCTTGAACTTAACCAATTTATTCATATTTTTTAAATTTAAATGACCAAGTCTTCTTTGCCATTTCTTGCATTCATCTAATGAGGCTTTTGTAGAAACTAGAAAGCGGGTTGAATAGTTTCTCATCGATTTATCTCCTAATTAAAATTCCTTTCAATTAGGTGAGTGTCAAAATTATCTTTTACTTGAAAACTAATTGCATAATGATTGGGTTCAATTCTAATGCATTAACAATAAGTGATAAGTGTAATGATGAATGTAAGTGATGAGTAAGGAAAGAAACAACCTAGTAGGAAGACACCAAGATTTATAGTGGTTCGGCAACGAGGCTCTATCCTCGTTCCTACTCCACTCCTCGAGTACACCTTACTCGAGATTTCCACTATATCCACAAGCTCTCTTTTTGGCGGAGAAAACCTTACAACGTTGCTTACATTATTTTCTGACACTAAGCTAAATGTCGAGACCTAATCTTAGCTAGGACCAATCTACACAACGTCGCCCACTTCACCATTTTACGACACAAGGCTAGATGTCGAGTTCTAATCCAAAGCTAGAACCAATCTTCACAACGTTGCCTACTTTACCTTTTACTGACACAAGGATAGATGTCGAGTTCTAATCCAAAGCTAGAACCAATATTCACGACTCTTCACTTTGAAGCTAAGTGAGAACTTCACACAACACATCTACACATCACTTTATAGTTTAGTGAGAACTCACAAGACACAACCACATCATTTTATATTTTAGTGAGAACTAACACAATTATATAAGGTTTTCACCTAGTATGAAAAAGATTCGTTGTTCCAGTCTTTTCGAATTGATTACCAGTTGAAAGTGCGACTCTGTCGTTCTTGGTGGAAAATAAAGAGGTGAAATTATCTATTTTAAACTAAAATAAAAATGTAAATGTCGTTGCGTAAAAACGAATGCTTTGAAAGTTAAACTAAAAATTACGAGTTAAAGATAACTGATTAAAAACTTGAAAGTAAATTTAAAACTTAAAACTTTATAAAAATAAAAACGTAAACCCGTCGGAATGCCCTTGATCAGAATCCCATCAGAATGTGTCAAAAGAAATTCCGTCGGAATAATGATTAGAGTATCAGAATAATGCACAAGAAAAACTATCGGAATCAATACTATGGAAAACACTCTATCGGAACGTATAAAAAGAAAACTATCGGAATAATCCATCGGAAAGACGGTCGGAATACTTATAAATACTACCGTCGTAATCTCGATCGGAATAATGATCGGAATCCCCAAAACCCTTTTCTGATACATATATCGGAATAATCTGTCGAAAAGTAAAACCCTAATCCGATGGCAACGTCGGAATAATGGTCGGAAAGGGTAAACCCTTTTCCGACAGTTTGAAATTCGTAAATAGCAAAGTTAATAAGCACCGTTTTAATAAGCACAATTCAACACTTAACCAAATTAATAATGAGAGAACCAAATAAGCGTGAACAAGAAACTTTCAAAACTTTAAATAAGCAAATCTTTTTAAACAAACCATAAAAAGATGAAACTTTTTAGAAAATTTACAAGTAAATAAGTTAAGTTCAAAATAAGCCAATAAGCATAATAAGCTCAAAGCTCAAGTCGTACAAAAACTTAGATACGAACAAAAAGATAAACTTTTTGATCAATCAAACATCAAGATGAAACAAAATCAAGGATTATTTCGTATCAAAGAAAAATAAAAATCAAGAAAGGTAGAAAAAGATGAAGATTAAAACAAGATTAAACTTTAAAAAGTAAAGATTAGATTAAAACAAGAAAGGAAATAAAAGATGAAGTTTTCCTAGTGAGAGAAAGTTAAATACTTTATCTCTCTAAAAATTTAAACTACAAAAATGAAAAGATGAATACTAACTAACACCCTCCTAATGAAGCATTAGGAGGGTATTTGATGAGATGGCATTTATACATGATCTCATCGTTCTTTTCGGGCTTTTAATGCATAAAAATGTCATAAAATACCATATATATGCTTGTGTTTGTTTACTTGTGTATTTTAGGTATGGATATCGTGAAAAAAAAACAAAAGATCACAAGTTACAAGGAAAAACGGACACGAGAAACGAAGCCGTACAAAGAACCGGGCCTTAATCATGGAATTCTCAACAAATACCCTTGAAGACTTGAGGACAAACAAGATTGATCCTCAATTATTGAAGAAATGACACTTAAAACCCCTGTATATTAATAATTACAAGTTTGGTCCCTTAAGTTTGTCAAAATTACACAAAAGGTCCCTCAACTTTGAAGAAATGGCAAGATTAGTCCCTCAACAAATTCAAATTGTCAATTATGGTCCCTCATCAAGCCAAAGATACATTGAAGACCTTTGAAGATCAAGAATGTCCAAGATCAGTCCTTGAAATATCTCAAAATGGCAAATATAACCCTTGAAACACTTTTTATAAAGTTTTGTGCCAAAATTGCCAAGTGGTGAAAGTTGTTACAAGTATAATTGGGCGCTGACAGACTTTTATATCCAAATGACAAAAGAAAGGAAAGAGAAGGGATAATGTTGTTCATATGAAACATTTAAACACAATATTGCGCCAAACAACTTCCCACCCCACCAAAACCGGATCAAAATGTTTACTATTCACCCCAAGAACCCAGTTACCACTTCACGTAAAACAAAGGGTAAAAACAAATTACCCAGGCACACGTTTGATTCACACATGCAGAATCACATGCCACACACAAAACCCTCATCTCCATTCACCAATAGGTCCCACCCATTCACCCGTCCACCTATCACATCATACCTTCCTATCCAAGGCTTGCCACGTGTCAAGATCAACAGCCCACATTCCTTGCTTCACCCCAAAGCTATTTTAAACGTTTTGGATGCATTTTTGACAGCTCACACCAAGAAAACGTCTAGAAGACCAAGGGGCATTATAGAGAAATCACATCTAGGGTTTGTGAATAGTGTTTAGCCAGGCATTTGCCTATAAAAGGAGACCTCAACATGTGAGAGTCCCTTTGTTCCAGATTTTAGCTTTTAATCTTTGTAATTCCTTTTTATGAAATAAAGTTTGAATTTCTTAAAATTTTGAGTTCTAATCTGTTATTTATAAAAGTTTGGTGTTTGAGAAGCTAAAATCTGAGTTCCATTATCTTGTTTGAAGGTTTTTGAGGCAAAGTTTTAAGTGATAATGCTTGTGCATCAAAAATCAGAAAGTTGGCATTATTTTTGATCTCACCTTGTGGTTTGTTCTTCTTAGCAGCTTGGAAGCTGGTACTTGTTTTGCTAGTACCTCAGCTCAAACAATCCAGGGCCTAGATGTAGGTCTTAGAGGTTTGCACCTTCTTCCCTTTTCATTTTCTCTTTAAGTTTCTAATTATTTGTGATTTTTGTGGATTTATGCTTGAATCTGTGTTATTGTGGTTGATTATTGTTGATTTGGTTTGGTTTGATGTTATTGAGGTGTTAGTGATCTGATTTGTGGGTTGAATCTTCATAAGCCTTTGAAAATTTGTGAAATCAAGTTTGAAAAGGGTGTTCGGGATTACTGCATAAGTTGGATTTGTGGCTTGTTAAGTGTTTGTTTGTTGTAGGCAAGTGTTGGTATCTGTTATTTAGGTGCTTATGTTCATCTGTTTTCAGGTTTTGAGGCTTTGAACACATTGATTCTTGAATTGGCTATAAAATCTTCATAACTTGGTAAAATTGGCTAGGATTTTGAGGACACCTAGATCTAAGCATAGGCTAGGGCTAACAAGTGCTAAATCATAGTTAATCACACCAGGGTAGAAGGATTTGAGGCTTGAAATTGGATCAAGTGTCAAGTATATCAGCAAAACTTGTCTGCATATTGTTCTTTGTTCATCAGAAACATTTTGTGCTTTGATCTTGCTATTTACTTTGATTCAGTGTTTGATTCTTGTTGCTTTGTGTTTATTGTTAGTTTATATAGCTTGTGTATGCATCTGGTTAAGTTTGGTTGGCTTATTTTGCTTAAAACTGCTTATTAAGTGCTTAACTGCTTATTACCATATCTGGTGCTTATCTGGTGACTGTTTGGCTTATTGTGGCTTATTGTGTGGATCATTTTGTGATTTTATTGTTGCTATTGACTCTTTGTGGTTCACTGATCACAAGGGTGCCTTTGTTTCCAATTGAATCAAACCAGAACTCTCATAAAAGCTTGGTCAATTAGTCAAAGCAGTGGGAACTCCTTTCCCCTGCTAGTTACCACTGATAGTGCAATTTTGGTGTCAGCTTATCAATAAGCTATAATAGCTTATTCCAACCAGCAACAACTTTGTTTTTGTAATAGGTGCTCATATTTTGACCCATTTGTTCATCCTGGAGCATTTGGGTGGTTGACTTTTAGGTTTGACTAGAAAACCAACTCCTTTGACTTTTACATAAGCTCTTTTGTGCTTATTCTGGCTTATTGGTTATGCTTATTGGATTTTTGTTGATTGATATTTCTTATTGAGTCCATTTGAAAGCTTTTGCAAGTTGAATCAGCTTCTGAGGTGCATTATTTCTCAAAAACGACTATTTTGTCGTTTTGTGGATTTTTGCTTTTCTATTTTCTGGCTTATTGAGTGAGCTTATTGGAAATTTCTTTTGACAGATCTCTTAAGCATCCTAAAAGAGGGTTGTGTGTCAAATTAGAGCTTATGGCATTAGCTTATGGCTTAATGGGCTGAAAAGCCCAATAAGAATAAGCTTTGTGTTCAATAAGCTGTGATAAGCACATTTTCAGCTTTTGGGCCTTTAGAGTTTTGTTCTTAGAATTGAATTTTAAGTCAGATAGGGCTTTTCTAAGTCAATTGGGCCAAGTTTGACTTTTTGGGCCCAAAAGCCCATTTGTGTTGACTGATTTTGGATTTGGCCCATTTGAGGGCCCATTAGGGGTATTTTGGTAATTTCACTTTGATTTTCTGATTATTTAGGTTAAAATAAACTAGTTTGCAAGTTTTTAGAATTTTTTATAATTTTTGGATTTTTAATATTATTTTATTATTATTTTATTATTATTTTTGAAATTTCACATTTTCCAACTTTTTACATTTTTCTTAGGTTAATTACATTAAAATAGGAATTTAGCAACTTTTAGAATAATTTTATCTCTTTTAGATTATTTTTTATAATTATTTTAATTTTTAATAGTTTTTAAATCATTTTAAATAGTTTTTATTAGTTTTAAAATTTCTAAAAAATATTTTTTAATCATTTTAGGTCATTTTTTAGTTTTATTAATTGAAAAATCTTTATTTGGGCTTTTTGATAATTTATTTGATTTTTAGGGCTTTAATTAGCATTTAAAAATTAAATATTTAATTATTTAAAGGTTTGAAAAAGTTTTGATCATTGGTAAACTCTTAGTTTATTATTTTTGATTTTCGGTGAATTTTTGGTAATTTTTAGAATTTATTTTTATTTTTATGGTTTTTAAGGTTGTACGTTTTAACTTTCTAGTAGTGATTTTTTGTTAATTTTTATTTTTACGTCTTCGTCATCTTCTTTTCTAAATCCCTTTCTAAACCAAATATTAATCACAAATTTTGAACATCTTAGTCACCCACATATACCTCCTTGGGAAACGAACTTGGAATCCATTAGGGTCATTAGTGTTGATTTTCCTAAATCATGACTCGATACTTACCCTATTTACGCTCTTTTCCTAAAGAGTAGTAAAACTCTACAATCATTTTGGCGCCGCTGCCGGGGAGGTGTGTCGTGATTAATTTGCATTGTTGTTTTTAATATTAACCAAAAAGTATTTGTATTAGTAGAACTCTACTAATACGTATTATCGGTTTTCTTGGTTTTTCTTGTACAAATATTATTAATATATTGTATTAAGTATCACAATAAATTTACAATATTTCCAAAAGTGTGAAACCACAACCTTAATTGGGATTTCATCACTCAATTATTGTATTCGAATCTCAAACAAAAAGAAAAAGGCAAAAATAGATAAATACTTTCGTGAAGCTCGATTTTGAAAAATACAAACTATAAGGTGGGTATAAGGCGGGTATTATAAAATATACCCTAAGGAAAAAGGCTCTTAAGTGCTTCGCGCCGCCTCGTTTCCCCGCTTGCTTGTGAGTATTTTGAGATTGAAGGCTAATCGAGGGTTTTGCCGCCCAAAGTATTATTACGTATACTATATTTGCTTGGTTTTCTTTGGGATTAAAACCTCTTGAACAATTTGGTTTTCACCAAAGTTCTAAAGTCATTCGAAGGCGTTCACTCCACGTGATCGTTTTCATTCCTTTGAGGCTTCTTTAATCAAGAGTTTGATTAAAGGAGAGATTTTGTAGATTGTTGTCTACGAAGATACACCAAAATCCAAAAAAAAATAAATTAAATATCATCAAAAACACAAAAAAATTGAAAATTCACAAAACACCCAAAAAGAATCTTCTTTGCTCACCTCCCATTCTTCGTGAAGTTTATGATCACTCGTAATCAAGCAAAACGAGCTCGTAAACGACTTCAAAAGCAAGCCAATCAAGAGACGTTGATTGTTGAAGAACCTCCAATTGTTGAACCTATTGTAGAACAAGAAGTCGTCATGGCTAATCGTACTATGATGGAGTTGCTACAAGCACCCACCGAGGGTTTTGGAGAGGCTATTGTGATTCCCGCCATTCTTGCGGAGAATTTCGAGATTAAGACGGGTTTAATGTCGATGTTGCAAGCAAATACGTTTAGAGGTCACGAGAAAGACAACCCGCATTACCATATTAGGAATTTTAACCGTCTCACCGCCACTAGCAAATTTAAGGATGTTCCACATGACGCCATTAAGATGATGTTGTTTCCATACTCGTTGGATGGACCCGCAAAAATTTGGCTCGAGAAAGAACCGCCAAATTCGATTTTGACATGGGCCGATCTCGTTTCTATGTTTGTGAACAAGTTTTTTCCACCATCTAAAACAACACATTTGAAAAATGAGATTTCACGATTTGTGCAAAGAAATAATGAAAGTTTTTCAATGGCATGGGAACGCTTTAAAGAAATGTTACATGAATGTCCACACCATGATTTTACGGAATTGCATCAAGTGGATACTTTTTATAATGGGCTTAATGATCATGAACGAGATTATTTGAATGCCGCCGCGGGTGGTAATTTTTTGTGCAAGACGACAAATGAGGCTTTACAAATCATTGAAAATAGATCTAAGGTTTATAACCCTCGTAACACACCGAGTGTTGCCAATATGGGTTCGTCATCTTCGTCACAATCATCTCGTAGCATTAACGCCTTACATGATGAAGCTAATGAGGAAAATCGGTTTTTTGATAGATTTGCTAATCTTATGTCCCATTGGAAGGCTCAAGAAGCTTCCAATTCCGCTTCGGTTAAAGCGGTTGCTAAGAGTTGTCTATCTTGTGGGGGAGCTCATGATCTTTCCGAGTGCATTACCGCGGATGGTAACACTTCGAGTGCTTATGTAGCAACGGGAACTTACAACCAAAACGGCCAAGGTTCCCGCCAAAATCAAGCTCCACCAAACCAAAATGTTAACAATTATCGAAACAACAATCAAGGTAATTACCAAGGCAACACACGCAATTACAACAAGGGGAATTATCAAAGTGGGAATGGACAAATTTCTAATCAAAACCAAAACCGTGATTTTCAAAACACTACACAAGGTTTTCAAAATGCTCACACTAAAAATTTGCAAGGAGAATTTTTAGATTATGCTAAAGCAAATGATGCTAAATTTGATAATATGCAACGTGAGATGATTAGCTTAAGATCCGAGTTGAAAAACAAGCTAAAAAATGAACTTGCTAATGAACTTAAAACTCATGCAAACAAAATGGAAGGAAATGTCCAACGTCTTCAACAAAATCAACAAAAGATAGAATTAGGACAACATGAGATTAAGCAAGAATTATTAAAAGCGGATGCTAGGCAATCAAAATTTGAGGACCGAATGGCTAAGATGTTTGAAGCAATCATGTGTAAACCCTCTTCCTCGGGTGGTCTTCCTAGTGATACCATTGCAAACCCGAAGGGAGAAATGAAGGTTATTACTACACGAAGTGGTAAAACATTCAAGGAACCAATCTCTCGTCCAAGTACTTCTACGGAGAAGGAAATCGAGAAAGAACCCGAGGTGATGGTCGAAAAGGAGCACAATACAATCCCACGAAGTACCGCTCATACCACACCTACGGTTGAACCAATACCAATTGTGGAACCCGAGTTTCCAAGGCCGTTGCCTAATGACCAACCCACACCACCTCTACCCTACCCTTCGAGACGAAACAAGGAGAAAATGCAAGAACGTAACAAACAACAAATCGAGCTTTTTATAAAAATGTTTCAACAAGTGCATTTTGATGTGAGTTTAGCCGACGCGTTGTTGTATATGCCTCGTTTCGCTTCCACTTTTAAAAGTATGATGAGCGATAAGGAAAAGCTTTCAAAGCTTGCTAATTGTTCTTCGGTTTATCTTAACTGCATACCGGAAAAAGTTGGTGATCCCGGAAAGTTTCTCATTCCTTGTGACATAAAAGATATGAAAGACTGCCTCGCCTTGGCCGATCTTGGTGCGAGCATTAATTTGATGCCATTTTCCATTTGGAAATCGCTTTCGCTTCCGACTCTCATTCCTTCGAACATGTCCATCGAGATGGCCGATCATTCTACGATTATGGCATGTGGAGTAGCCGAAGATGTTTTCGTGAAAGTGGGGAAGTTCTACTATCCCGTTGATTTTATAGTAGTTGACATCCCCGCGGATCCTCAAGTTCCTCTAATTTTAGGTCGTTCATTTTTAGATACTTCGAGATCGCTTATCGATGTTCATGCAAGAACTATCACTTTGAGATTCAACGAAGAGGAACTTGTTATAAACGCTACTCAAAACTCGAAACCTTCTCATGTTTATGCAATCGCTACCATCAATCACATTGACATCGTTGATGTGGTTTGCGATGAGTTTTCACAAGAAGTGTTAGGTTTTTCCGATAGCTCGTCGAGTGGCAATCCTACTATTTTGGATCCGATTCTTGCTAATTCCACACCAAATCTCACTCCATTCCAAGGAGGCGATTTCACTTCAAGTGAAATCGACAATGAAGATGAGGTGTTGATTAGTGATGATACTTCTATTCCACCATTTCTTTCACCGATGGAAGTTATGAGTGTTGAACCAAAATCTTCAATCGAGGAACCACCTATCCTTGAATTGAAAGATCTTCCTTCTCACCTTGAATACGCATTCTTGGAAGGTGATGACAAGTTGCCGGTTATTATTATAAAAGGACTTGCTAATGATGAAAAAACCGAGCTCTTGAAAGTTCTTAAGGCTCATAAAGGGGCAATTGCGTGGAAAATATCCGACATTAAGGGTATTGACCCAAAATTTTGTACTCACAAGATTTTAATGGAGGAGGACTACAAACCCGCAATTCAAAGTCAAAGAAGGGTGAATCCCAAAATTCACGATGTCATTAAAAAGGAGGTCCTTAAACTCCTTGACGCGAGAATGATTTATCCTATATCCGATAGCCCATGGGTGAGCCCAATCCATTGTGTCCCTAAAAAGGGAGGAATGACCGTTGTGCCTAATGAAAACAACGAGTTAATTCGCACTCGTGTTGTGACCGGTTGGAGGGTGTGTATTGACTACCGAAAGTTAAATGACGCCACTCGTAAAGACCACTTTCCTTTGCCCTTCATGGATCAAATGTTGGAGCGACTTGCGGGAAATGAATTCTATTGCTTTTTATATGGTTTTTCCGGTTACTTTCAAATCCCTATCGACCCTTGTGATCAAGAGAAGACTACGTTTACGTGTCCTTATGGAACGTTCTCTTATCGTAGGATGCCTTTCGGACTTTGTAATGCACCCGGTACGTTTCAACGGTGTATGATGGCAATTTTTCACGATATGATCGAGAAGTCGATGGAAGTGTTTATGGATGACTTCTCGGTGTTTGGTAATTCGTTCACGTCATGTTTATCTAATCTCGAGCAAATGTTAAAACATTGTGAAGAAACCAATCTTGTGCTTAATTGGGAGAAATGTCATTTTATGTGTAAACAAGGAATCGTCTTAGGACATAAGGTGTCGAAGGCGGGGATTGAGGTCGATAAAGCTAAGGTAGACGTCATCGCCAAGTTACCTCATCCCAAAACCGTTAAGGGAGTTAGGAGTTTCCTAGGCCACGCGGGCTTTTATCGTCGTTTCATCAAGGACTTTTCGAAAATCTCTCGTCCTATGACACACCTTCTCGAGAAGGATGGTTCTTTTAACTTCAATGAGGATTGTGTTAAGGCTTTCGAAACTCTCAAAAGGAAACTTACCGAAGCTCCCATTCTTGTTGCTCCTAATTGGGAATTACCCTTTGAAATCATGTGCGATGCAAGTGATTATGCTATAGGGGCCGTCTTAGGGCAACGTTATGACAAGCATTTCCGTCCTATCCACTATGCTAGTAAGACGATGACCGAGGCTCAATTAAAGTACACCACAACGGAAAAGGAATTCCTAGCCATGGTCTATGCTTTTGAGAAATTCCGACCTTATCTCGTCTTGACTAAAAGCATCATGTATACCGACCATTCGGCTATCAAGTATCTCTTAGCTAAGCAAGATGCTAAGCCGAGATTGCTTCGTTGGATGCTTCTCCTCCAATAATTTGATGTCACCGTGCTTGACAAAAAAGGAGCCGAGAATCTAGCGGCCGATCATCTCTCTCGTCTAGAAGATCCTCACAAAGATGTTTTTGAGAACAAGGAAATTACCGAAACATTTCCTCTTGAGACTCTCGGTGTAGTGAATTCTAAAGACACAACCCCATGGTTTGCCGACATTGCAAATTACCATGCGGGAAATTTCATAATCAAGGGTATGACGACACAACAAAAACAAAAATTCTTTCGTGACGTCAAGTTCTATTTTTGGGACGACCCTTATCTCTTTCGGATTTGTGCGGATCAACTCGTTCGACGTTGTGTGTTTGGTGCCGAAGCTTCTAATATCCTTAGAGCTTGTCACGAGGGACCCACGGGTGGTCACCACGGTGCTAATCTCACGGCTAAGAAAGTGTTTGATGCCGGTTTCTTTTGGCCTTCTATCTATCGTGATGCACACGCACTTGTGAAGTCGTGTGATTCGTGCCAACGTCCAGGAAAATCGTCTCAACGTGATGAAATGCCGCAAAACATAATTCAAGTATGTGAGATTTTCGACATATGGGGAATAGACTTTATGGGGCCGTTCCCATCGTCTCATGGCAACAAATATATCCTCGTCGCGGTGGACTACCTTTCTAAGTGGGTGGAAGCTAAGGCTTTGCCTACTAATGATGCTCGTGTGGTAGTGAAGTTTTTGAAGCAATTATTCTCTCGGTTCGGAACCCCTCGTGCTATTATAAGCGATCGTGGAACCCATTTTTGTAATGACCAATTCGAAAAGGTTCTAAAGAAATATGGAGTTACTCATCGTCTTTCTACGGCTTATCACCCGCAAACGAGTGGGCAAGTCGAGGTTTCGAACCGAGATTTGAAGAGGATTTTAGAGAGGTCAATTGGAGAAAACCGTGCTTCATGGTCTGACAAACTCGATGACGCTTTATGGGCCTTTTGGACCGCTTATAAGACACCTATCGGTTGCACTCCTTATAAGTTAGTCTATGGGAAGAATTGTCATTTGCCCATTGAGTTGGAGCATAAGGCATATTGGGCCCTTAAGCATGCAAACTTTGACTTAAAGACCGCGGGAGATCACCGGAAAATATAATTGAATGAATTAGATGAATTAAGGGATAATGCTTATGAAAATTCATTAATTTTTAAAGAAAAGACTAAAAAGTTTCATGATTCAAAGATTAAAAACCGGGTTTTTAACGTTGGTGATCAAGTGTTGCTTTTTAACTCTCGTCTTAAGATATTTTCCGGGAAATTGAAATCTCGTTGGTCGGGTCCGTTCACCATTACACAAGTGTTTCCATATGGGACCATTGAGCTAGCTCAAGATGATGGTCCTAATTTCAAGGTGAATGGACATAGGCTTAAGCACTACTTTGGTGGGGAAATTCCTTCAATGGTTACCCTCGACCAAGTCACCTTCCCCAATGATAATTAGCATTGAGGGGATCGAGTCGAGCTCATGACTCGGTAATCAAAAACGAGGTGCCTCGTGGGGGAGATCCCATGCTTATCTTTTATGCTCACTATTCACTAATAAGGGGACTTGTACCCTTTCAACTCGTTGTCTCGTGGTTGTTTGTGATTGTGTTATCTAGATCATCATCATCTACGATTGAAGACTCTCGTGTTCGTTTACGTGAGTCTCCATCGTTCGTTTGAAGAAGTTTTCACGAATCCATGACATATCCTTTATTGTTCTAACAATTATCTTTTAGCATACTTAATAAACGGCTTTAGATATATTGTTGATCACCCTTTCCATGCTAGATCCTAAGCATTCGACTCTTCTTCTCTAGTATGGGGGTGCTCCACCTTTAGACTCGAAACATTAAGGACGATGTTTACTTTTAGTATGGGGGGGGGGGGGGGGGGGTGAATAGGTACTTGCTTTGCTACGCCCTCACGCTTTCCAACTTTCAATGTTTTGTTTTGCTAATAAGGCTAAAAATGGCCAAATTTTAATATTTTTTCTTAGTTTTCATAAGTGTTTTTAAGACACGAATGTATATTTTCCGATGGGTAGAATAAGAGTTAATTTTTGACTTGATGGGCATTTGGAGCCATTTACATTCCTTAACCCGCTCAACTCAAGTTTTGCTAGACTTTTATATAGGGAGCTTTAAAACGCGAAAGTCTTAATTCATTCGGGTTAAGAACAAGAACTTTTCGCAAGTTCCTATAATTGATTCTAGAAAGTCACTTATCAAGGGAACTTTAAAACGCATTCTCTAAACTTGAAAAAGTCCAAGAAAGTGCAAGATCCTATAGGTGGCTTGAAAACCCAAAACTTTGATTTGATATAGTCTTAATGAAAGCTAATCCAAATTTGGCTTAATTTTGACTTGCATGGCTAAGTATTCACGAGTCTCTTTAATTAGAGGTCTTTATATAGTGAAGAACGAGAAATGATATAGTTAGACAAGTGATCATGCTAAACGTAGAACACGAAAGTGTTCTTTCAAAAACTCATATGTTTTTAATTGTGGCTTTTTCTTCCCATAAGATCAATGCATTAGGAATAAATCATAATTGCAATAAGTAAGGTCGTACGATTTGAAAGGTTACTTAGCCTCTAGCGCAAGATCGTTTAAAAGTTGCTCGGGGTTGAATAGAGTTCATAGCCAAGGCATAACTTATTGAAGCGGGACGCGAAGATTGGCGATTATCCAAAAAGGCCCTAACAAGGCATGAGGAGCTCTATTTTAGCTAAAGATCCAAAGATGATGTGAAGTATCATTATTCCTAAATCAATATGAAGGATCGAGACACACGACGAGAAGAAATTACTCCCCTAAAGATCATGGAGAAAGTCTATCCAAAAAGACCCTAACAAGGTATGAGGATAAATATATCCAAGTCCGAAAAGGAGGCGGATCGTTGTATATCAAAATCCAAAGTAAAGATTGAAGAAAAATGATGAAGTCGTGGTCCAATATGAAGAATCTCTCAAAAACGTCAAGTGAAGAAATTCCAAATATATAAAGAGAAGACCATAATTTCGAGAACGTCTTCCCAAGATTTGAAGTATGAAGTACATGCCAAATATCGGTCCGAGAAAGGTCTCAAATCGTGAACGAGTTATGCCAAGATATGAACTTAAGAAGATACACGAGAAGCCGTTTTAAAAGATTTTGTCCTTCGGCTAACTATTGATCAAATCGTGCTACTTTGCTTTCGGACTAATAACTACTCAAATAAGTCAATATGAATCACTTGTGATCCATGACAAATAGATAAAAAATGCTAGTAACCCATTTCCTTTTATAATAACTAGGATTGCGGGGAGAAAAAGTATTACACAATTTGGACGTATGAGTAGTGTTAGCATTGTGACTTGTACCAACAATGATCTTGTTTTTGCACTTAGCATGGAATGTATGACAATCAAGGATGACGAAGTTTACTCTAAGGGACATTAACTTGTTTCTATTCTTTGACCCTAAAAGTCACTTTTTGTTATGAAAATCATACATTATGTCTTTATACATCATCGTAGTATGTTGCAAGTCTTTTACTCTTCAATAAAGGTTAATAAAATTTGAACTTTGGTGATGCTTAGATACTTTATTCTAGCATTGCGTGAGGACACGGCAATGGCTTAGTATGGGGGAGTGATGAGATGGCATTTATACATGATCTCATCGTTCTTTTCGGGCTTTTAATGCATAAAAATGCCATAAAATACCATATATATGCTTGTGTTTGTTTACTTGTGTATTTTAGGTATGGATATCGTGAAAAAAAAACAAAAGATCACAAGTTACAAGGAAAAACGGACACGAGAAACGAAGCCGTACAAAGAACCGGGACCTAATCATGGAATTCTCAACAAATACCCTTGAAGACTTGAGGACAAACAAGATTGATCCTCAATTATTGAATAAATGACACTTAAAACCCTTGTATATTAATAATTACACGTTTGGTCCCTTAAGTTTGTCAAAATTACACAAAAGGTCCCTCAACTTTGAAGAAATGGCAAGATTAGTCCCTCAACAATTTCAAATTGTCATTTATGGTCCCTCATCAAGCCAAAGATACATTGAAGACCTTTGAAGATCAACAATGTCCAAGATCAGTCCTTGAAATATCTCAAAATGGCAAATATAACCCTTGAAACACTTTTTATAAAGTTTTGTGCCAAAATTGCCAAGTGGTGAAAGTTGTTACAAGTATAATTGGGCGCTGACAGACTTTTATATCCAAATGACAAAAGAAAGGAAAGAGAAGGGCTAATGTTGTGCATATGAAACATTTAAACACAATATTGCGCCAAACAACTTCCCACTCCACCAAAACCGGATCAAAATGTTTACTATTCACCCCAAGAACCCAGTTACCACTTCACTTAAAACAAAGGGTAAAAACAAATTACACAGGCACACGTTTGATTCACACATGCAGAATCACATCCCACACACAAAACCCTCATCTCCACTCACCAATAGGTCCCACCCATTCACCCGTCCACCTATCACATCATACCTTCCTATCCAAGGCTTGCCACGTGTCAAGATCAACAGCCCACATTCCTTGCTTCACCCTAAAGCTATTTTAAACGGTTTGGATGCATTTTGGACAGCTCACACCAAGAAAACGTCTAGAAGACCAAGGGCATTTTAGAGAAATCACATCTAGGGTTTGTGAATAGTGTTTAACAAGGCATTTGCCTATAAAAGGAGACCTCAACATGTGAGAGTCCCTTTGTTCCAGATTTTAGCTTTTAATCTTTGTAATTCCTTTTTATGAAATAAAGTTTGAATTTCTTAAAATTTTGAGTTCTAATCTGTTATTTATAAAAGTTTGGTGTTTGAGAAGCTAAAATCTGGGTTCCATTATCTTGTCTGAAGGTTTTTGAGGCAAGGTTTTAAGTGATAAAGCTTGTGCATCAAAAATCAGAAAGTTGGCATTATTTTTTATCTCACCTTGTGGTTTGTTCTTCTTAGCAGCTTGGTAGTTGGTACTTGTTTTGCTAGTACCTCAGCTCAAACAATCCAGGGCCTGGATGTAGGTCTTGGAGGTTTGCACCTTCTTCCCTTTTCATTTTCTCTTTAAATTTCTGATTATTTGTGATTTTTGTGGATTTATGCTTGAATCTGTGTTATTGTGGTTGATTATTGTTGATTTGGTTTGGTTTGATGTTATTGAGGTGTTAGTGATCTGATTTGTGGGTTGAATCTTCATAAGCCTTTGAAAATTTGTGAAATCAAGTTTGAAAAGGGTGTTTGGGATTACTGTATAAGTTGGATTTGTGGCTTGTTAAGTGTTTGTTTGTTGTATGTAAGTGTTGGTATCTGTTATTTAGGTGCTTATGTTCATCTGTTTTCAGGTTTTGAGGCTTTGAACACATTGATTCTTGAATTGGCTATAAAATCTTCATAACTTGGTAAAATTGGCTAGGATTTTGAGGACACCTAGATCTAAGCATATGATAGATCTAACAAGTGCTAAATCATAGTTAATCACACCAGGGTAGAAGGATTTGAGGCTTGAAATTGGATCAAGTGTCAAGTATATCAGCAAAACTTGTCTGCATATTGTTCTTTGTTCATCAGAAACATTTTGTGCTTTGATCTTGCTATTTACTTTGATTCAGTGTTTGATTCTTGTTGCTTTGTGTTTATTGTTAGTTTATATAGCTTGTGTATGCATCTGTTAAGTTTGGTTGGCTTATTTTGCTTAAAACTGCTTATTAAGTGCTTAACTGCTTATTTCCATATCTGGTGCTTATCTGGTGACTGTTTGGCTTATTGTGGCTTATTGTGTGGATCATTTTGTGATTTTATTGTTGCTATTGACTCCTTGTGGTTCACTGATCACAAGGGTGCCTTTGTTTCCAATTGAATCAAACCAGAACTCTCATAAAAGCTTGGTCAATTAGTCAAAGCAGTGGGAACTCCTTTCCCCTGCTAGTTACCACTGATAGTGCAATTTTGGTGTCAGCTTATCAATAAGCTATAATAGCTTATTCCAACCAGCAACAACTTTGTTTTTGTAATAGGTGCTCATATTTTGACCCATTTGTTCATCCTGTAGCATTTGGGTGGTTGACTTTTAGGTTTGACTAGAAAACCAACTCCTTTGACTTTTACATAAGCTCTTTTGTGCTTATTCTGGCTTATTGGTTATGCTTATTGGATTTTTGTTGATTGATATTGCTTATTGAGTCCATTTGAAAGCTTTTGCAAGTTGAATCAACTTCTGAGGTGCATTATTTCTCAAAAACGACTATTTTGTCGTTTTGTGGATTTTTGCTTTTTTATTTTCTGGCTTATTGAGTGAGCTTATTGGAAATTTCTTTTGACAGATCTCTTAAGCATCCTAAAAGAGGGTTGTGTGTCAAATTAGAGCTTATGGCATTAGCTTATGGCTTAATGGGCTGAAAAGCCCAATAAGAATAAGCTTTGTGTTCAATAAGCTGTGATAAGCACATTTTCAGCTTTTGGGCCTTTAGAGTTTTGTTCTTAGAATTGAATTTTAAGTCAGATAGGTCTTTTCCAAGTCAATTGGGCCAAGTTTGACTTTTTGGGCCCAAAAGCCCATTTGTGTTGACTGATTTTGGATTTGGCCCATTTGAGGGCCCATTAGGGGTATTTTGGTAATTTCACTTTGATTTTCTGATTATTTAGGTTAAAATAAACTAGTTTGCAAGTTTTTATAATTTTTTATAATTTTTGGATTTTTAATATTATTTTATTATTATTTTATTATTATTTTTGAAATTTCACATTTTCCAACTTTTTACATTTTTCTTAGGTTAATTACATTAAAATAGGAATTTAGCAACTTTTAGAATAATTTATCTCTTTTAGATTAATTTTTATAATTATTTTAAGTTTTAATAGTTTTTAAATCATTTTAAATAGTTTTTATTAGTTTTAAAATTTCTAAAAAATAGTTTTTAATCATTTTAGGTCATTTTTGAGTTTTATCAATTGAATAATCTTTATTTGGGCTTTTTGATAATTTATTTGATTTTTAGGGCTTTAATTAGCATTTAAAAATTAAATATTTAATTATTTAAAAGGTTTGAAAAAGTTTTGATCATTTGTAAACACTTAGTTTATTGTTTTTTATTTTTGGTGAATTTTTGGTAATTTTTAGAATTTATTTTTATTTTTGTGGTTTTTAAGGTTCTACGTTTTAACTTTCTAGTAGTGATTTTTTGTTAATTTTTATTTTTACGTCTTCGTCATCTTCTTTTCTAAATCCCTTTCTAAACCAAATATTAATCACAAATTTTAAACATCTTAGTCACGCACATATACCTCCTTGGGAAACGAACTTGGAATCCATTAGGGTCATTAGTGTTGATTTTCCTAAATCATCACTCGATACTTACCCTATTTACTCTCTTTTCCTAAAGAGTAGTAAAACTCTACAATCAGTATTTATAGGATAAGGAGGGGTATGTTGCTTCCTTCTTTCTTTCTCTTTCTCGTCTTTTAATTTCTCGTCTTTCTCGACTTTGTCTTGGGATTAGTCGAATGATAACTTGAACTCGTCTTCTTATTTTCTTTTTTTAGTAGACTTTGTTCTTCGACTTCGTCAAACTTCCGTCTTTAGACTATTTTTTCGATAATCTTCAGAATATGCCTTTGACTTACGTTCTTCTTGCACTTTTGATCTTTTGACTTCGTCTTTTGTCTTTTTCTTCGATAAAAGCCCGTGAAACCCCGTGTTTTCTTCCTTATTCATATTTTTATCCTGAAACACAATAAAAACACAAACCACACATAATTCCGACTTTTACGACATAAAATACACGTTTTGGTCTGGTTATTGGAAATAAGTGGTAAAAGGATAAGTGTTTTTCACACTTATTAAGTCCCCTACACTTGACCATAGCAATGCCCTCATGCAATGCATTAATTTCAAAGCACGGTTTACCTTTCTCATCATAATTAACCCACCTTGGCCTTTATTAAATACTAAACACTAAGGAAACTTAAAAAGATAGAAAATATATACAAAACAAGTAAAGAAATCAAAGACTTACATTGGGGTTTTGGTTGTCATGAATGTTTATCATCCTCAAGTTTCACGTTCCCCACACCAAGCTTATAAACAAGATCATTGTTATTATAAGTTAGTAAACTAACACAAACTCATGTGGCCCAATTATTCACTTAGACTCCCTTATTCCTAGGTGTATCTCTTATATTTTATGATTGCTTGAATGATCACGAGGATGCATTGTTTGACTTATTTTGATAGTTTATTTAGGCCGAAAATAAAGTGGGACTATTCAATCAATAGTTAGCTAAAGGAAAAAATATTTTAAAACTGCTTCTCGGGACCTCTTAAAGTTCATATCTTGGCATAACTCGCTTCACGATTTGAGTCCTTTCTCGGACCGATATTTGGCAGCGACTTCATACTTCGAATCTTGAGAGACGTACTTGAAATTATGGTCTTCTCTTCATAACAGGAATTTCTTCACTTCAAGTTTTGAGAGATTCTTCATACTTGGACCACGACTTCTTCATTTTTTCTCCAATCTTTATTTTGGATTTTGATATACAACGATCCGCCTCCTTTTTGAACTTGGATCTATTTATCCTCATACCTTGCTAGGGTCCTTTCGGATAGACTTCTCCATGATCTTTTGAGGATTATTTTCTTTTCGTCGTGTGTCTCGATCCTTCATATTGATTTTTGATAAATGATTCTTCACATCACTTGGGATCTTTAGCAACAAAATGTAGCCCTCATGACTTGTTAGGGCCTTTTCGGACTCGCCAATCTTCGCATCCCGCTTCAATAAGTTATGCCTTGGCTATGAACTCTAGTTAATACCGAGCAACTTTTAAACGATCTTGTGCTAGAAGCTAAGTAACTTTTCAAATCGTACAACCTTATTTATTGCAAATAAATTTATTAGCAAGCGATGGGAGAAAAAGCTTATAATCACCTCACATAAATTCATGAATGAATACCAAACTTATAATTGACTCTATCATCTCTCGTTCTCCGCTATTTAAAATCTCAAGGAATGAGACTCGTGGATGCTTAGCCAATTAAATCAAAGTTTTGGGTTTTCAAGTCATCTATAGGATCTTGCAACTTCTTAGACTTTTTCAAGTTTAGAATTCGCATTTTAAAGTTCCCTTGATAAACGACTTTCTAGGATCAATTATAGGAACTTGCGAAAAGTTCTTGTTCTTAACCCCTGAGAGTTAAGACTTTCGCGTTTTAAAGTTCCCTATATAAAAGCCTAGCAAAATTTGACTTATACACGTTAAGGATACTAGCTAGATTAAACTTGGATAAGTAAACTCAGGTTGAGTCAAAAGATTCATGACGTTGAAAATTTAAAACCACTATATTAAAATTTTATTCTTAGCAAAGAAAGTAAATAACGATAACAAAGGAAAATAATACTATACAACAAGGCTAAAATAGATTAAAATTTTTGAAAAATGTCGAAAAATCAAATTTTCCGGTTAAAATGAGGACAAATTCATGGAAAAGACCACTTACTTCGATAGAAGTCCCCCCTACACTTGATATAAACATTGTCCTCAATCTTTAAGCATGTGGGAGTAAACTCCCTTACACTTAGGACATTGTACACGTTGTTTAAATCTTGCTAAAGAAGAGACCACTATAGTGATTTCAATGTGAACATATAAGATATGAAATATTGAATCACGAGAGTTTAGGATACAATCGGGAAGACGGGTACACGGGATCATGGTTCGTCAAAGGCCATTGATGAGACTGTAATTATACATAGTCTCATCGTCCAAATCGGGCTTAAAACGCTTAAAATATCATCAAAACACCCAAATATATGCGTGTGTTTGTTCATTGTGTATTTTAGGTACGGGTATCATGAATTCACCAAAAGATCAAAGGAATCAAGCAAAAAAGTGTAGGATATGTAAATCTATGCTTATGTTTTAGAGAGAGAAAGAGATAGAGAGATTGTGAGAACACACACACTTAGAGAGAGAAAGTGAAAGAAAAACACTTTTTCACTATGTGTAAAATGAAGAACCACACACCCTCTCCATCAAAGGAGAGGGTTTATATACCCAAGCCTTGTGATGGGCTTGGGCTTACAATGTTGGGCCGGCCTACACATGTTGTAGGCTAGGCTTGACTTTGTTTGTTTAATAAAGATATCTAGACTACGAGCTACTACTTAATATATTGTCGGAGTGACCGAATCTTCCTAAATACGTAAAAACGTATTTCCAACAATCTCCCCCTATGGGAGGTCACTCCAAACAAGGGCGTTACCCGAGTTACAATAATGAAATAAACCTAGCATAATATGCTTGTCTTGAGCTCGTATTCTTCGTCTTTCTTTTCTTTTTTCTTTTCTGGTGAACATGCTGATGTGATCTTTGATATCAATCTTTAGCATCAATCTCTTGCCTTGATCTCGTGCATCCATCACTTGTGATCTTCGCCTCTTCGTGACACCATGTCCCACATACTTATACCTTTGTAATTCTTGAAAGATTTAGTGTTCGATACAGCGGAAGACTTAACTTTTAGGATTTCTTGAATTTGATGAGGTATTAAGTGCATAAAGTATAAGCATGCGGGGACGATTTCTTCTTGGATCCCGCAACGCCACCGTCTTCAAATGCCGCAACATATGTAGTCACGAACGAAATGGCTTTGAACATTTCATTCTAAATCGGTAGCATTTTACCTCCGGTCGGTGAATACCGTTGGACGATATTAGATATCGTACCCGTGACGGATAGTTTCAATTAAGTAACTTCCTGACAGGATTTCGCGGGTAAACTCGTTCTCTTTATTCGACCTTCCAAAGCTGACTGCGAACATAAATAGTGAATCATTTGGATAATAATATCCGCATGATTGAAGTCGTCAATTCTGATTCCTGGAACAAGTCTGATTCATTAAAGAATCACACCATCGTTGCTTTCCAGTTGTCACGAGTTTGATTCGTATAGAATCTTGCAAGTTACCTACCAAGTGCTGTTTGAGGTTAACACTAGAAGGATTTCCACTCATCACTGTGAACACCAAGGTATCACTCTGAGTGTTTTGGCAAGATCACTGAGATTCTGCGTAGAGGCCTGGAACGTGTTTAAGTTCAGTTAAGAATTAAACCACTGTTGCTTTCCAGTTATCACAAGCTTGATTCATAAAGAATCGCACAAGTCACCTACCATGAGCTTTTTGATATTCGCTCAAGAAGGATTTCCATCTTCATTGTAAATACTTTCGTATTACTCGGATGTTCAGGCAAGATCATGAAGATTTTGCGTAGGACTCATAAAATCTTTCTTACTTTTCACAGTGTGTGAAGAAGCAAGGAAATATGAAAGTGTGTCCTAATGAGATATTTGATGATCTCAAATGGCTCTAGACTCGATCGTGCATTTTGGATTTTAGTGATCGGAGGCTGGAGAGGAGTGCCACCTTTTCAATACCAATTTGTTCGGAGTGAATAAATCAATAGATTATGCGTTGTCTCCATGTGATTAAAACAAATACCTTTTGAGAGATATCTGAGTTAGCTGGGATGGGTTGTGCATTGCATCACTGGGTCCATGATGTCTGTCTTCAATATCGAGAATCATTAAAATGATCTCAATAGCATATGTGTTGACCCGGTTTCTGCCTAAAGTTGTAAGGAGGGCTTCTTTCTTTACACCCTTTATCTTTACAATTCTTTTTCATTCTTCAACCCCTTCAATGCTTACCAATACGTCATAACTAGCACCTTGTTGTGATTGTTCCAGTGCTAACTTAAGTACTTGGTCGGCATTCAGCTACGTTCACAATCTTTCTCCATCTTTCCTAAGGACTACTATTTCTAGCTATGGAATGTCCTTGGGAAGATTCCTCCGGTTCTGGAAGAATCATAGGACTTAACCTATCCTACTATCCTTATGTCACCACAATCTTCATCGTCGTGAAATAAATGGGTTGAGGGTAAGTATAAATCACCATGAAATCCATTTTTGATATGCAAATCCATTTTGCTCCCCCTTAACATATGCCACGATATTCGAAAACATTTCGCATATGTCGGGATGAGCCAGCACATTAAGTCAAACCATTTGTGATAATATCCCATATTAAATCACATTTTCTCCCCCATATTAAAAATATTAACCCAGTCTATGTTTTTAATATTAATTGATTTAATGTAGTTTTAACAAAGGTTTTGAGAAGAAATGCGAGTCCGTTTTATCTTCATGATACCAACTGTGTGAGATATGATATCGATTTGTAACAAGATCACATATTCACCATATTAGGAAAGAATTGACAAGGTTGGACCTGAAAGATGAGAACATCATATGATAAGATCAAATGGTTCTTGTTAGCATATGTTGGTCGCCTCGTCACGTCTGAAGTCATCTCTTGACACCACATGTACGATTGGTATTGTTGTCTTGACACCAACTTGTGAACTTGGCACGTTCGGCATCGAAGATTTTGAATGCTTGACAATTGCTCCCCCTCAATTGTTGACCCGTGTTCTATCGAAAGAGCTGTAGTCATCGGTTGAGTAGTTGCATCGTCGAGTATGTAGACACCAATTGTAGATAGCTATGGTTGTAGAGATGATAGCTTCATAAAAACAAGACTTCTCTTGTTTTAACAAATAAATGCACTGAGGCGTACATATATTTGTGTTAGACCAAGTTATAAAGTAAACTTGATCCCTTACAAGGTTTTTAAAGTAAACCTTGCCCGAGAAAAATTATTCCCGTTGTGAGCCAAAGCTTTCATAAGAAATACTTGACTTTAATATGAAAACCGGGTTGCAGTCAGAAATAACTACAAGCCATTTTGGCATGTTTTATGAAATATTTACAACTTTTGTACGAACTCTATTTATGACGCCGTGTCGATATTAATCAACATTTCTAAGGCCGTAAATATTATCGTACCAAAGGACATGTCTTTGAAAAATAAAGTAAATTTTTTTTTTTGGATTTTTATGAATTTTCAATTTTTATGGTTTTTATATGGTTTTATATTTTTGTGGATAAAGATATAAACAATATATACAAATGATCACCAAGGATACGGAGAATAGTTTTACCAACACTATTCTTTCGCTTCATCTGCTAGTTCCTTTAGAGTCTCAGGCGAGAAAGTTCTCATTCCTAGCTTGTCGGCCAAAAATTCAATTCGAGCACGATCTAAAGCCATCGTGAAAATATCCGCCAATTGACACTCAGATCGGACAAATTAAAACTCGATCAATCCATTTTCCACTTGCTCCATGATGAAATGGTAGCGAATGTCGATATGCTTCGACCGGGAGAATTGATCATTGTTGCAGCATAATGCAATTGCACTCTTGTTGTCGCAGTACATCGGAATTTTGTTGAAACCTAGACCATAGTCGGTTTATTACGATCTCATCCAAAGAATTTGAGCACAGCAACCGAACATAGCTATGTATTCATCTTCCGTACTTGAAATTGCAGCGCTTTTCTGACTTTTCGATGCCCAACTAATTAGTCAATCTCCTAGTAGTTGCAGAGTTCCACTCGTGCTACGCCTTGTATCTTGACAACCCGCGTGATCCGCATCTGCATATGCCATAAGTGCAATCGAAGAGTCCTTCGAATACCAAAGTCCCCCATTAATGGTTCCTTTAAGATATCGAAAGATCCATTTCACAGTAGCCAAGTGTAACTCAGTAGGTCGAGTTTGATACCGAGCACACATACATATAGCAAACTGAAGATCAGTTCGACTCACTGTGATATACAGAAGAGTACCGATCATTCCACGATAAAGTGTCAGATCAAATACAAGTCCATGTGGATCTAGATCAAGCTTAGATTTTTCCACCATTGGAGTATCCATAGGGTCGCAAGATTCCATCTTATATTTCTTTAGCGATTCAAGGGCATACTTGGATTGATTGATAAAGATGCCTCTAGGACTCTGAGATATCTGAAGACCTAACAAGAATGATACCTTGCCCATCATTGACATCTTAAACTTGGAAGACATGAGTGTCCCAAACTCATCGGATAAGGTTTGGGTCGAGGCTGCAAATATAATATCATCAAAATATATTTGTACCATAATCATATCTTTACCTTGTTTTTGAATGAACAGCGTGGGATCCACCTTGCCTTTAGCGAAGCCTTGCGAAATGAGGAATTGTGACAATAGATCATACCATGCGCGAGGAGCTTGCTTCAACCCATAGAGAGCCTTCTTAAGCTTGTACACATGATTAGGATAATTAGGATTCACAAAACCATCCGGCTGTTGAACGTAGACCTCTTCCTTGATTTCACCATTAAGAAATGCCGTCTTCACATCCATCTGATAGACGATCATATTCATGTGGGCTGCATAAGCGAGGAATAGTCTAATAGCTTCCAAACGGGCAACAGGTGCAAAGGATTCCATAAAGTCGATGCCCCATAATTGCTTGTATCCACGAGCTACTAGTCGAGCTTTGTTCTTCAATATTCCGCCTAACTCATCGAGTTTCACCTTGTAAACCCATTTCAAAGTGAGTAACTGCACTTGATCCGGGCATGGGACAAGTTCCCATACTTCAAGACGTATAAATTCATTAAGTTCTTCTTGGATAGCTTCTATCCAACATGATTGAGTAAAAGCTTGTTGCCATGTCTTAGGTTCAACTTCAGTGAGAAAAGCATCAAAGTGACGAAACATTGCATTTTCTTGTAGATGACTTTGTGTGGATACCGGACGATTAGGGTCACCAATAATAGAATCTATAGGATGATCCTTTGTCCACTTGTTGTCATGTTCACGAATCCGTGGATTGGAGTAAACTATAGAAGGAGCTTCCTCTGAGGTGGACGAACCGACTTGATTAGGGTCGGGAATTGGTACACCAAAGAAGGGAAGTTCACGCATTTGACCGAATTCCAAATCGTGATCATCATCATCCTCTTCATCATCAATAGGCATGATATGGGTAGTTGAAACATGTGTTGGTTGAGAATTACTTGTTGAAGGTATATCTTGACCAATTGTAGGTGCAGATGTATCTGATTGTGCAACGGTTTCTGGAGCGACAACTTCGGTTACCGGAGCAATTACCTCAGGTACTGGAGCAACAATACTTGGAGGAGTAAAGAATTCATCAAAGAATGGTTGAAACAACGTATCCCATTCCTTCCTAGTAGGTGGTGTAAATGATGATGAAGTAGGGTTGTTTGGGACAAGACCGGAACTAATATTACTGGGTCCCATTTCATGAAGTGCGGGTTCAGAGCTGCTTTGCTCAGAAGCCATTGCTGTCAGCTCATCAAAATCAACATTCATAGTTTCAAGGATCTTGCGAGAGTTACGGTTGTAGATTCGGTATGCCTTCTTTGTGGGTGCGTAACCAATGAAAATACCAATATCAGCCTTTGGTTGAAGTTTTCCCAAATTGTCACCATCATTATTTGGATAGCAAAGAGAACCAAATACATGAAGATATGATAAATCTGGTACTTTTCCATGGAGAAGCTCATAAGGTGTTTTACCATGGTGTTTACGAATTAGTGACCGGTTTTGGGTGTACACTACTGTAGATACTGCTTCTGCCCATAAAAACAATGGAGCCTTTGCGTAAATTAACATCGTTCGAGCAGCTTCCATAAGTGTGCGATTTCGCCTTTCAACGACACCGTTTTGTTGTGGAGTGCGTGCAACGGATGTTTCATGAGATATGCCAACTTCTTCATAATAATCACGCAAGATTTGATTCACAAATTCGGTTCCATTATCTGTATGTATGCGTCGGACAGTAGTGTTGAGACGCACTTGAATCATCTTGAGAAATCCGATGATGAATTTAGGTGCCTCATTTTTTGCTTTAAGAAATTTCACCCATGTAAACCGAGAGTAATCATCGACAATGACGAGGATGTACTTTTTGCCACTAAGACGTTCAACACGCATTGGCCCACAAAGATCCAGATGCAAAAGATAAAGTTTCTCTTGGTTGGTGTCTTCAGTCTTGGGTTTGTATGACTTCTTAGTGCTTTTCCCCATTGTACACGCGGAACACAAATGATCCTTGTGAAATGATAGTTTAGGAATGTGACAACCCTGGTTTTGAGGTTCGTCACTTAGTTTTATTTTGAGCTAGTTACGTGTCTTTACGTGTTTATGTGCTAATTGGTGTGTATAGATTGTGGTTTGGATATCGTTTCCGGTACGGGGTACCTTGTGAGCGAAACGATGTGTGATGATTTCATGTTCATGAGTTGACAATGTAGTGACTATGAAATGAGATGGTGTTATTTGGTGGTTTTAAGTATACGTATATGTATTATAGAAAATCGTATTTTTACGATTTACGGTTTAGCATTTAGAGGTCTCGGATGAGGTAATTAATCATATGGATATTTTTAGGGACGGTTTTAAGTCATTTAGGACTTAGTTATAAAGTTTATTTCAAAATTTGAGATTTTTTTTAAAAGTGTATATTTTACGTCTTTTACGGTAAAACGCGTAAATTTGACTAGTTTTACGGTTTTGGGGTTTTGGAGGCTTTAGGAGCTGAAATAAATTAAGGTAAATTAAGGTAATATTATTAATACATATATTAATAATAAAAATTAAAAAAAACGAAATTAAGGAGGGTTTAAGTCGGTTTTGGACGCAAGAAAAGAAAAGAATAGGGGAAAAAAAGGAAAAAGGGAACCGGGCTTTTGGAATGGGCCAAGGACTTGTTAGGAAACTATATAAATACTTTTTATTAACCAAAACACTTCATAAAATCCCTGGAGATCAAGTTTTAGTCGGCATCAATGGTGGTTTTAGGGTTCTTCATTAATTTTTTTCTTCTTTCAAAAATTCTAAGGTAAAATCTTTAATACTCTTTTTAATTAAATTGTTTTAATTATTTCTCAATCATCTTATGATGGATTTAGGTTAGCGTTTAAATAAGAATCTGTATTTTAATGATAACATAATGATTATATGGTTTAGGGCTTGTAATTAATGGGGTTATGGGTAATTAATTAGGTTAATTTGATTAAACCCGTTTTTAAAAACTGGGCAGAATTTTGAGTCAATTGTTTTGATCATATTGGGAGTTCTACAAACTCTTATTTTGCGATCCAAGTATCCCTGAAAAGGTAATTGAAGTGGCTTTCCAATTCAAGAAACTAGAACTAAATTGGAGGTCGGGAAGTAGGTCAAAAACAGGTTACAACAGTTGGAGGTCAATACAGTTTTGAATTCAGCCTGTTTTCTTTTTAAGTTTTGGGTTGTTTGGGGTACTTAGGGTTGCATTGGGATCTTCTCACAAACATGAGAGATGGTTTATATATTTTAATAAGTATCTGCACTTGGGCTAAGGTTGTGGTTTAGGGTAAGACCCCTTAATTGTAACAAACTTTTTGTATGTTTAAAATCAGGAAATCTGGAATGACAAAAGTATATATATATATCGAGGCCTTAACAGTAGCTTTAAGGTTAGGGCAAGTGGGAGGTGTTAGCTAACATATGTAAGGGTATGAATATTCCTTTTGTAGAGTTCATGGGTATGTTTAAGGGGGAGATCGACCCATAGTTTAAGGTATGAAAAACGGGACTGTTTTGGGTAAAAATGTTAACGGGATGTGTTATGAAGTAAAACGAGTTAAGGGCTTTATAGAGGGGTGTAATGAGATGCTTAGAGCATATATATGAGGTATATATATGGGAGAAGGTTAGATGTCCATCATAGGTTGATGAGCCATTTTAGTGTTTGGTTCATGTTTTGATTATGTGTTTTTGGTTGTTAGCTTTTTGCTAGTGCGCGGATGTTTGGGGAAGCTCAATCAGGTGAGTTTCATAGTCTCATGTTTAATATTGATTTTAACTTCCAGATGGGATGGAAGAGACACTGTGTTGAGTTATTTTCTAAATTGATGCTGTGAGTGTGTTTATGATTTGAGATGGACTTGTGTGTACATTATGTGATTAACTGCTATGTGATTCTTGATTGTGTATGATTTGGATCAGGGGACACGTGCCGTCTCAGTTATTGTGGTTTGACTAGGTAGTAGCCTTGTGGTTTGACAAGGTAGTGGCCTTGTGGTTTGACAAGGTAGTGGCCTTGTGGTTTGTCAAAGTAGTGGCCTTGGGATAGGTACATAGTGTGATCATCTATGGTACCATGATGTTGTTTGGCAAGGTAGGAGCCTTGGATTGGTTTGGTATGATTAATCTTGATTGATAGTTGTTAATGCATATTTGTAACACATTGTCCATATTTTATTGTATTGGATGGTTGTTGTTCACAGCTTATAACTATTTTGGCGTTGGAGTCTAAACCTATGACTCTCACCAACTTTATGTTGACGTGTTTTAGTGTCTCTTTCAGGTGTGTATGTGGTTAAGCGTGAGGATAGAAGTGGCTAGACTTGGATGCATTAGGATTGCATATAGAAGGAGATCCCCGTTCCTTCTTAGTTTTCCTTTATGTTTTTTTGAATAAGTGATACTGTTGGCACCTATATGTTTGTTTTGTTTGTATTATTTGTTTGTCTTGGGTAAGAGGTAGGACTGTTACCTACTTACATAGACTCCTACATGTTGAGATATTGTCATGACATTTGTGTCGCCATTTATGACATTTCTTATATCATTTAGTTATCTCTATAGACACGCTATTGTTGTGATGATATCCATACGTCGTGCCCCATATTCCGCCGTGATGGGGTGTGACAGAATGGTATCAGAGACAATGGTTATAGAGAATTAGGTTGCCTAGTCGCGTAGCCTAGTCTATAGCTTAAGGGTCCCTGCATATAGGCGTCATAGGAGTATGTGTGCATTTTACATAAATTGATGTGTTGGGATGTTATTTATTGCGATGTTTTGACTAGTATGAATTGAACCATAGTAAGTTCATACTTAGCCACATGTTATTATCTTTTCGGGTTGTGACTAGGGCGGGTTGAACCATAATCGTCCACGCTAGTCATTGTCGTATTTTGCTTAAATTGTACATTATAGTACATAATTTGGTACATGGTAGTTTCTATCTTTTGTCGAGTTATTTTACATACCCGAGGTATGTTACTTTTTCTTTTGATGTTTAAGTCATGTTCCCTAAGAATCGTGTGGTGGTTCGAGTTACTAGGAATTTTTAAGTAGCTTGGGGTACGGACTGAAGGGAGTTGATGAACATGATTGGATATGAGTATATCCAGCGAACTGGGAAAAGGATAGGCAAGTGAGATATTTATACAACCTTCGGAGTTACACTGAGGGCATGAGTGATTGATAAGAGGGAGTTAGGAAACTCATTAGCGATGGCTGAGTTTTTCGTATAATGATAGTTATCATACTAGAAGTCGATAAATGCCATTTGAGGCACTATATGAAAGGATAGGGTGAGTTGTCCCCATGGTGGACTGGAATTGGTAAAAGAGGCTACCAATGAGGTAATGATGTAGAAAGGGGGAAACCACTAGAGTTAGTGACAAAGTTATGTAGGGAGTTTCACCCATAGTAGCAGGTGGTATGTTTTGGTAAAATGGAAGAGTTGATGTAGAGTTTTGTAGGTCCATTTATGATCTTTGGAAAGATCGGACCATTAGCTTATGAGCATAGAATTACCTGGGGGAAATGAGTTGTATACATGATACATTTCATGTATTGGGATTGGTAAAGGTTGTTTGAGAATGCATTTTGCATGTATGGTTATTCGGGACTGGTGTTAATGAGAGTCTTTGTTTTATCAAAGAGTCATCTGTGAGATTTGTTGACTGTGAGGTCGAGAGTTTGGCAATGAGTTTAATTATTTTTGGGTTGTATACATGGTATTTTGAAACTTGAACTGAAGTTCACATGGATATGAGAGGAGTTCGTTTAGAACAAGTATCCTCATGTGATTTGTTGTTGGTGTGTTTGATCCTAAGGAGTAAATCTCGGGACGAGATTTTTATTAGGAGGGAGTGATGTGACAACCCTGGTTTTGAGGTTCGTCACTTAGTTTTATTTTGAGCTAGTTACGTGTCTTTACGTGTTTATGTGCTAATTGGTGTGTATAGATTGTGGTTTGGATATCGTTTCCGGTACGGGGTACCTTGTGAGCGAAACGATGTGTGATGATTTCATGTTCATGAGTTGACAATGTAGTGACTATGAAATGAGATGGTGTTATTTGGTGGTTTTAAGTATACGTATATGTATTATAGAAAATCGTATTTTTACGATTTACGGTTTAGCATTTAGAGGTCTCGGATGAGGTAATTAATCATATGGATATTTTTAGGGACGGTTTTAAGTCATTTAGGACTTAGTTATAAAGTTTATTTCAAAATTTGAGATTTTTTTTAAAAGTGTATATTTTACGTCTTTTACGGTAAAACGCGTAAATTTGACTAGTTTTACGGTTTTGGGGTTTTGGAGGCTTTAGGAGCTGAAATAAATTAAGGTAAATTAAGGTAATATTATTAATACATATATTAATAATAAAAATAAAAAAAAACGAAATTAAGGAGGGTTTAAGTCGGTTTTGGACGCAAGAAAAGAAAAGAATAGGGGAAAAAAAGGAAAAAGGGAACCAGGCTTTTGGAATGGGCCAAGGACTTGTTAGGAAACTATATAAATACTTTTTATTAACCAAAACACTTCATAAAATCCCTGGAGATCAAGTTTTAGTCGGCATCAATGGTGGTTTTAGGGTTCTTCATTAACTTTTTTCTTCTTTCAAAAATTCTAAGGTAAAATCTTTAATACTCTTTTTAATTAAATTGTTTTAATTATTTCTCAATCATCTTATGATGGATTTAGGTTAGCGTTTAAATAAGAATCTGTATTTTAATGATAACATAATGATTAGATGGTTTAGGGCTTGTAATTAATGGGGTTATGGGTAATTAATTAGGTTAATTTGATTAAACCCGTTTTTAAAAACTGGGCAGAATTTTGAGTCAATTGTCTTGATCATATTGGGAGTTCTACAAACTCTTATTTTGCGATCCAAGTATCCCTGAAAAGTTAATTGAAGTGGCTTTCCAATTCAAGAAACTAGAACTAAATTGGAGGTCGGGAAGTAGGTCAAAAACAGGTTACAACAGTTGGAGGTCAATACAGTTTTGAATTCAGCCTGTTTTCTTTTTAAGTTTTGGGTTGTTTGGGGTACTTAGAGTTGCATTGGGATCTTCTCACAAACATGAGAGATGGTTTATATATTTTAGTAAGTATCTGCACTTGGGCTAAGGTTGTGGTTTAGGGTAAGACCCCTTAATTGTAACAAACTTTTTGTATGTTTAAAATCAGGAAATCTGGAATGACAAAAGTATATATATATATATATCGGGGCCTTAACAGTAGCTTTAAGGTTAGGGCAAGTGGGAGGTGTTAGCTAACATATGTAAGGGTATGAATATTCCTTTTGTAGAGTTCATGGGTATGTTTAAGGGGGAGATCGACCCATAGTTTAAGGTATGAAAAACGGGACTGTTTTGGGTAAAAATGTTAACGGGATGTGTTATGAAGTAAAACGAGTTAAGGGCTTTATAGAGGGGTGTAATGAGATGCTTAGAGATATATATGAGGTATATATATGGGAGAAGGTTAGATTTCTATCATAGGTTGATGAGCCATTTTAGTGTTTGGTTCATGTTTTGATTATGTGTTTTTGGTTGTTAGCTTTTTGCTAGTGCGCGGATGTTTAGGGAAGCTCAATCAGGTGAGTTTCATAGTCCCATGTTTAATATTGATTTTAACTTCCAGATGGGATGGAAGAGACACTGTGTTGAGTTATTTTCTAAATTGATGCTGTGAGTGTGTTTGTGATTTAAGATGGACTTGTGTGTACATTATGTGATTAACTGCTATGTGATTCTTGATTGTGTATGATTTGGATCGGGGGACACGTGCCGTCTCAGTTATTGTGGTTTGACAAGGTAGTAACCTTGTGGTTTGACAAGGTAGTGGCCTTGTGGTTTGACAAGGTAGTGGCCTTGTGGTTTGTCAAGGTAGTGGCCTTGGGATAGGTACATAGTGTGATCATCTATGGTACCATGATGTTGTTTGGCAAGGTAGGAGCCTTGGATTGGTTTGGTATGATTAATCTTGATTGATAGTTGTTAATGCATATTTGTAACACATTGTCCATATTTTATTGTATTGATGGTTGTTGTTCACAGCTTATAACTATTTTGGCGTTGGAGTCTAAACCTATGACTCTCACCAACTTTATGTTGACGTGTTTTAGTGTCTCTTTCAGGTGTGTATGTGGTTAAGCGTGAGGATAGAAGTGGCTAGACTTGGATGCATTAGGATTGCATATAGAAGGAGATCCCCGTTCCTTCTTAGTTTTCCTTTATGTTTTTTTTGAATAAGTGATACTGTTGGCACCTATATGTTTGTTTTGTTTGTATTATTTGTTTGTCTTGGGTAAGAGGTAGGACTGTTACCTACTTACCTAGACTCCTGCATGTTGAGATATTGTCATGACATTTGTGTCGCCATTTATGACATTTCTTATATCATTTAGTTATCTCTATAGACACGCTATTGTTGTGATGATATCCATACGTCGTGCCCCATATTCCGCCGTGATGGGGTGTGACAAGGAAGACCACGAACAAGTTCGTTTTTCGCCAGGTGATTCATAGCGTCAAAGTTAAGATGAGATAACCGTCGATGCCATAACCATGACTTAGTCTTTGATGCTTTGGAGAGAAGACATACGGGAGAAGCGACCATCATATCTTGTAGAGACAAAGTATAAAAATTATTCCCTCGAGTACCTTTCAATAAATCAACCCTTCCAAATTACGAATGAAGCAGGTATGCTCGCGAAAAGCAACTTCTAGGTTTGCATCACAAAATTGTCCCACAGAAAATAAGTTGTGACCGAGACCCTCCACATAATACACTCTTGAAAAAATAACATTCCCAATATGATATTCAGGGCTTGGTTCATTATGCGGCTTTGTTTCGTGTGTTCGTTTTTGCATGATTCTTGTGATCTTTTGTCATTTTCTCAATATCCGTACCTAAAATACACAAGCAACAAACACAAGCATATATATGGGTATTTTGATGATATTTAATGCATTTTAAGCCCTTTTTGGACGATGAGACTATGTATAAAAGCAGTCTTACCACTCCCCCAAACTAAACCATTGTCGTGCCCTCACGCAATGCTAGAATAAAGTATCGTAGCACCTTAAAAATTCATTTTTATTCACTTTATTGAACGATAAACTAGCTACACTACTACTATTGCTACTACTACTTGCGTTTTAGACATAATGTATGATTTTCATCACAAAATGGGACGTTTAGGTTCATAGAATAAGAACACGTGAATGCTTCGTTAGAAATAATTTCATCGTCCTCGATTTTCACCCCAATTCCATGCCAAGCGTGCAACGAGATCATTGTCATTATAAGTTAGTAATTCTAACACTACTCCTATGCCCTAATCACGTACTTATCCTCCCATTATCCTAAGTTGTATCTCTTATATTTTATTATGTCTTGAATGTTTCACGAGGATACATTGTTTGACTTATGCGATAATAGAGAATTAGGTCTAAAAATAGAGTCCTAACGGTGTAACCAAGACCATCAAATCAATAACCCCTCCCAATAGACAACGATGTCAAAAAAATTAAGTCAACAAGAAGAATCGATAAACACGGTTTTATAATGGTTTTGAACATGAGACTTATTACCAAGACTTTTATACGCCCCCTAACGGAAGGGCCTTATTATCTTTGGTTTACCTCCATCTTTTATTCAACTTCGCCATGAAGCTTTTATTATGACTTCAGTCTTGCCTTGCCTTTTATTATCCACCTCATCGGTAGTTTTATTAGCCAAAGACGTATATCCTCACGCTAAGGCGAATTTTGGATCTTTAAAGCTTCAAAGATTAAGGCTTGATTCACTTTCAATTTTGCATAGATTTTTCGGCCTTGTGGGGCTTCAAATTGTTTGCTTGATTTAGGTGAGCACTTGAAATCTTATTATTAGGTGAAGCTTTTAATTATTTCGGTGCCAATACTTCAAAACCGTGACGCTGGCGATACCTTAATGTCTTCCCAATTTAATTACACGGAAGCTACTAGAAAAGACTAGAAACCCAACAATCCCAACTAAACCGCTAAGTGAATATTTATTAAGAAAAAAATATTTACATGCGAAGGGAGTATAAGCAAACAACAAGAACACATGAGTTTTTGAAAGAATACGAGTATTCTACGTTTAGCATAGTAACTTATAATTAACCCTATCATTTCTCGTCCTCATTTAAGAGACTTAGCCTAATGTGAAGTTAAGGAATCAAAGCTAAGTGCTCAACACGCACGGTCGAGTCAAAAATTACTCTTATTCTCGCCATCGGAAAATCTACATTCGTGTATTCAAACACTCATAAAACATGAGAAAATTTTTAAAATTTGGCCCTTTTTAGCCTTATTTTGCAACAAAACGATAAACAAAAAGATAAACTTTGGAAAGCGTGAAGGGTTGGCAAGTCAAGTATCTATTCACCCCCAATACTAAAGTTAAACATTGTCCTCAATGTTTTGAGTCTAGGGGTGCAAACACCCCCATACTAGAGACGTAGTCGAATGCCTAATCTAGCATGGAAAGGGTGTAACCGTTAAATTTAAAGCCGTTTATGAAGTGTGCTAAAAACCTACGGTTAGAACATCAAAGGATATATCATGGATATTGAGAAAGTCTTCAAAGCAAACGATCGAGTGCTCCCATAAACGAACACGAGAGGCTCCAATCGCGAAGATCATGATCATCTAAAGTCCACAATTCACAAACAACCATGGAACAACGGTTGGAAGGGCATAAATCCCCACACGTTAACTACATTAGAAAGTGATAATATGTACATAGGATAAGCATGGGACTCCCCCACGAGGCACCTCGTTTTTGATTACCGAGTCATGAGCTCAACTCGATCCCCTCAATACTAATTATCATTGGGGAAGGTGACTTGGTCGAGGTAGTTCAAGGATGGAACTTCCCCGCCAAAGTAGTGCTTCAACCTATGTCCATTCAGCTTGACATTGGGGCCATCATTTTGAGCTAGCTCGATGGTCCCATATGGAAATACTTGAGTAACGGTGAATGGACCGGACCAACGGGATTTTAACTTACCGGAAAAGATTTTCAAGCGAGAATTAAAAAGCAAAACTTGATCCCCAATGTTAAAAGCCCGGTTTTTAATCTTAGAATCATGCAATTTTTTAGTTTTTTCTTTATAAATCAATGAATTTTCATAAGCAATGTCCCTCAATTCATCCAATTCATTTAATTGCATTTTCCGGTGTTTTCCCGCGGTCTCCATATCATCATTACAATGCTTTAGGGCCCAATAAGCCTTGTGTTCTAATTCAATTGGCAAATGACAATTTTTCCCATACACAAGCTTATAGGGAGTGTACCTAATGGGCGTCTTATGAGCGGTCCTAAAGGCCCATAAAGCATCGTCCAACTTATCCGACCAAGATTGTTGGTTTTCCCCAACGGATCTCTCCAAGATCCTCTTCAACGCTCGGTTTGAAACCTCGACTTGCCCACTCGTTTGTGGGTGATAAGCCATAGAAAGCCGATGTGTAACCCCATATATCCTTAGGACCCTTTCGAATTGCTTGTTACAAAAATGGGTTCCACGATCGCTTATGATCGCACGAGGGGTTCCAAACCGAGAAAATAAGCTTTTCAAAAACTTGACTACCACACGAGCATCATTGGTGGGCAAAGCCTTAACTTCCACCCACTTAGATAGGTAGTCAACCGCAACGAGGATGTACTTATTACCACGAGATGATGGGAACGACCCCATAAAGTCTATGCCCCAAACGTCAAAGATCTCACACACTTGGATGATATTTTGTGGCATTTCATCTTTTTGTGAGGCTTTTCCTTGTCGTTGGCATGAATCACAAGACTTCACAAGATCTTGTGCATCTCGGTAAATAGTAGGCCAAAAGAAGCCGACATCAAACACCTTCTTAGCTGTGAGATTAGCACCGTGGTGACCACCCGTGGGTCCCTCATGGCAAGCTCTAAGGATATTAGAATCTTCAGTGCCAAATACACAACGTCGGATGATTTGATCCGCACAAGTTCGAAACAAGCTAGGGTCGTTCCAAAAGTAGAACTTGACGTCACAAAAGAATTTTCGTTTTTCTTTAGTCGTCATACCCTTAATGATGAAGTTCCCCGCATGGTAATTTGCAAAGTCCACAAAACATGGGGTGGAAGAATCAAGCTTAGAATTCACTACACCGAGTGTCTCAAGCGGAAATGTTTTGGTGATTTCCTTGGGCTCGTAAACACTTTGGTGAGGATCTTCCAAACGAGAAAGATGATCGGCCGCTAGATTCTCGGCTCCTTTTTTGTCAACAATTTTGTGATCAAATTCTTGAAGGAGGAGAATCCAACGAAGTAATCTTGGCTTTGCATTTTGTTTAGCCATGAGATACTTGATAGCCGAATGATCCGTATACACTATGCATTTCATCAAGACGAGATAAGGTCGAAATTTCTCAAATGCATACACCATGGCAAGGAACTCCTTCTCCTTTGTAGTGTATTTAAATTGAGCCTCGATCATCGTCTTGCTAGCATAGTGAATAGGCAAGAAGTGCTTTTCATGACGTTGCCCCAAAACGGCCCCAATAGCGTAATCACTAGCATCATACATGAGCTCAAAGGGGAGGTTCCAATTGGGAGCAACAAGAATGGGAGCTTCGGTAAGTTTCCTCTTAAGGATTTCAAAGGCTCGTACACAATCTTCGTCAAAGACAAAATGTGACTCTTTTTCAAGAAGATGTGTAATGGGTCGAGAGATCTTTGAAAAATCCTTGATGAATCGACGATAAAAGCCCGTGTGGCCTAGGAAACTCCTAACTCCCTTAACGGTTTTGGGATGAGGTAATTTGGCGATGAAGTCTACCTTAGCTTGATCTACCTCAATCCCCTCTTTCGAGACCTTGTGCCCTAAGACGATTCCACTCTTAACCATAAAATGACACTTTTCCCAATTGAGCACAAGGTTGGTTTCCTCACAACGTTTCAACATTCTCTCAAGATTCGACAAACACGAAGTGAACAAATTACCAAACACGGAAAAGTCATCCATGAAGACTTCCATCGTCTTCTCGATCATATCATGAAAATTAGCCATCATGCACCTTTGAAAGGTTCCCGGTGCATTGCAAAGTCCGAATGGCATTCTAGGATAGGCAAACGTTCCATATGGACACGTAAACGTAGTTTTTTCTTGATCACGAGGATCGAATGGAATTTGGAAGTAACCGGAAAAACCATCTAAAAAGAAATAGAAATCGTTTCCCGCAAGACGCTCCAACATTTGGTCCATGAAGGGCAAGGGAAAATGGTCTTTTCGAGTGGCTTCATTCAACTTACGATAATCAATGCACACTCTCCATCCGGTCACTAGTCTAGTGGGAATTAACTCGTTGGCATCGTTTGGCACAACGGTCATTCCTCCCTTCTTAGGGACACAATGAATAGGACTCACCCAAGGGCTATCGGAAATAGGGTAAATCATTCCCGCGTCAAGGAGTTTAAGGACTTCCTTTTTGATGACGTCGTGAATTTTGGGGTTCACCCTCCTTTGACATTGGATTGCGGGTTTGTAATCCTCCTCCATTAAGATTTTGTGGGTACAAAACTTGGGATCGATCCCCTTAATGTCGGATAACTTCCACGCAATTGCCCCTTTGTGATCCTTTAGAACATCGACAAGTACGGTTTTTTCATCATTCGAAAGTTCCTTTGCAATAATAACCGGCAACTTGTCACCCTCCTCAAAATAGACATATTCGAGATGAGGAGGTAAATTTTTCAACTCGAGGATAGGTGGTTCCTCATGTGAAGATTTAGGCTCGATACTCATAACCTCCTCGGGTGGAGGAAATGGGAAATCGTTAAGAAAATCCTTGATAATCGAGAAGTCCTCATCGTTGTCGAGGTCTTCGTTACAAGTATGTGGAACATCGAATTCTTCCAACGTAAAACCACCACCTTCAAATGGAGTGAAGGTTGGTGTCGAATTATCAAGAATTAGATCTAACATAGTGGGATTGCCACTAGTTTCTTCATTACCAAAACCTAGAATTTCTTGTGAAAATTCCTCGCAAACCACGTCAATCATATCAACGAGGTTTATGGTTGCAACGGAATAAACATGAGAAATTTGAGAGTTTTGTGTTGCGTTTATAACAAGTTCCTCATCATTGAAACGTAAGGTGATCTTTCTAGCATGAACATCGATTAAAGCCATAGACGTATCTAAAAACGAACGACCTAAAATGAGAGGAACTTGAGGATCCGTGGGGATATCAACAACGATAAAGTCTACGGGATAGTAGAACTTCCCCACTTTCACAAAAACGTCTTCCGCCAATCCACATGCGGGAACCGTGGAATGGTCGGCCAACTCGATAGACATTAGTGAAGGAGTAAGATTAGGAAGATTGAGCGACTTGAAGATTGTAAGTGGCATCAAGTTAATGCTAGCACCAAGATCGGCGAAGGCGATGCATTCCTCCATATCTTGGATTACACAAGGGATCAAAAATTTACCGGGATCACCGACTTTTTGAGGTATGCGATTAAGATAAACCGACGAACAACTAGACAATTGGTGCAGTTTCTCCTAGTTGTTCAACATACTCTTAAAGTTAGCGGCAAATCGAGGCATCATGACCAAAGCATCGGCGAAACTCACATTAAAGTGCAAATCACGAAACATTTTCATAAAAAGCTCAAATTGGTAATTGTCGCGCTCTTGTCTTTTCTCCTTTTAAGTCTCGATGGATAGGGAAAAGGTGGTGTGGGTTGAGGCATAGTAGGCATAGCCTTTGGAACCTCGGGTTCTAATTTTGGTAAAGGGTCAACCATAGGTGTGGCATGAGCGGTACTTCGTGGGATTGGGACATGCTCCTTTTGGACCACCACCTTGGGTTCTTCCTCAATTGCTTCCTCTGTAGGAGCAATTGGTTGAGGAGTCGGTTCCTTAAGTGTCTTACCAATATGTGTGGTAATCACTTTCATCTCACCCTTAGGGTTTGATACGGTGTTGCTAGGAAGACTACTCGAAGACGGTTTACACATAATTGCCTCAAACATAGATGAGATTTTATCTTCAAACTTGGATTGCCTCTTCTCGGCTTTAACCATTTCTTGTTTTATCTCAAGTTACCCTTGTTCCATTTTTTGTTGGTTTTGTTGTAACCTAGTTACGGTTCCTTCCATCTTGTTGGTATGGATCTTAAGTTCATTAGCTAACTCATTTTTCAACTCTTTCTTCAAGTCGTTCTTAAACTCGGATCTTAGGCTAATGATTTCTCTTTGAATATTGTCAAACCTAGCATCATTCCCATTAGCGAATTCAACAAATTCATTTGGAAGATCTTTCAACGTTTGCAAACCTTTGTTGTTGTTTTGAAAATCATTTTGATTTTTGTTTGAAACTTGATTATTATCCCCTTGATTACCATAGTTTCCTTTGTTGAAATTGTTTTTGAAACCAACTTGATTGTTGCGATAGTTGTTGCTAGCATTTTGATTTGAACCAAAACCCGGTGGAGTCAATTGATTAGAGCGGGAAACTTGATCGTTTTGGTTGTAATTTCCCGTGGCCGCGTAGGCACTCGAAGTGTTACCACCGTTGGTAATGCACTCGGAGAAATCATGACCTCCACCACAATATATGCACGAAACCTCAACCGCTTTAGCCGTAGCGGGAGCACTTGGTTCACCAACTTTGAACTCAATCAAAAGTTCTTTTAGCTTATCAAAAATCTTGTTTTCCAAGTTCGCCTCAATTTGGCAAGCATCGATGGTAGTAGACAAAGAAGGTGAAGCCGAAGAAGGAATCCTTACGAACATTAGACGTGCTACGAGGACTATACACCTTAGATCTATTCTCAATTATCACCAAAGCTTCCTCAACCGTTTTACACAAAAATCTACCACCCGCGGCAGCTTTTAAATAATCCCTCTCATGATCATTAAGTCCATTGTAAAACGTGTCAATTTGATGCAAGTCGGAAAAACCGTGATGAGGACATTCATGTAACATCTCCTTAAACCTATTCCAAGCCATTGAAAAACTTTCATTAAACTCTTGTGAAAATTTTGAAATATCGTTTTTCAAGTGCGTAGTCTTAGAGGGCGGAAAAAAATGGTTCACAAATTTAGACACGAGATCCTTCCACGTCAATATAGAATTGGGTGGCTCTTTCTCTAACCAAATATCAGTGGGCCCCGCTAAGGAATACGGAAAAAGCATCATCTTAATCGAGTCATTTGAGACATCCTTAAACTTGCAAGTGGCGGTAAGACGATTGAATTGGCGGATATGGTTGTGTGGATTGTCCTTCTCATCACCACGGAATTTGTTGTTTTGGATCATCGACAACAAACCCGTTTTCACCTCAAAATTCTCCGCAAGGATAGCGGGAATCACAATAGCCTCTCCATAACCCTCGGTGGGTGCTTGAAGTAACTTCATCATAGTTCGATTCGCCATGGTTGGTGCTTCTCTTACAATGGGTTCGTCAATAGGAGACTCCTCACTAGAAAGATTGCGAGTGGGAGTTTTGTTCTTTCTTTTACGTGCACGTCTTGCTTGATTACGAGTTAGCATAAACGTCACGTACAACGAGGGGACGAGCAAAGAAGATTCTTTTTGGTGTTTTGTATTTTTCAATTTTTTTGTGGTTTTTGATTATATTAACCTTTTTGGATTTTGGTGAATGTATTAAGTAGACACAAATCTACAAATCTCCTTCTTAATCAAATCTCTTGATTAAAGAAGCCTCAAGGAATGAAAACGATGACGTGAAGTGAACGCCTTCGATGACTTTAGAACGTTGGTGGAACACCAAAACGTTCAAGAGGGTTTAATCAATTGAAACCAAGAAAATATATATGATACTTAGTAATACTTTGGGCGGCAAAAACCTCGATTAGCTCTCAAAATCAAATACTCACAAGCAAGCGGGGAAACGAGGCGGCGCGAAGCACTTAAGAGCCTTTTTCCTTAGGATATATTTTATAATATCCGCCTTATACCCACCTTATAGTTTGTATTTTTCAAGATTGAGCTTCACGAAAGTATTTATCTATTTTTGCATTTTTCTTTGGTTTGAGATTCGAATACAATTGGGTAATGACCTCCCAAGTAAAGGTTGTGATTTCTCACGTATTTGGAGTACTTGTGAATTTATTGTTCTACGTATACACTATAGTAATAATACTCACACAAAAATCGAAAACCGATAATACGTATTAGTAGAGTGCTACTAATACAAATACTATTTTGGTTAGTATATAAAAACAACAATTCCAAATCAATACACAACACGCCTCCCCGACAACAGCGCCAAAATTGATGTAGTGGTTTTACTAGTCTTTAGGAAAAGAGAGCAAAAGTGGCAAGTATTAACAAGTAGTTTAGGAAAACCACAAGTTATGACCCAAAGTGGGGATCGTTCTCAAGGAGGCTTAGTGTGTGTGTAATGAAATGATTATCTTTGTGATTATATTTGAGAGAAAGAATGATAGAAATGAGAAAAGAAGAGAATGACGGTTACGATGTCGTATTAAACTAAGACGAAAAAGGTGTACACGTAAAACCGTAAAAAGCACCCAAATTAAAATTTTACCCTAAAAATTCCTAAAAATCACTAAAAATCCACAAAAATATTCTAAGAGTTTACAAAAAATCCAAACTTGCCAAAACCTTTTAATTAATTAAATAATGACTTTTTAATGCTAATTAAAGCCCTAAAAATCAATATTAACTATTAAAAAGTACAAAACAAGATTTTAAAGTTTGTAAACCTCAAAAATACCCTAATTAAGCTAAAAAGTATTTTTGAAAAATTTAAAACCACTAAAAACTATTTTTAAACAATTAAAAACTATTAAAATCAATTAAAACTTAAATTAATTCTAGAAAATAATTAAAAGACTCTAAAAATATTTGGAAAGTTGCAAAATTCCTAATTAAGTGTCTACAATCTATGAAAAATATAAAAACTTAGAAAATCAGACATTTAATTTTTAACAATAAAATAATATTAAAATATTATTAAAAATCCAAAAATCATAAAAAATTCTAAAAAGTTGCAAACTAGCTTAATTTAACCTAAATAACTCAGAAATGAATGTGAAATTACCTAAATACCCTTAATGGGCCTAAAAAGTGGGCTAAACCCAAAACAAATCCTAATTGGCCAAATTTGGGCCCAATACAAAAAGTGTCCAAAATAAGCCCAAAAAGCACTACTTGACTCAAAATTTGATTTTAAACAACTTTTTCCAAAGGCCCAAAAGCTGAAAGTGTGAAATAAGCTAGCTTATACCAAACAGCTTATTCTTAATGGGCTTTTTGGCCCATTAAGCTATAAGCCAATGCCATAAGCTCAAATTAGACACACAAGCTTCTTTTGTCCTAAATAAGACTTCTGTAAAAAGAAATTTTAAATAAGCCCAAGGAATAAGCCTGAAAATGCAATAAGCAATCTACAGAAAATGACAAAATAGTCGTTTTTGAGTTCTAGGCCACCCCAAAAGCTGATTCAAGTTTCTAATGCTTTTAAATGACTTAATTAAGCAAAATCAACAAAGAGTTTTCAAATAAGTTGACTCAATAAGCTAGAAAAAGCAAATAAGCACTTATGTAAAAGTCAAATAAGTTGGTTTTTACATCTCTCTAACATCTCTCTAAAACCTTCTCTCTAAAAACCCTAAAGCATTTTATTAAGAAATCATTGATTAATTTTTGATCCAACCATGGGATCATGAATTTTTTATTATAGATCCTTAATCTCCTATTCTTTATACACATTTTCATATAAAATTTCACCATTAAATCTTCCTGTTTCACCCATTTTAAATACATTTTATTAAGTTTTTTTCACTATTTCTTATCCGCCTAAACTGTTTCATTAAACCTCCTTCTTGAACCTTAATCCTTTCCTTATTCTTTCCTTAACCCTATTTTTTACCATGTATCATGTCTAATCAACCAGTTAATCCTATGGTTGATCCGGTGGATTCTGTTGAACCACCTCCGGTGGGTTCTGTTGGACCACCGCCGGTGGGTTCTTTTATGCCACCGCCAAAGAGATCCGGGAGGTCATTGAAGCCAGTGAAGACAACTAGGAATATGAATCCTAGCTCAGGTAATACCACGAAATATGTGGATAAGGATTTTTAGATCATATTGAAGGTATTGTTGTTAAAAAAGGGGTGAGTACCCGTTCTAGTATTAAGACTGGGGATTTGGGTAGTGCTGTTGAAGATATGGATATTGTGAATGAGGTGGTTGTTGAGAAAGGTGATAAAAATGTCTCAGTACACTCAGGGGAGGATACTGAAATGTTTTGGGGTTCTAATGGTGATGGTGATAAGGGGAGTAGTACTAGTTTAGGTGTTAAAGATGTTAAGGAAAACATGAATATAGATGAGGCCAAGGGAGTAAGTGATACCAGTGTTAAGAGTAAGAAGGTGAATGTTGTTAAGAATATTGTTAGAAATTTGGATAAGGGTGGCCAAAATTTGGTTAGTGATAAGAGCTCCCCTATGCCGGTTCCATTTGCTGAAAATCCCGTGTTTAATCCTAAGGTCAATAATGGTAGTAAGCCTAGGAGTCCACCAAAGGTTAGTTTTAGTGAAGAGAAAAGACCAGGGATGTTTAAGGTTGATACTGTGGATGCCAATAAGGGAATAAAGTCGGTGAGTAATTTTGAGGTTGGTGAAGGAAGCGGTGTGAAGGACGAACAGATGAAGGATAGTAATGGTAGCAATGAGAAGAAGTTTTCGTTTGCTAATGTTGTAACAGGTGAGAAAGGGATTGGTAATAACAAGCTTAGATATATAGATGGAATGGTGAATAGTAAAGGGAAGAAGGTTGTCGATATGGACCCGGTGGTGGTTGAAGGTAGTTCTAAGTGGAGCAGAACTTTAATAGGGCATTTTGTGGGATTCCAAATGCCTCATAGAGAGTTGTTAGGAAATTTGCGCAGAATGTGGAGGCAATTTCATTTTAAGGATGTTATGATGAACAATAGTGGCCTTTATTTCTGTAATTTTGACTCGATTGATGGTATGCAAGCTGTGGTGGAGAGTGGTCCTTGGTTAGTGGATAATAAACCGTTTTATGTTCAGAAATGGGAACCGGGAATCTGTATGTCTAAACCGGAGCTCACTAAAGTTTTAGTATGGGCAAAGATTTTTAATGTTCCGTTGGAAGCATGGAATATAGAAGGGATAAATCGTATTGCTAGCAGAATTGGCGTTCCGATTATTATGGATAGAATAACTACGGAAATGTGTGAAAAAACATATGGTAGAGCTAGTTTTGCTAGAGTGATGGTGGAAGTGGATTCTTCTAAGGATCTGGTTTATGAAGTAGAGATTTATTATAAGAGTCTGGAGCGGTCTATGATTTTGGAGGTTGAGTATCCTTGGAAACCCCCGGTTTGTGAACATTGTAAGGTGTTTGGTCATACTATCAAGAGCTGTCAGGCTAAAGTAGGGGAGGTGGCTTCTAATGTTACAAATGCTGCGAGGGTGACTAGAAACATTAATGTGGACAATATGAATGGTGATGGTTGGAGGGATGTGGTTAACAGAAGAGGTGGCTATAGTAGAGGAAGATTTAGTAATGCAGGAAGAGGGTCATTTGGTGGTGGTAGAGGTAATGCTGGTAGTAATGGTGGAAGAGGAAGCGGTGTAGCTAGGCATATGTTCCAGCGACTAAGAATGCTCAACCTAGTGTTAGCGTTAAACAGGTGGTTCAAGAAACTAAAGTTGAGAAGGTTAATCCAGTTAATGAAGCTAAGAAGAAGGAGGAGGTATCAAGTGCTAAGAAACCTAGTCTAAATGGAAATCCTAAAAGTAATAGTGTTATTAAGGAGGTTGCTACAGGTAATAGGTTTGAGGCTTTGGGTGTTGATGAAACTAATAAGGAAAATGAGAAGTGGAAGAAGTTTTGTATGAGAATTGATATTTTGTGTAATGAGGGGTTTGTTATTTCAAAGGAGGAAAAGAGTAAATGGTCGGCTAGGGAGATGGAGTATTTTTTGAGTAAGGAGAACAGTATGAAGGTAGATGTTAATTCTCAGGATAGCATTCTTAAAAGAAAGATTGAAAGTCTTCAAGATAGGATTGTAGCTGCTAATGATGGACTTCATGAAAATGCTACTAGGATTGCTAAAAAGAGGATAGTGGATGAATGTGGAGGTAAAAAGAATAATGTTGCGTATACCAAGTTTTATGAGCAAGCTATAAAGAAAGATACAGATAAAGTGAATATGATGGAATGGGAAAGAGATAAGCTTAAGGTGGATTTGTTTGTTTATTTAGGTACGCCTTTGACTGATGAGGTTAAAGCCACGTGGTCAGAGGATATGCTTGAATATTACAATGATGCCCTAGAGAATATCTATAATGATAGGATTAATGGACACTATAATGATGTAGAGGGTGTTTCAAACGCTACTGCAGAGTTTGTGTCAAAGGATGAAGTTAGTAATATTCATGATGTAACTATGGCAGAAATGCAAGGGGGTGTGGCTGCGGATTCTTCTAGTTTCCAATGATAGGTAAAATTGCAGTGTGGAATGTACAAGGGTTGAATAGTACCCTTATGCAAAAAGAAGTGAAGGATTTTATTACTGAAAATCATGTTAGTATGTTTGGTATTGTAGAATCTAGGCTAAGAAAGAAATCTGTTAAATCTGTTTGTGATGAGGTGTTTGGAAATTTGTCATTGGTTTCTAATTCGATAGATAGCAGAAAGGGTTGTAGGCTCATTGTGGGTTGGGATCCTTTGGCTGTGAATGCGAGGTTGGTTTCTCACATTGACCAGGTTATTCATTTTGAGGTATTTTTCGTTAATGATCAAAATAAGTTTTTCGTTTCTTTCGTTTATGGTGAGATTTTGGAGAAGTACCGTAAGCTTTTGTGGAAAAACTTAGTGGATTATAAAGCGGATATTGGTGATGCCCCTTGGATTTTACTTGGGGATTTAATGTTATGTTATCTTTTGAAGAGAGTTCTAATTGTTATAGTTCTAGAGTCGGGGGTATGGATGAATTTCGAGACTGTGTTCGTACTCTTGAGGTAGAAGATGTGTGTAGCAGTGATATGTTTTACACTTGGATCGAGAAGCGTAATGACCCAAACAGTGGTATTCTTAGGAAACTAGATAGGGTCATGGTTAATGAGAGTTTCACTCTTATGTTTAGAAGATGTTTTGCTCATTTCATGCCATACTTGTCATCGGATCATTGTCCAGCTCTTGTTACTTTTCCTGATGTGACTAGTTTGAAGCCGAGATCTTTCAGGTTCATGAATTTTTTGGCTGAGAAGGAGGGTTTTATTGATAGGGTCAAGGATAATTGGTTTGTTGATGTTAGAGGCTTTCATATGTTTGTGTTGGCCAAAAGATTGAAGAATATGAAAAAGCATTTGAGAAGATTTAATAGAGAAAACGGGAATGTTTTTGATAAAGTTAAAGTGCTTAAAGATGAATTGAAGGATGTGCAGAAAAGGCTTGATCAAGAACCTCTTAATCCGTCTCTGAGAGAAGAAGAGAGGATCTTTTCTAAAGCATATCATGATGCTGTCCTTGATGAAGAACGTGTTCTTAGACAGAAGACAAAGGTAGAATGGCTTAGAGAAGGAGACAATAACACGGCATATTTCTATAAGCTTCTTAAAGGCAAGAAGAGTAGGAGCAGAATTGAAGCTGTTTGTGATGATGAAGGTAATACCTACTATGGGTGTGATATCTGTGATCGTTTTGCAGACCATTACAAAAAGTTCTTCAAGAAGGATGATGTTGTTTTCCAGATTGAAGATGTTGATAATTTGTTCACCAAGAAGCTTGATTCTTTGGTGGCTGAGCACATGATCAGACCCGTGTTAGATGAAGAAATCAAGATTGCTATGTTTGGGATTAAGGATGATAAAGCCGCAGGCCCGGATGGTTATACTTCCAAATTTTTTAAGAAAGCGTGGAGTATTGTTGGACCGGATGTTTGTAATGCTGTGAAGGAGTTCTTTGTGTCAGGAAAATTACTTGGTGAGCTTAATACTAATCTCATTACTCTTATACCTAAGCTGAAAGTTTCTAGGAAGTTTTCAGACTATAGACCAATTGCTTGTAGTAATGTGGTTTACAAATGTCTTAGCAAGGTTTTAACTAATAGGCTTAAAGAGGGCCTTGATAGCCTTATAGATAGTAATCAGTGCACTTTTGTTCCGGGAAGGCATATAAGTGATAGTATTCTGATTATTCAAGAGCTAATGGTGGGATATGATAATTCTACTAGTTCTAAGAATTGTGCGTTTAAGGTGGATATTAAAAAATCCTATGACACAGTCAATTGGGATTTCCTTAAGACTATTTTAGCTAAGTTTGGATTCCATAACACTATGATCAATTGGATTATGGTTTGCTTAACGACTGCTTCTTTCTCTTTATCATTAATGGAGAAGTTCATGGCTTTTTTAAGAGTGGTAGAGGTCTAAGACAGGGCGATCCAATATCACCCTATCTTTTTACCCTAGTCATGGAGGTTTTAAACCTTATGATTAAGAGGCATATTAGACTGGATAATAGGTTTAAGTTTCATTCCAGCTGCAAGGAGCTTAACTTGACACACCTCTGTTTTGCGGATGATTTGTTATTGCTTTGTCATCCTGATGAAATCTCTGCTAGCATTCTTAGGAGGGGGTTGGATGAGTTTAGTATGTTCTCTGGTTTATACCCAAGTATGGAGAAGAGCACTGCTTTTTTAGTAATGTTCCAACTGTTATTAAGATGAGAATTGGGCTTGCCCTTCCATTTACTAAAGGAAATCTTCCCATAAGATATCTGGGAGTTCCTATGGTGACCAAAAAGCTTTGTAATAAGGATTGTATGATTTTGGTTGATAAGATCAAGTGCAGGATTTTGGACTGGAAAAACAGGTATCTCTCTTATGCAGATAAGTTGCAATTGATTTCCTCTGTTCTTTCTTCTTTGGGCTTTTATTGGGCTTCGATGTTTGTTTTGCCAAAACATATTTGTGATAGCATTGATAAAGTGTTGAAGAACTTTTTATGGGGTTTTAATGAGGGTAGGAAGGGGTTCACTAGCGTAGCTTGGAAAGATATATGTAGGCCAAAGTTTCAAGGTGGTCTCGGGCTAAAGTCGACTAGGAGTATGAATGATAGTCTTATGACTAAATATTTGTGGAATGTTTTTAGTAGGAAAGATTCGTTATGGGTGAAGTGGGTCAACATCTATAGGCTTAAGGGTAACAGTATATGGACCTGTCTGATTAAGAGTCACGCCTCTTGGTCTTGGAGGCATATCCTTATGCTAAGAGATAAAATAAAAGGTTTTGTTGGAGTTAAGATTGGGGACGGTAAAGATTGTTTTTTATGGATTGATAAATGGCACGAAAAAGGTTTGCTTTGTGATGTTATTTCTGATGTGCTTAAAAGATCCAGTGGTTATAATATTAAAGACAAAGTGGCAGATAGAATTAGTGGAAACTGTTGGTCTTGGCCGCATGATTGGAATAGGAGGGATAGGACTTCTCTCAATTTTGAAGTTCCCGCCCTTAATGATAACAGGGATGTTGCTATTTGGTATAATAAGAAGATGGTGGCTACTAATTTTAGTGTGAGAGAAGTTAGTAAAGTATTGAGACATGATGATCCGAAAGTGTTATGGTCTGAGCATGTTTGGTTTCCTCAGTGTATCCCTCGGCACTCTTTTATTTTGTGGCTTGCGGTTAGAGGAAGGCTTAAAACTCAAGATAGATTATCCAAATGGTTTCATGTTGACATGGTTATGTGTCCTTTGTGTAATATTGTGTTAGAAACAGCCCCTCACTTCTTCTTTGATTGTGTCTTCTCTAGATGTATTTTGGACAAGATGAAAGTGCTTTCTAAATTAGATGATCTCTCTTATGTTTGGGCTGAAGTGGTGTCAGGTGTGTGTATTAGGAAAGCTAATAGGTCGGTTTGGAGTATTATCCAAAGACTAGTCTTGGGTGCTACTGTCTACTTCATATGGCAAGAGAGAAATGCAAGACTCTTTGCTAAATCTTCTAGACCTGTTGAAGCTTTGATTAGTATTGTTGTGAGTGAGGTCAGACTGAAACTTCTTGGTCTAAAGTTTAATTGGTCTACTGATATTCATATTGCTGCAAGTTTATGGAATCTCCCTGGTCTTATAGCTAAAGATGGGAGTGATGGTGTGACTGACATGGATATCGATGATAGGTAGCTCTTTCATTTTTATGGTCTACTGCATGCTGATGAGAGGCCTGCAGGTTTGTTTGCTTTTGTTTGGTGTTTCTTGTTTCTTTCAGGTTGGCTTCTTCCTGTGGTGGAATGAGGGATTCCAAGATGATGGTTTAGAGTGTGGTGCAGCTAGGTTATTATCATGTTTGCTGCTGCGTCTTCAGGTGGTAAGGAAGGTATGAGCCTCTGTTGTACTCTTTTTTCCCTTTCTTGGTTTCCCACAGGGTTTTACTTGAAAGGGTTTTTTATGGAGGCAATTTGGTTCATACTGCTACTCTGGCACTTCCTTTGAAGATTTTGTACTCCAGCTTGGTTGCAGGTTGTCTATTGCCTGTTTTCCGTTTATTATTTAGTCTTGGAAAGTGTCCTATGGGGGATGGATTGGTCTATTTTGGATGCTTCCTTTTGGGTTGATTCAAGTAGATCATGTATTCTGAAGTAGGCCTTTCTTTTGACTAAATAGTTGGAATTGGTTGTCCAATGGAGTGCAATGTTTTGTATTAGTTATAGTCTAGGTTTCAAGTTCTTGTTTTTACTTGTATTCCTTAGACTGCATCTAGTATTTGTATTATGAGCTTGGGTTTTGTCCAATGCCATATGCTTTTTGTTCATGCCTTAGTCTGTTAACAAGGGATGTGTCCTTGTTGATTTATTCTTTGTGCATTTTGTATCAAACTTGGCTACTTGCCCTTTCTATCTTTATAAAATTTACCATTTAGAGTCAAATAAGTTGGTTTTCTAGCAAAAAGTCAAAGTCAAAGTCCAATAAGCTCCAGTCTAATCAAATGGGTCAAATAATGAAGATCTATCACAAAAAATAAGTTGTTGCAAGTCTGGATAAGCTAAAATAGCTTATTGATAAGCTGAGTTCAAAATAACACTAGCAGGGGCTAGTTTTGGGTGTTGACTAGTGGAAACTTTATCCACTGCTTGACTTGTTTGACTTTTTGTCTTTAGTGAACATTTTAAGATTCAGATTACACAAAGGCACCCAAATTATCTTTGGATAAAAAGGAGTCAATAACAATCAAAAGATCATAAACACAATCACCCAATTGTTACAGTTTAATCAATAAAGTACGAGATCTAGCACAGACATGAAACAATAAGCAGTTTAGGTTCAAAAAGCACTTAGAGCACAATTCAGCCAGCCAAATTCCACCAAATGCATTCACAAGCTATATTAAACTCAAATGAACAAGTCTAAAGAAGTTTCATGCAATGATTCAAAGAATTAAGCAAGATCTAAGCTGATGAATGTTACTGATGAACACTAACACATGCAGTTTTTTACTTTGCTGGTGTATTTGACACACAAGCCAGATTCAACACCTCAAATCTCTCAAACAGGTTACAATGACTTTGTTTAAACCACTTTTATCCCTAAGCATGCATACACACTAAGTGTTCCCAAAATCCTAGGTTAAAACAGGCAACAACAAAGATTTTATAGCAGATTGTTGATTCAAGGTTTCAACCCAAAAACTTGCAGCAAAACACTCTCAACCAAGCATATATCAGATATAGAACACAATCATAAACTTCCACAAACACAATAACAAGATTCAAGCTTAAACAGGTAGACCCGAACACCCGTTTAACTTTAAAACAAAGTTTTTCAAATCGAAAGCAAGATTCAGTATACCAAATGATCAATCTAGCATATAAACAACTTTATCATGCAAGACTAAGCAGATTTAAGCCAAGAAAAACAGTATAGCACAAATCCACAAAAATCTAATTTTTAGCAGATTTTCAAGGTTTCAAGACAAACCTCATGGATGTACATCCACACCCACGAATTTATGAGCTTTTGTGCTAGCTAGAATAAGCACAAGCTTACAATAACAACCTTGCTAAGATTCAACAAGGTAAGTAGCACAATATCAAAATCAAAAACTTAAAAAGCCTTGATTAATGCAACCTTGTTACCCCACACTTGATTATCCCCAAGTTATAAGCCTCACCACACCTTAATATCACAATTAGGATGCTATGATCAGCCCTATAACCCAAGAATTCCAAGGTTGAAACAAGAACTTAGCAAAATATCAAGCTTGAAGGAAAAATGCAAAGTTTTGCACTCTCCTTAAAAACAGGTTTTGAGATTCAAATTCAGTGAACAAATAACATAAACAAGCATAAAATAAGATGGCACTTGGTCTTTCTTAAACACACTTAACACAATTTCATTAAACTAAAAAGAGGATTTACAAGTGCTTGAACAAGGAAAAACCAAAAAGCAGCTGAAATGTAAAGTCCTAGTGCCTTTATATAGGCATACAATGTATCTAGAAAGCTGAAAAATAACATAAACCCTAGTTGTGAAGTCCCCATTTTGACCTTGTCTTGTTTGAATTTCTTGAAGGATCATGTGACAAATTTTGTTGTGTTGTGATAGCTGGCAAGTAAAAAGAGTATCCAAGGGTTTGTATGAAGCTTAGGATGTAAGCACAATTGTGGGACGTTGGATGACTGGCTCTCTTTGTCTTCTTCCTTTTAGACGTAGCAGGGGAGGTCCCATGCGGCATGTGGGTTGGTGGGGTGTCATGTTTAAGGTTTGGGATGTGATTATGATATCATAAATTATAAATCTGGATAATATTGGGGCTTAATTTTTGCTTAATCAAAAAGCCCTAATCCTTGTTCTTGAGTGAATAGTGTGACGTTTGATCCAGATTTAGGTTTAAAAATGTGTTAAGCGCCAATTTATAACTAATCTGTTAGGATTAGTTATTTAAATAAGTGAGTAGATAGCTGAGGTGTAGGATTGGTGTATTGTGATTGGTTGTGGAGTGGTAGTGGGACACATGTCACCATTTGGTTGGTCTAGGTAAGAATTGTGTCGGCCAAAAACAAACCCCCATCTTTATTGAACTTGTCTTTTTACTTCCAAACCTTGTCAACGCCCAATTAAGCTATAACAACTTTTCATTCTTTACACTTTTGCCCCAAAACATTTTGAAAAGTGAATTCAGGGGTAATTCTTGCCATTTTGTGATTCTTGAGGGACTGATTTGACATTTTCTTGATGGATAATGGTCTTAACTTGCATATTTGATATTTTGGAGGACTAAAGTTGCCAAGTCATAATGATTGAGGGACCATTTTTGCCAAATCTTCAAAGTTAAGGGTCCTTTTTGTAACTTTGGTATTTTCAAAGGACCAAACTTGTATTTTCTTGTACTTTGAAGGATTTCATGATATATTTGACTTTGTGGAGGATAATGGTTGACAATTTAGCTTTGTCGAGGGGCTAAACTTGTCAATTCTTCAAAGTAGATGGCCCTTTTTATAATTTTGACAAACTTTAGGGACCAAACTTGTAATTATGAAGATACAAGGGTATAAAGTGTCAATTCTTCCATATTGGAGGACCCTTCTTCATAATTCTTCAAATCTTCAAGGGTTTTCTTGGGAAAATTCTTCATTAGGGCTTGGTTCATTATGCGGCTTTGTTTCCCGTGTTCGTTTTTGCATGATTCTTGTGATCTTTTGTCATTTTCTCAATATCCGTACCTAAAATACACAAGCAACAAACACAAGCATATATATGGGTATTTTGATGATATTTAATGCATTTTAAGCCCTTTTTGGACGATGAGACTATGTATAAAAGCAGTCTCATCAGATCCCTCCAAAGGATTTTGATGAATGGAATCGTCTTCCTTCTCATGACTCGTTCTTGTCTGTCAAGAACTCGTTCGGGTTCTTCTATGATGGTAAGATCTTCACGTATCTGTTCCAGTGGATACTGAACCATGTGAAGGGGATGATACTGGTACCCTCTGAGTAAGGACACATGAAACACATTATGTACATGCGAAAGCTGTGGAGGAAACGCTAACCGGTAAGATACTTCACCGACTTGTTCAATGATATCAAACGGTCCGATGAAACGAGGACTGCGCTTCCCTTTAATCCCGAAGCGTCTAACACCACGTGCCGGCGAAACCTTAAGGAAGACGTGATCTCCTACGTTAAAATGTATGTCCCTACGATGCGTATCAGCGTAACTCTTCTGACGTTAACGTGCTTCCTGAAGTTTCTGCTTAGCTACTGCTATCCTTTCATTTGTCATCTCTATGATTTCTGGTCCTTCAAGTGTTCGCTCGCCAACCTGATCCCAGCAGATTGGGGCGCGACACTTTCTACCATACAACATCTCGAAAGGAGCACACTTGATACTTGCGTGTCAACTGTTGTTGTATGCAAACTCCACTAAACAGATGTAATCGTCCCAATCACCCGTCCATTCTAACGCACATGACCTTAACATGTCTTCCAATGTCTGAATCGTTCGCTCCGACTATCCGTCCGTTTGAGGATGAAAAGTCGTGCTAAGCTTTAGTTGTGTACCCCAAGATTTCTGCAGACTCTTCCAAAATCTCGAAGTGAAACGAGGATCTCTGTCTGAGACGATGCTGGATGGAGCACCGTGGAGTCTCCTGATCTCTCTTCTATACGTATCAACGAGTTTACTTACCGGATCATCCTTGCGGATCGGTAAGAAATGAGCTGATTTGGTAAGTCGATCTACGATAACCCAAATTGCATCGTGCTTCCTCTTGGTAGGCGGAAGATCAGTAACAAAATCCATGGTGATTTTGTCCCACTTCCACTCTGGAATATCTAACGGTTGAAGGAGACCTCCAGATCGTTGATGCTCGATCTTAACCTGCTGGCAGGTAAGACATTTGGAGACGTAAGTGGCCACATCCTACTTCATACCACTCCACCAAAAGTACTGCTTGATGTCATGGTACATCTTAGTCGAACCAGGATGTATAGAGAATGGGGAGCTATGAGCTTTAGCTAACAAGGCTTCCCAGAGTTCTTGATCATCAGGAACACAAAGTCTCGTGCCCTGCCATACGATACCATCTGCATCTACTCTGAATTCCGTATGTTTCTCCAAATTATGTATTATCGCCCAGATTTCTCCATCATCTTTCTGAGCTTCCTTGATCTTAGAGAGTAACTCGGGTTCTACTATAAGATTAGCCCAGTAACCGTGCTGTCCACGTACCATGATCTCGATGTCTAGTCGCTCCAAGTCTCTTATGATTTACTCCTCAATTTAAAGGCCGTTGATCATTCCGGACTTCCTGCTAAGTGCATCTGCTACTACATTCGCCTTTCCGGGATGATACTGTAGATTAATGTCATAATCCTTCAACAGCTCTAACCATCTTCTCTGCCTCATGTTCAATTCACGTTGAGTAAAGATATACTTCAAGCTCTTGTGGTCCATGAAAATGTCACATGATTCTACATATAAGTAGTGCTTCCATATCTTTAATGCAACACGACTGCAGCAAGTTCCAAGTCATGCGTGGGGTAATTTTCTTCATAAGGATTAAGCTGTCGTGAAGCGTACGCGATCACTTTCCCATGTTGCATGAGAACACAGCTAAGTCCCTTCCCCGATGCATCACTGTAGATTTGAAATCCACCTGTACCAGATGGGAGAGTAAGAATAGGTGCAAATACTAACTTCTGCTTCAGGTCTTCAAAGCTCTTCTCTCGTTCTTTAGTCTAGACGAATTTCTCCCCTATCCGCATCAATTTGGTCAATGGTAGTGCTAAGAGGGAAAATTTTTCCATGAACCTACGGTAATAGCCAGCTAAGCCTAAGAAATTGTGGACTTCCGTCGCTGATGTCGGCCTTGGCCACTTAGTAATGGCCTCAACCTTCGCTGGATCCATAGTGATTCCTTCTACTGATACAGTGTGACCTAGGAATGCCACCTTGTATAACCAGAACTCACATTTGGATAATTTAGCATACAACTGCTTCTGGCGATGAATCTGTAGTACTGTACGAAGATGGTCTTCGTGTTCCTCCTTGGACTTTGAGAAAATCAAGATGTCATCGATGAAGACAATGACGAACTTGTCCAGAAATTCATGGAAGATTCTGTTCATCAAGTCCATGAACACTTCTGGAGCATTTTTCAGGCCGAATGGCATAACTACAAACTCGTAGTGGTCATAGCGGGTACGACAAGCAGTCTTGGCGATATCCTGCTCCTTGACCCGTAGCTGATGATAGCCTGACCAAAGATCAATCTTGGAGAAGTGTTTGGCCCCTTGGAGTTGGTCAAACAGATCGTCTATACGCGACAGTGGATACCTATTCCGCATAGTAATCTTGTTGAGATCACGATAGTCTATGCAAACACGCATACTGCCGTCCTTCTTCTTAACAAATAAGACCGGTGCGCCCCATGGAGATGCGCTCGGTCGAATGAAACCTCGTTCTAGAAGTTCTTGCAGTTGATCCTTCAGCTCCTTCAGCTCTATGGGAGCCATGCAATAAGGAGCCTTGGAGATCGGTTGAGCTCCTGGAATAAGCTCGATATTGAATTCCACTTCTCATGCAGGTGATATGCCTGGAAGTTCTGCTGGAAATGCATCTTGGAATTACGACACTATTGGTTGATCCTGAAGTGATGGAGATTCAGCATCTATGTCGTGAACCGTAGCTAGATAACCCTCGCAACCATGTGACAGTAGTGCACGTGCTTGTAGGGTAGATATGATTTGTACAGACCGTCCAGGTACGAACCCATTATGAATGTACTCTGGTGCATTAACATCACCGAAGATAACTCGATATGAATGGCAGTCTATGGTAGCATGATGCTTGAATCCATGCCCAAAATCATGTCAAAGTCATTCATGTCCAGGTGCGTCAACGGGACGAACCTTATCGTCAAATTATAGAGGAAGAATCTAGTATACATGGGTAATTAATACAGATTCCCTCAAAGGCGGAAATAGTAAGTCTATTCTATAGTGGCATGGGGAGCATCCTAATGTTCTTAGCATAAGCAGTAGAAATGACCGAGTGAGTAACACCCGTATCGAAAAGAACACAGACAGCTTGACCATACATATACAAGATTCCATTGATGGTACCTGTAGACTTGTTGGCCTGGTCTCGAGATGTCGTGTAGACACGCCCAGTGGTAGGAGGTGGCTTGGTATCAGCATGTCCCGATGTGCCCTCCATCTCGCCCTTACGGCAATCCTTCATGATATGGCCAGGAAGACCACACTTGAAGCATGCGTCAGTGTTACGACGACATGGCCCTGGGTGCCTACGATGGCAAGTAGAGCAAAGAGGATGAGTATATCCTCACGCAGGTGCTTTGGCTGGCTGAGAACCTGATAACACATTTTACATAAGACATGATAATAGGGTACAAAGGACAATACGGATAATCGTAAGATTGAATACCAGTGATAGCTGGATGGCTAGGCTGTGAACCTCTCTGGTTGTGGTCCCTACCGTTTCCATGGTTCCTGGTAGAAGATTTGCTAAAGTGTCAGAATATGAGTTATAACTTGAAATCATTAGAAAATGCATAAGTATTAGGACCTGCTGTCGTTGGAGTGTCCAGCGTTGTTACGGTAATTATCATTACCGCCACGCCTATCCGTAGCAGAACGGTCGTTAGTCTGATCGTTTCCCTTGGGCTGATGAGGCTGCTGCTGAGTAGCCGGCTGAGACCGGTCCCCAGTTTTCTGCCTGGAAGATACATTTTAAAGAGATGAATAATTGACATATATGGAAAGAATACGGATTGGTCACCGCTTAAATACGAATGTTTACCTCTTGTCGGGTCTCTCAGCTTCCCCGAACTCATCTCTCTCCTGCAGCATTTCCAGCTTACGTACCGCATCGGCCACTTGTGCTATAGTGGTGAACGTAGCACACACCAGATTGTTTGCGACCGATTTGCGAAGAGCCCACCTAAAGTGGTGTGCCTGCTCTTCAGGAGTACCTGCTGCTGCACCAAGGAAACCAGCTAAGTGAAGAAAGCGCTGCATAAACTCGTTGCTATTCTCCCCAGCTCTCTGTCGGATCCCATGGTACTCCCTCTTGAGCTTGTCTTGCTCAGCCTTGGGAAAGAACTGCTCCATCACCCTGTCCTTGAATTGAGCCCAAGTCAAACTAGCAAGCCAATCGTCACCTCCCTCAGACTGCATCAACGCTAACCACCAATTTAACACATCGCCTTCGAACCGGTAGCATGCCAACCTCGCCTTGTACGCGGGGTCACAACACATAGCATTGAAAATCTTCTCGATGTGAGCTAACCAGATTTCAGCATCACTGGGGCTATCTGTTTTCTCAAAAGCTCGAGGACGGAGCTTGTTGAATCTCTCAAGCCATACTACTAATGTCACAGGAGGAAGAGGAGGAGGTTCTTGGTTATGCTGCTGATTGTTGGCAGCTTGAACCTCAGCCCTGATGTCGTTCCTCAGTTGAGGAAGCAAAGCTTGCATTGCAGCTTGGATTGCAGCATTGAGTTGTTCCTGTTCGCGTGTGAGAACCATCTGACAGTATAACATAAAACATATGATTAACAGCTCAAAACATAAAATATATATACATGAAAAAAAATTATACCAATAAATCCAGAGAAAAATTTTATGCAAGAAAATTTGTGTATGAATGCATGATGTAGTTTTATGAAAACTTTTGTATGCTCGAGAATGAACGCCTATGGTCAGTTAACCCAAAATAAAAGACATGGCAAGGGGACGCCTATGGGTCGGTCCCAAATTTAAAAGTTTCGATAAAACACATGCGACTAAATAGGGCCAGACCTGTACCAATCATTACTTAGTCATAAACCTCCGACAATGACATATATATGTATGCATAAAAATGATTAATGCATGAAAACGACTGTCAGTTCTAGGAAGACCATAGTGACTACCCACTAATCACATGTCATATTTTGAGAGCCTACATGTCGAAGCCGTGGCTCTGATACCATAATTGTAACACCCCATTTTGATAATGGAATGTTACGCGTAATTATGGCGTGTCATCAAAGCATACAAGGAAAAATGTCTAAACATTACATGACCATAAAAGGAAATACCAGAATCAAACATCGGTAGTCCAAAAGTAAAGCGCATCACACACAAACAAAAGTACTGTAAAGGAAAGGACTAAACAATGTCCATAGCAAGTGTATCAAAGTAAAGATAATGCATAAAGTAAAGAAAGGCTAGAAAGCATCCAGTCCATATGCACGTACGCTTAAAGTCTATGAGCGTCCCTGAGTACCTGCCGTTTTGAGAACATAGAAAAGGAAAACGGCTGAGCAATACGCTCAGTGCACGGATGTACAATAAAGCATGAATAGGATAAGCATATAAGCATATAACAGCGGAAGAAACTAAGTCCCGAATAACCTGGTTAAGTCTTGGTAAAACTGGTTTTATAGTTTGAAAAGCCTTATGTTTATCTTATAAAAACTGTTAAACGTATTCTACCATTAGCCAACATAGGTCATGAAAATCTACCGTGCATGAATACTTGGAGGGGTGACCTCATCATGCAAATTAGAGGGGCTGCCTCTAATTTAATATACTGGTTTGGGTAGGAGGGATCAACTCCTTGTGAAGGATGCAAGACACACAACACATTCACACTGAGTAATCTGCTGAAAACATGTAACTAGGATGCACCCATACGCCCCACATGATAAATATAATAAATGGCCAAAAGCTGAAGGGACGCCACGAGCAATCACTCCGCCGTGGTGAAGTCATAACACCAGTGCCTCTAATGTTATGGTTATGGTACCTCCATAACTAGGTGAAACTGGTCATGCATGTATATGGCTATAGGTATTCTAAATTAAACATAAGCAAATCAAACATATAAACTTATACTACGGGAAAACAGTTGGCTGCATACGGGGAAATCCTAATAAGGAAAGAATGTCCATGGGAATCCGTACCTTATGTCCAGTGAAAGAAGAAGACGAACTGAGGAGAATCCTACTTCGGTATCACTAATGCGAATGCGTGGATCTAACGAGGATGAACACACACGAACACTTGCACCAAATTCAAGATAAAAAATCAAATAAACACCCCCTTTGTGTCTTGTATATGCGGCGGCCAAGAGGAGAGCAAGAAGGAAAAGGAGAAAATCTTTTTAGGTTTTTGATGTTTTACTTTAATGTGAAAAATGAAACCAAGATTTTACCTTTACCCCATGTTAGTAAAATTTGATGGGCTTGGCCCATCCTTCTTAATGTAGCCGCGGGTAGGGGGGCCCCACATGGGGTACCCGTACCATTTTCCGAGTCTCGTTATTTTAGTGTTCGTGTTTTATGTGTTCTCGTTAAATATTAACCGTGACTTAATATATTTATTCGTGTTCGTAATAAATATATATATGTAACTAATATTAGCTCGTGATTTAATTACGTTCATGATTTCATGATCGCATGTTCGTGATTAATTATTGTTTAAATAATACTTATCGTGTTCTAACACGTACGTAATACGTAAAATTCTAACACGTGAACGTAATCATACTATAAAAGGAAAGTTTTAATCTAGTACGTACGATCTTAAGGGTACTATTCACGGTAAAAGCATGCAGGTTTTACAGTACAAGTATATGTACATGTTAGACAAGTTCACACATGACCCATAGAAGTGTAACATATAAGTTTGTGTTCTAGGATTATTGGGTGGAAATCCATTACATAAAATCAGGGTAAAATCATGGATTTTACAGCACCACCCCGTTATTTTAGATTTGTCCTCAAAGCTACTAAAAACCTAGTTACCTTTTAAGTAAGAGATGTTCTAAGTACATGATTTGTTTCAGGTTCTCTCCCAGGTACGGACGACGGCATGAATGCGAAGTGGTCAACACTTAGGTTATTCTTATACGCCTAATCTGGCATTTATGGAAGCTTCCGTCATTATAGGTGAACAAAAGAGAATGCAAAAAGATCTTTATCTGGATCGCACTATACATCCGATTGTGCAGTAAAGGAGACTGCTACTGTGGATGGGTAGGCGAGGAATGCAAAGATATCTTTATCCGGATCGCACTATACATCCGATTGAGCAGTAAAGGAGACTGCTGATGTGGATGGATAGGCAAGGAATGCAAAGAGATCTTTATCTGGATCGCACTATACATCTGATTGAGCAGTAAAGGAGACTGCTACGGTGGATTGGTAGGCGAGGAATGCAAAGAGATCTTTATCCGGATCGTACTATACATCCGATTGAGCAGTAAAGGAGTGTTATGTTGGACTCAATAATAACACGGGTAAAAGATCCGGAGGTCGGGGAGGATAGAAGTGGCGTTTAGCCATTTTAGAGAGAGAAACAAGAGATACTAGAAACAAAGAGTTTAATTCTAGTGAGAGAAAGGAAAAGAAAGAAATGGTAAGCCTCATCCCTCCATGGAAGTATGGAGGGGTTTATATAGCCCGGGACTTGGACTATTACATATGACAATATTAGTCCCTGCACGTCCCGGCTATGAAACTAATGTAATTCCGTTAGTCGCATACATTTTAAGGCTAACAATCTTCCCCCAATGTGATGACACATATAATTACTTACAATGTTCCTAACAAATGCAAATACAACAAAAATATGATAGTATTAACTTTGCTTCCAATGCTAAGGATGACATCGTTGTCTTCAAGTCTTCTAGAAAAACTTATACCCCAGTTTGAATCCTCTTTGTCTTTGCTTGTTGAGGAACTATTGTATCATGTATGAACTGGATTAACTTCCCCCAATTCATACCACATGTCTTGAAAATCTTTCTTTATAGACTTCTTTTTTACGAAGCTTATGAATCAGCTTTCCCCAAACCAATATCCCTGTCTTGAGCAGAACATGTAGCTTGAGCAATCTTCTATCTTTGGCATTTAAAGTGCACAGTGGAATATTGTAGAAGAAGAAGTAAACGCCACCAAGTAACTGCTACCTTGACACTTTTGGTCTTCATGATTATGTGTTTGGGGGAACATGTAAGAAATCAGCAACAAATCTTCTCACGCTTGTAGAATGTGTTGGGTCCACTAGATGTGGATCTTGCAGCCTGTCAGGAACGGTGAACGACTTCTGTAATCACAAGTCTATTCACAGAGAGACTCTATACACAATATAAATGCGGAATACAAATAAAATAAAGAAGAACAGAATAACTATAAAGACTTGATCCTTTCTAAGGATTTCTAATATTGATAATGACTAGAACTACGTTTGATGAATGTGTGTCTAACCCTTCTGCCTCATGTTCTTTTTATACTACAAGGAAACCCTAATACATCATTAAACAAAACGTGTAAAGCTGATATGCATATCCTTTCCTAACATATCTCATGCATATCCTAACAGAATAATAAATAAATAATAAAGTTTGACTTTGACTAGGACCAGGAGCACGACTTGCTCCTACTACTACTAGGACCAGGAGGAACTACATACCTCCTAGTCTACCTATTACAATTAACTATTCCAATGGTCCTAACAATCCTCCCCTAAACTTGAATTTGACCTGTTGAGTTCAAGTTTCCTGGTAAAACATGCAATACAGCTTGAGGATTGAATCAACAAAAGAAACAGCAGCATCAACAAGATAAGAAACAGAAGAAACGCCGCAACATGGAACACTAGAAGCTTCTCCAAAGCTTGAAACAAATTAGCATCGTGTTGAATCTTTACAACAACATGAGCAGTTTTGATGAGCCTTTACCAAGTAGTTGCTCTCTCTTGGGCTAGCCAGTCATTGTGGTGGAATAAGCATCACCCTGGGATACCAGAACCCAGCCCAACTCTTAGAACATGAATCAATGGTGAGTGAGGGTACCCTGATGATTTTAGGCAAACCATCACAGCCGTCAACGGATTTGATATGTCTTTACCAGAAGCCGTACACCTCTGGACTCGCCAACTCTCAGCAATGAAGCATCGGTGAGTTGATAACCCTATAGCTTTAAGCAAGCTATTACAGGTATCAACGGATTTGATAAAATATTTACCAAGAGCCGTACCCCCTTGGATTAGCCACTTTTCAGTCTAGGACCATGGCAAGTGAAAACCATCCAGTTTTGAGTAACCTGGCAACCATCAACGGATTTGAGAATCACACCAAGAGCCGTACCCTCAAGGTGAATCAACTCTTTCTTGTCGGTTAGACATGGTTAGTTGAGGACCATTTGTTGTGAGGACCAAGTCCAACACCAGATGAAACTAGTAACCAGGACAAGTATGAATCAGCAACCAGAACCCAAAGTGTGAATCAGCAGATGGTATTGTATTCACAAGTGTAAAATCCATGATATGTTTAAAGTATAAGCATATATTATATAAAAAGTATATATTTTTTTAATTAATAATTTTTTTTTTTTTAACTATAATGAATGAAAGTCACCAATCACTTTACATATTGGTGAAAAGAATTGTAGTATTAACAAATGATCAAAAACACAAAACATAAAAACTTACAAACCAACCATATCAGAGACCAAAAGCAGCCACCTTATCAGCTTTCAAACGAGCTTGGATCCCTTCCACCAATGCAGTTGCCATAGAAGACTCATTCCTGGAGGGGGCATTAGAAATCTACAAGTGACAAGCAAGCATAGCCTCCATTGAGGCAATCGTCAACGGATAATCCAAGTCGGTGAGCATGAATACCATAAGACCAGATCCCAACTCTAACATATGCACACCACAGCCCGCATATAACTTCCATCGCTGAATAACCCATTGTGGCTGATCCTTCCAGACACCAGAGATAGGAGCATGGGGAGGGGCATCAAGCATCATCTTCAAATCAGCCCATACTCGAAGACCAGGCCAGGAGGGCACATCATTAGGATGAACAGGCATGCCGGCATCCACAAACCCATATAGAGCCATAAAATCCTTACGATCCGCCCAAGACAAAATACCTTGCAGACCCGAAGCAAATCTAACAGACCCATCACTAAGAGTAATCCTATGAGATACCGTACCAGGAAGAGTCGTGGAATGCGTAACCGTCCAACCAGTAATATATCCATTACCCAAAGGCAAATCGGAGTCACTATCAGAAGCTGCATCAATAAGATTTTCGGGAGCACGCTTCTCATAGGGAACAGTCTTGCCACGTCGAGCACGTCGAGCCAATTTCTTGCGAATGGAACGGCGAGGAGTGGGATCATTATGCGAGGGTTCAACCTTTAGCTTTACCTGAGCAGCAGGAGTGGGATCAGTAGAAGTAGAATCAATAGTTTGCCCACCCATAGGATCAACCGGAGCTACACTAGAAGAAGGAATAGGTTGAGAACCAGGCACGGGTGGTGATGGTGATGCCATAGCCGGGGTAGCAGTAGTGGTGGTTGTGGTAGCATAGGTGGTGGTGGTAGCAGGACCTGAAGAAGAAACCGGTGGAGCAACTGAAGGAGTAGGGGTGGTACCAACTGTAGAAGCAGCAAAAACCGATGGAATAGCAGCAGAACCAGGAGTAGTATCAGATGTAGTACACGTAGTAATAGCAGGTGGAGAAGTGGTCACCACACGTGGAGAAGGACGATAAATGAATCGCTCCAGAATTGGGGTGCTCTGATGCTTGATCATTCGTTCATAGAGCGCCTTAAGCTCATCAAAGGACAATGCCCGAACCCGGTCCCACTTCCAACCAGTAGTGAAATAGGCAGCCGACTGATACTTCACATATCGCTGCATCTGCTTGCGCTCCTCAGCTCTCGACAAAGGCCTGTTCTTCCGCTTCTCACAAAGTTGTGCAGCAAGCGCCAATTGCTACTTGCGCATTAATAACATGGCTCGAGGAATACAGTTATGCTCATCTACATCCGAACACAAAAGATCAGTGAACTGGGAATAATCCTTGGTAAGAATAGTCAACACCCGCATCCAATCGCTATCATTCCAATGCATAGCATCATGCTGCACCTGTTCACGTCTCTGCTGTTGAAGAGCTTCCTCCTCAGCCCGAGCAGCTTGATCAATTTCGGCTTGCATCCTTTGAGCAGCCTCCTCACCTAACCTATCCTCCTCAAGTTGTCTGCGTGTACGCTTGCGAGGTGGTGAGGGAGCATCAGTCATGGGGGCCTTCCCCTTTGGATCATGAGATGGACCAGCAGTGGAACCAGCAGTAGGACCAGCAGCCCCTTCCATTGGTGTGGAAACAGCAGCAGGAGAAGGAACACTAGAGGAAGTCGGAGGAATCGGCAGATCATCATACAACTTATCAGTAAAGGCAGCCTTAGCCAACAAAGTCAAACCATCCTCAACACGATCCTTAACCTCCTCATCAGAATCAGAGTGAACCACATGCTTCTTTCGTCGCCTTTGCTGAGTCTTTGATTCGGTCAGCCATGGGAAGAACAAATTCCCTAGGAAGCTTCCAGTGTTGATTCAAATCTGCTTCCAAGGAAAGAATCCGTGCATGATACCTGTGCATAAGATCAAGTAAAGAAGTAAGTGTAATAGGCTCCTCCGCTTTCCCACCAAGAGAGCTTGGGTCTAGGAAGGCTTCATTGGAACCAGAAGCAATAAATGGGTCATAATTAGGAGCACCAGCACCAGAAGGCTTATCAGAAGAGTGTGGAGCAGGACTAGGAGGGGGAGTCTCCACAAATGGAGACGAATGTTGCAATGAAGAAGGAGCAGCCTTGGAAGTGGATGGCCTTTCAACCACCACCTCCTCAACCGGCTCTTCCTCAACCACATGAGGTGCACCACCAGCATGATCCTCCTCCTCCATTGGGTCATCACCTAATTGAGGTTCCTCCTCGGCTTGTTCAACCGGAGGAACAACAACATCAGGAGGACCCTGAGCCAGCCCCAACATGGCCTCAGTAAGGGGCCTCCACTCCCCACTAAACCCATGGGCCATATTATAGTATACTTTAGCAGTAAGCTTAGAAGGCTCATGTTCAGCCCTATCACGAGGTATACAAACAAGTATCTGTTGTAAAAACCTAGGATACATCAGAAACTTCTTCCTAGAACCAGCACTAGACAGATTGCTAACCATCCCCTCAAACAAATAACGAGAGAAATTAAATACCCTACCCTGTGCTAAGCATATGAGACCAGTAGCCAAAGGAGTAGGAAAAGTATCCCAACTCCTAGACTTGGGACTTAAACAATGAATCAGAAAATGCACTAGAAGCTTCCATTGGGGGGAAAACCGATTCTTTTGGAAGTTAAACTTCCCCTCATGATTATACCCAAGAGCAGCCATCCCCTCCAACACCTCCGCGTTAGGGATGGAAACAACACCACCTTCATCTTGAAGATGACGGGAACTACGAATAAAAGCTTCAGAAACCACGTATGAACGTCCATCTATGGTAGCATGGAGTTCACGTGGACGACCAACCACAACCACAAGACGAGCATAAGTCCAAAACTGACGAATGACACTATCATAAACAATGGGACACACAGTAAAAGCATACCTAAGGTTTGAAGCCTCAATGAAGTCCAGAATGTCAGTGAAATCATCACGGTGTAGACCATCTCCTAGATAGGTGACCTTGTTGTGAGCAGGTTGGTATACCAGGGCAGCCATGGATCTTGATTAATAGGAATGGAAGATGATTTTTGTTAGGGTTGAGAGAGTAGGATCGGATGTGTGTGTGTTATGAGTGAGATGAATGAGTCAAGGGGTGTAATTGACCATAAATAATGGTGGGAGTAACTGTTCATTGACCCCTAATAATGGGGATTGCCCTTTCAAATTAGACAGTTATTGCAAAGTAACCACTTGCACCTTTTAACATTATTTCCAAATTCCAATTTACCAAAGTTAAATAAGAGGATATATAATAGAATTTGAATGTGTTGACTAAAAGTCAAAGTGCACAATGGTCAATACTAGAAGTAGAATATGGTCAACAGAAGTCAATAAGGTGAACAGTGTCCCAAACCAGTACCAGAAGCCAACCATCACTTGACAAAGAAGGATTTTTATCCACTAGAAGCCAACCAAGAATGACTAGAAGCTAACCAATAAGGACTAGAAGCCAGTCATGAAAGAATATAACCATCAGAAGTGAGCAAAAACCTCCACCAGGAGTAACACACACCACCAGAACCAATGCAATATGTTGTTAAAATCTACCAATATGTTAGTCTGTGCAAATAAATATGTACACGAAGCCTCCCCTTAGGCTTAGCCTCCCCTCAATCCTAGACCTCAAGGATTGACCATCCCAATGTGAACCACCAAGTGGTTGAACCGAGGACCATCAAAGGCTTTTGTCAACAAATCATCAACATTATCATCCGTATGAACTTTAAGAACCTGTATCAACCTCTTCTCATTGGCATCCCGTATAAAGTGGTGCCGAATTTCAATATGTTTTGTCCGTTGATGAAAAACAGGATTCTTCACAATGTAGATAGTGCTTTGATTGTCAATGAAAATTTTGGTGTTCATAAAATTAAATCCATAATCCAACATCTGATTTTGGATCCACAATACTTGTCCACAACAGCTAGCAGCAGCAACGTATTCAACTTCTGTTGAAGAAGTAGCTACGATCGTCTGTTTCTTGCATTGCTATGAAATAAGTCTTCGACCCAAAAATTGACAACCACTAGTAGTAGATTTTATGTCATTATTAGCACCTGCATAGTCACTATCACTATATGCTTCAAGAACAAAAGGTGATTCTTTAGGATACCACAAGCCCAGTTTAGGTTGAGCCTTGATATACTTGAAAATCTTCTTAACTGCATTCAAGTTAGAAACCGTTGGAGCCACCAGATGTCTAGAACAAGCACTTACTGCAAACATGATATAGGGACGTGATGCAGTCAAATACATGAGTGAGCCAATCATAGACCTGTACATGTGAACATTGACCTGGGGATCTGGCTCATTCTTGAGTTTGACTTTAGCAAATTCATAAGGAGTTGCTGCTGGTCTAAGAGGATCCATGTCAAACTTCTGAAGGATCTCATGAACATATTTATCTTGACTAATGAATATCCCATCTGACTGTTGCTTGACTTGAAGACCAAGGAAGAAGGAAAGCTCTCCCATAGCACTCATTTGAAATTCGCCTTTCATTAAGTGTTCAAACTCATCACACCATTCCTTCTTAGTAGAACCAAAGATAATATCGTCCACATAAACCTGAACAAGGATAATGTCCTTGGTATTCCTCTTAAGAAATAGTTTTTTATCAATAGTACCTCTTCTATAGCCATTCTTTAACAAGAAAGTTGAAAGACGCTCATACCAAGCTCTAGGAGCCTGATGTAATCCATAAAGAGCCTTGACCACCTTGTAAACTTTCTTGGGATGAAGTGGATCTACAAAGCCCTTAGGTTGAGTGACATACACTTCCTCATCAATCTTGCAATAGAGAAATGCACTCTTGACATCCATCTGAAAAACCGTAAAGCCCATATAAGAAGCAAAAGCCAAAAATAGACGAATAGCCTCAATCCTAGCAACCGGAGCAAAAACTTCAGTGTAGTCAATGCCCTCAATTTGAGTGTGGCCCTGTGCGACAAGCCTAGATTTATTCCTCACTACAATTCCCCGTGCATCTTTCTTGTTCTTGAGAATCCATTTGGTATTGATTGCTGTCTTTCCATCTGGTAAGTCAACTAGAACCCAAACATTCTGAAACAAGAATTGCTGCATTTCCTCCTGCATAGCTTCCACCCAACTTTGATCCTCAAGAGCATGAGTGACTGATCTAGGTTCCACTTGTGAAAGAAAACAAGCAAAAAAACAGTGTTGAATGTCCGTATGATTATTACGCTTTTGATCTTCAATATAGCTCACAAGAGCATGATGATCAGACGAGGCCTTCTTATGCATGTTGCGTGTCTTGACAGTAGAACCAGGATCTCCAATGATTTGAGTGGTAGGGTGATCTTTGTGTGATTGCAACACTGGATTGGAAGCTACCTCCACTTCTGGTGCCAAGTTATTGAGATCCCCAACAAAGTCAGCATCATATGAAGCAGCGTTGAAAATGCTATCTATTGGTTGTTTATGAATATCATCCAGCTTGGTAGAAGACTTCTTTTGATGGTTCCCCAAATCAGAAGGACTGGAGAATCGAGTATGAGAAGCAGACTGACTAGCCGGAATACCAATAGGTGTTAAACTAGCACTAGGAGTAGTAGCTGGGGTACTAGGAGCAGCTTTGTCAGTAGGCGTATTCAAGGGAAACTCAAAGCCACCTTGAGCAGCTGTTGTAGTAGCTTCTTGTTGTTGTTTGAGGAGGGTGTCAAGAGCTACTTGTGAATCCAATACATCCAATGGAGTTGCATCACTAGGAGGAGTAGGAGAGACGGTGGTGGAGTAGGATGGAACCACAAAAATATCATCCTCGTCATCTGAGTCAGAAAGACTAGAAGAAACACCTGTACTAGAAGTTGCAAACACTTGTGGACCTGCATCTTGGTTAGTTTTGAAACGAAAATATCCTAATGAATCACTAAGATAATCAAGATCAAAATACCATTCAGGACCCTTGCCTTGGATGTTTGACTTCTCTTCAAAATACCTGAGATTAATAGTTTCAATGACCCGCTTGGCTTGGAGATTGTAGACACGATAAGCCCGAGAGTGAGCTGAATATCCCACAATGTATCCTTCATCTGCCTTACCATCAAACTTCCCCTAATAGTCACTAGTATTCAGAATGGTGATAGGACACCCAAAAGGCTTCAAATGAGCAATATTTGGAACTTTGGCCGTTAGGAGCTCATAAGGAGTCTTCTTGTGAGAATTGCTAATAGAAACCCTATTCAAAACATAACTTGTAGTATTAACAGCTTCTGTCCAGAACATGGTTGGAAGCTTGGAATCGGCAAGCATTGTTCTTGCTGCTTCTATAAGAGTCATGTTCTTTCTTTCTGCCACGCCATTCTGTTGAGGAGTTCTTGCTGCACTATAATCTCTTTTGATGCCCTTAGCATTACAAAGTGCTATGAGGTCTTTGTTTTTGAACTCGGTTCCATTATCACAACGAATACCTTTAACCTTCTTGGACAACTGGTTCTCTATAAGGGTAAGAAAATCTCTAAGAATTGAGTAGGTCTCACTCTTGGCACCAGACATATCCATCAGTTACCACCAGACAGAATTGTTTGTGGTCAATGCTCCTAATGGAGGTAGGACCAAATAAATCCATGTGTAGTAGCTGCAATGGTTCAGTTATAAGACTAAGAGCAGTAATGGCCTTGTGTGACAACCCTAGATTTTGGATTTGCACTTTTGACTGTTTGATGTTGATCATGTGCTTGGTGTGCGTTTATGTGTTATGTGCTCATATTTGAGACTTTATCATGATGTTAGACATTGTTTACGTAGTACATGGTACGTTATATGATGATGTGATGGGGTTGGTTTGTGCTCATGAGTTCACATGAATGTATAAATCATGGTAAAGTTGGAAATGAAACGAAATGAAATGAAATGAAATGAGTTCAGAAATGAACTGCAGAAAAGTTCGGGTATCGTTTTGATAAGGTTTCGTGTACGTATCGTATGTTGTATGTATGTATTAAGTATATATAATATGGTTAGGATAAGTTTTATAGTTACTTTCTATATTTAGAAACTTTTAGAAATGAAGGCTAGTTCAAAAATCACGTAAAAAGTCGAAAAATTAGCAAAAGGGTACCCGGTTTGGTCCCGAAAGTATATATGAGTATAAGTAAACATAAAATAGAAGGGGGAGAGTGTAAATATGATAAAACACAGAGAGGAGTCGAATTTGTGGGTCCCATAGCCTTAATTTTAATAATTAAATTAATAAAAATATGATAATTACCATTTAAAAGTCCTAATTGGGCCTAAACTTGTCCAGAAGGTTACCAAGGCCTATATAAACACCCCTAGACCTCTAAAAACGACTAATAACCCTAAATAAACCTAAAATCAGTCTAAATCTTCCATGGATATCAAGAGAAGTCGAAATTATGATTAGGGTCCATTAATTTTTCTTGTTTCAAGGTAAGTGATCAATTAAACCTTAATATAATTTATGTTTTTATTAATTAATCATAATTGTATTGTTAATTAACCATAATTGAGATGATTAGGGTTTTATTAATTTTCTGGAAAAATATATTAATTAAGATCCATTAATGATTTTAGGGTTTGTGTTATAAATTTAGGGATAATTATTGATGTTTAGAGGGTTAGTGCATAAAGGCGTAAAACAGTCTGATTTTTAAGGATGTCTTGTGTCGACTGTTCCGGGCAGTAGGTAGCACCTTTGGTCGAGTTTATTTTTTTTTAAATTAAGTTCAGAGAGTCTACTTTTCAAAAATGTAAGGTTGGTCGAAAATGGAGTTCGGGAAGGTCGTCAAATAATTTTTACAAAAACAGTGCGCTGTTCAGGAATAAATTTTGATTTCGGGGATTTGAGTCAAAACCTAACCAAACGGATGAGATAGCCAAATATTTTTGATTTGGGAACTCTTTATAATGTATATAAAAGTACTGGAGGTTTTCAATAAAAGTTATGGTGTTTAGGTCGGGCTTTTGGTGTCGAACAATTAGCATGTACAGAAAATCAGTTTTGGTGAAAACGACTTTTGGCGTAGAGATTAAACGAAAGGGTTAAACGTGTAATTAGAAAGTAAAATTGGTTTTTGAAGTTCTTAGATCATATAAAAACATAACTCCAGTAGGGTAGGAGTCATGTATGGTGTTAAGTTCACTTCATGTGAGCGTTTAGTGACTAGTAAACCGTACCGGGGAAAAACGTGAATTTTACGTATAGAATAGCTTGTAGTGGGAGAAATAGATAGTGGGGATTAGGAGATTAGATTCATCTCCTTGATTGTTACTTAACTTGGGTGTTAAGACCTGAGCTAAAGGTGTCGTGTATGATTTTATAGGTTTGCAGGAGTGCTAGCTTGCTGTGCTATCAGGTGAGTTCATAGTCCCATTTTTGCTACGTTTTTAAATGTTTTTCTAGTATGGGATGGAGATGACACTTGTGGTGTTCTTAAAATGTTTTGGTACTATATTTTTATAAATGTTTGAACATAGATGTGTTATTATGTGACTTGCGTGCTTATGTGTTCTCATATGTGCTTTGATATGTGTTATGATATGTGAATCTTGATTTTGTTATGATTGGGATTGGTACATAGATGTATGGGCGTCTATGGGACCAGTTGTGATGTGTGTGGAGCGTGGGGCACGATCCGTCCTGAGTTCTTGGTTCTGAGTTCTTGGTTCGTGGGGCACGATCCGTCCTGAGTTCTTGGTTCGGGGGGCACGATCCGTCCTGAGTACTTGTGCATCGTTTCTTCGGAGGCAAGATATCTCGACGGGGATATAGTTCATCTTCCACAGGTGGTGTGGGAAAGATCCAGATAGTGTGGTGTGTGTTCTTGTGTGTGTGACGGGATACTTCTTGACTATTATAGTGTGCTTTGTGAATTGTAGATGTGATTGGTACTTGGATTGAGTTTTGTTGCGGATGCATGTAGCATGATTATCACATTATGGTCCATTACTATAAATTGTTTTTCTTCAACTATTTACAGCGGTTGTTAAGGGTTCTTAAGATGTTTTGATAATTTAAACCTATGTTCTCACCAACTTTATGTTGACAGATTTTAGTGTCATTTTCAGGTGAGGTAGTTGAGAAGGATGCTATTAGAAGTGTGGCTAGAGTTTAGAGGCTGCTAGAATTGCATTAGGAGGAATCCCTTTCCTCTTAGATTTTATTTTGTCTTTTGATTTAGTATATTGTTTGATACCTATATGTTTGATGTGTGTTATTTGAATGTCTTTGGTAAGAGGTAGGCCTGTTACCTACTTACCTAGACGCCTGCATTGTTTGAGATATTGTCATGACATTGTGTCACCTTTTTATGACATTTCTATTTCATTTAGTTAACTCTATAGACATGCTATTGTTGTGATGATATGCATACGTCGCGCCCCATATTCCGCCATGGCGGGGTGTGACAGAATGGTATCAGAGACAATGGTTATAGAGAATTAGGTTGCCTAGTCGCGTAGCCTAATCAATAGCTTAAGGGTCCCTGCATATAGGCGTCATAGGGGTATGTGTGCATTTTATAAATGTTGATGTTTTTGGATGTTATTTTTGCGATATTTGTTAAGTTATGAATTAGTATTGTTCATACTTAACTACATGTTATTTTCTTTACGAGTTTTGACTAGTACGGGTTGAACCATGGTCGTATACGTTAGTCATTGTTGGATTTCGTTTAATTACGTTTTCATGTTCTTTATACATTTTGAATTTAGTCTACGCTGGTTCAGCTGGACTACGAGTTTATTTGTTTCATGCATTGGCTATGTTATTTTAATACATGTGATTTTGCACCTTATGTTATGTTGTGGATTATGTGCTTATATTAGTTGTAGGATTTATGTGATTATTTGAGTTGGTAGACTGATGTGTTATGTGTAGTATTAATTCTTATAAGTGCCATCATAGGAGGGAGTGCATTAGTGAAAGGGGACTGGTATAAGTATGGTGGCCAACATAGTTATACAAGTACCATGACATCACTGGATTCCTAAGTATGGTTGCATGAAAGAGGGTTAATGATATGAGCTAAAACTCATATCAATTTATCAACAAATAACCCTAAAACATGAAGCAAAATACCAATTTATCTTGCAAAAACAGTGTTATGTGGAATGTTTGTGTTTGTGTACACTTGTGTAGGTAAAAGGATGCATTTTCAAGCAAACAAGGAATAATCAAGCTTAATTTGATGAAAAAGACAAAGAAGGATCAAAAGTGACAAGACTTTGAAAGTACAAGGACCTATCTTGACAAACTGCCAAAGATGAAGCACCAAAGTGTAAATATTGTAAAAGTCAAGATCATAGTCAAATTTGGTCAACTCTCAAGTCAACTCAGTCAAAGGACCAATTTTGTTCAAGAATGAAAGTTGAAGGACCAAATATGCCTAAGAAATGAAGCTGCTAGCCTTTAAATGCAATCTGCCAAAGTTAAGGGGTGATTTCTGCCATATATGGAAAGTTATACAAGAGTGATCCATGTGCTTTGTTTTTGACCAATGAGAATCAAGGATTTAGTAAACATGGATTGCCAAATAACTGCATTTATTATCCACTAGGCGCCGTCCTCATTAATGAGCAAATCTCAACAGGGCAATCCGTGTGCACTAGTTTCAGCCATTCAAAGCTTGACACGTGTCATCTTCAAACGAGCAAAAATTCCCAGGATCGTTTTGGAGCTAGAGTGGATTTCATGGAAAGTTATAAACATCAAAATTTCTTATTTTTGAGAGATGGATCCATTGGTCATGATCAATTAACATCAAATCAACTCAACAAAGAAACCCCAATTCAAGTTCATACCTGCAAATTCAAAGGAGCAGAATTTCGACACGTGGAGACCTGGGATTGGTCCCAACACGTCACCAACCCCAACTGACCTCCTTCTCAATCCTATAAATAGCTGTTTAGTCTTCATTTCTTGTGGTGTAGTTGTAAGTGTGAAAATACACACATTTACATTTTTCTCTCATCATTTTCCCTTTTTAGCTAAACTACTCAAGAGTTTGACACACTCTTGAGTTAGTTAGTTAGTTAGTTAGTACCCAATTTAACAGCTTTGTAACAAATTTCCTTTAATAAAATTCAAATTCAACTTTTCCCGCCAAATCTTCTCATCATCCTTACTATTCATTCCTTGCTTCCATTGATACTTTTGTGACTAAATTGAGTTTGTTATGATCTAATCTTGATCATAACTGACTTTGATTGAAGAAAGTAGCTGTTTGATTGATTTCAGTCCAAATCCATAGCACAAGTGATGAATTCAAGCCATTTGATGATTCTAGTTGATGAGTAGCTGTTTGTTGATTGTAGATAAGTGAATCTAGTGCTAAGGTGGTGGTTAGCACTAGACTAGAGAGTTCAGCACTCCTCTACTGCTCAAAGGGTACTTCACAAGGTTCAAAAGTTCTTGTTTTGGTTCCACTCAAATTGTCAAATTGCATGCTAAATTCCTAGCTTTAATCTTTGATGAATGTCTGATAAAACTTGTTAGCCTGGTTGTAGATTGATTCTAGTTAGTTGGTAGCTTAAGTGTTGCTTATCTGCTTATTGATTTGGATTTGTTCTAGTTTATAGCCTTATTCAGTCACTTTCAGCCTTGTTACCTTAATTGAGTTCTAGTTGCTTTCATTGCTTGCTACTAGTTTTTAAAACATCTCATTTTGATCACTAATTTTAGATTGCTATAGCTTTTCATCCAGTTCAAGCTTAAACTCAAAAAGTCTTCACAAAATTTCCTTAAAGTGCAGTTAATGAGTGTTTGTCATTATATGAGATTTGAGTTTCAAGAGTTGATCTTTGGCAAATAAATGTTCAATTCCAGTCAAATAATCATAACTAAGTGTTTTGAGTCCTTTTCAAGTCAAATTTAAAGTCAAAGAGGCAATTGGCATGTAAAAAGTTTGGGTCCATTTTCAGTCAGTTTTGCTCTAAAAAGTTGTCAAATTCATTTGACTTGCATTTGTTTGTTTGTTGATGAAATTTAACCAAACCAGTTCTCATTTGTAGTTCATATTATGGAGTTTCATATTCTATAAGCATTTTGTACAGTTTTCATTAAGCAAGGAGAAATAAGCAGAATTCTAGACTGTTAAGCAAATTGAAGTTTCTGTAAATGAAAACAGCTTTTTCAAATCTCTTAATCCACTTCACAAACTTGGCAATTTTATTTCACAATATCACTTAGTAGGTGTTGGTGGTTGATTTTTGAGATTTTCAGCTTTTTGAAAAAATTCTTGGTCAACGCTTGGTCAACATAAGCCAAATTCAGCTTAATTCAATTTCCAAGCTTATTTCTTGATGAATTTTGATAAGAATTGATTTCCCGTTCATGTTTTAAGCTCATTAATAAGATTTAGTACAAAAATCCAGTTGTGCATGTCTAGATTTACTTAGTGCTTATTCTGTGCTTATTGGAAAGTGCTTATTTGCTTATTAGACATTTTCAGCAAGATTCTTCTTACAGACCTAGCTTATTTTGGATTTTAAGCATTTTGAAACTGGTTTGAACAATTTTGGTTGAGAAATAAGCTCAAACGAGCTTATTTGAGTCTAGAACCCGTTTTTGGCTTAATAACTTTTCATAATTGCAACTTAGTCCCTAGTGTATTAAACTGGTTTAAAACTTAGCTAAACTTGATACTTTTTAGGGTTTTCAAAAATTAGATCCTTTAAGTTTGGAATTTGTTAAATTTCAGTTAGTAGTTTTGGAAATTGTTATAAATTGGTTAGTTTGTTACATAGTTTTCAAGTTCAGTCCTTATAGTTTGCTGTTTTACCATTTCAGTCCTTATACTTGTTAGATTTACACTTTGAGCATTTAATTTTCATAGAATTAACATTTTTAGTCCTTTTAGTTGTAAAATTTACATTTTTGAGTTTTACTTGAATAAAAACTTGGTATTTGCACGATGTTTTACATATAAGTAGATAATATTTTTCAGTTTTCCAAGGCTTGTTTGAATGCAAATAGAATATCCAAAAAAAAGATTAATAACCAAAAACAGTTAAAAACCCGATATTATTAGGACTTTCAATTAGCAAGAACTGAGAAAAACGAACTGCATTATACACAATTCCAAATGGCGCCGCTGCCGGTTCTTTGACTTTACGAGAGACTATCGATTGACGGTTTTCATTTGCTTTTGGGATCCGTTCACCTTGTGAACGTTATTTTTACGTATCATAAATCAAAAACCAATAAAAAATAAAAAATATAAAAATATATAAAAACTAAAAAATTGACAAAACAATTATTTTCCTAAAGAATTGACCAAACAAATTAAAAAAATCTAAAAAGCAATCTTTTTCCTAAGAGATTGCAACCAAAAATATATATTATTGGATTCTCTCGGTTTTTATGTACATATAGTATTTTCTCTTAAAAACTCATAAATACAAAAAATATTTTCCATATATTATTATAAGTAAATACGTATACGTATAAGAACAACCAATCTACATATTCTCCATAAGTATTGCCAAGGCAATACACCGTGTTGAGGGGCGTTCCGGTCCTTGACACGTGTATCGATCAAACAAAATAAAGCAAGAATAGATAAATACTCTCAATGAGCAACAATTCGAAGAATACGAACATTTAAGTGAACAGAAAGGCGATGTGCTATAAAATGCCATCTAAGGGTCAATAGGTACTTAAGTGCTTCGCGCCACCTAACCCCCCGTTCAATTGTGAGTATTCTAAGAAGGAAGGCTTCATTGGGGGTCTTGCACCCAAGTAGTACATACATATATTGTTATTTTCTTGTGGATATTTAATATTGAAACTCGAAGAGGATAATCCTTTTCTCTTCAAAGTCACACGAGAGCTTCTCTCTCATTCCTCGTATTGAGTTGCATGCTCACTCGCGGGCGTGCACAAATACCGATTGGTGTACAACCTCTTCCTCCGAAAAGGAAGAAAAAGAGAAAGAGTAAGACCACCACCGTCCATCAAGCCGATCACGAGAATCATGCTTTGACTCCTCCACCACAAGAAGCCATGGCTGTTGATAATCGTTCTTTGATGGAACGTATGCAAACCAATGTTCATGGATATGCTAGTGCTATTAGGATTCCCGACATTCCCGCAAATACATTTGAGCTAAAAACGTCTATGATTACTATGGTTTCACAATCACCTTTCTATGGTAACAAGAATGATGATCCTCATGCTCACCTTAAGAGATTCCTTTCTCTTTGCAATACCATTAAGCACAATGGAGTTCCACATGATGCTATTAAGTTGATGTTAGTGTCATTTTCACTTGAGGGACAAGCTAAGCATTGGTTAGACACCCAACCACCCGATAGTATCACCATATGGGATGGTTTCACCACTAAGTTTTTGAACAAGTTCTTTCCTCCATCTAAGACCATGGCCTTGAGGAACTTAATTATAGGCTTTCAACAAAAACCTAGTCAATCCTTTAGTGATGCTTGGGAAGAGTATAGTGAGTTATTGAGGCGATGCCCTAACCATGGATTGGATGACGTTCACCAAATCAATACCTTCTATGATGGCCTTAAACCTCATCACCAAGATTCACTCAATGCTTCCGCGGGAGGGAATATTCTTCTTAAATCCATGCAAGAGGCTTTGGACATCATTGAGACTAAAGCAATGGTTCAAACAAACAATCAATTTGAAGAAAGGGTTCATGTTATCCAAAACACCTCTCAAACACCTTATGATAACCAATTCCTTAAATATCACCAAGAGATCCTTCAACAAGTCAAACAAGGACAACAAGAAATGCTTCAAGCTTTTAAGACCATTTCATTGAACAGTGCTTCAAATGATGTGAATGCCATTACTCTTTCTTGTGTAACTTGTGGAGGTCCCCATTCTTATGAACAATGTGATAAGGTGCAAGTTTATCAAGGGGAATGCTATGCTTACCAAGAGGAACATCGTGAACACTTCAAGCCAAATATCAATCCAAATAACCTTTCTTACATGTCCCAAAACTACCTTACTCCACCGGGATTCCCACCCCAACCGCCCACCAAAATTCAACAAAATCCTCCTCAAATTTTAACAAGGAATCAAGGGCAAATACCACCTTATCAAGGAAATAACTACAAGGCACCCAATCAATTTCAACCTCAAGCAAATAACTTTTATCCACCAAATCAAGGATTTAATGCTCAACCTCCACCTTTCCAACCTCAAGGTTTTCAAGGAAATATGTCACAAGATTATAACACAATGGATTTCCTTCACAAAATGAATCAAGAGAATGAAAGGAGGCTCCAAGCTATTGAGAAGAAAATGAATGACCAAATGAAACGTACAATGGAGGAACAAACCAATAGGTTTTTAATGGCATTAAATCAAAGACCACAAGGGGCTTTACCTTCCAACACACAAAAAAATCCAAGGGCAAATGTCAATGCTATTACAACAAGGAGTGGAAAGTCAATAAAGGATCCTTCACCTCCTACACCTCCTATTGTTCAACCCACTTGTGCTCCTACTTGTGACAAGCCCTCTACCTCTACTTCACCTCCTCAAAATGCTCTTATTCACTCAAACACACCTTCTCAACCTATTCATACTTCTCCTTTACCTTCCACAATTCCCAATGAAGAAGCTAACAAAGACAAATCTTCCACTACAACCCCTATTCCACCTACACCAAAACCTACTCTTCCATATCCTTCAAGGTTGAAAAAGGACAAGTTAAAGAACAAGGATGACATCCAAGTCTCCAATTTCTTAAGGATGTTCAAGCAACTCAACATCAATATATCCTTTGCGGAAGCTCTTGCTTATATGCCAAAGTTTGCTAAGATGTTCAAGGATTTACTCTCCAACAAAGAAAAATTGGTTGATTTGCCCAACACATCCCTTAATGAAAATTGTTCCGCCGTGCTACTTAAAACCTTACCTTCAAAACTTGGAGATCCGGGGCGCTTCTTGACACCTTGTAATTTTCCCGGTGTTGAAAATTGCATGGCTTTGGCGGATCTAGGGGCAAGCATAAACCTCATGCCTTTATCGGTTTGGAAAAAACTCTCTCTTCCCGAGCTCACTCCCACTAGGATGACTCTTGAACTAGCCAACCGAACCATAGCTTTCCCCATAGGTATAGCGGAGGATGTGTTTTTAGGTGTGGATAAGTTTACGTTTCCGGCCAACTTTGTAGTGGTTGATTATGACATGGATCCTAGAGTGCCTTTGATTGTTGGCAGACCGTTTTGAGAACGGGTCGTACTTTGATATATGTGGCGGAAGGAGAACTAATTATAAGAGTAGAAGATGAGAGAGTGGTGTTTAAGATAGGGAAAGTTTATGATAGGAAAGAGGTTAAGGAGTCTAGACCGTGTGAGACTATTAACATTGTTGATGTGTTAGATGAGGTGTGTGATGAACACTTTCATGATGCTTGTAAGAGTACTAGTGATGAGATGCCCCATGTTGAAACCGTGGCCTCAATTGCTCCCTCTTTAACACCTTTTGGAGAGAGTGATTTCCTCTTGGAGGAATTTGAGTCAAACTTTCTTGGTGATGATGATTCTCCCATTAATTGGGAAGAAGATATTCTTACAATCCAAAAGTTGCTCAATGAGGACCCTATCCCTTCTCCTATTCCATAAGAAGTTACCATTGAGGAACCTTCCATAGTAAAACCTTCCATAGAGAGTCCACCTCCAATTGAACTTAAGGACTTTCCATCCCACTTATAGTATGCTTTCTTAGAGGGCAAAGACCAATTACCTGTGATCATTGCTAAAGATTTGAAAGAGGATGAGAAGGAGCAACTTATTGAAGTCCTTAAGAAACACAAGAAAGCCTTAGCATGGAAAATATCCGACATAAGGGGAATTGATCCACATTTTTGTACACACAAAATCCTTATGGAGGATGACTATAAACCCGCCATTCAAAATCAAAGGAGAGTTAACCCAAAAATCCATGAGGTTATTAAGAAGGAAGTGATTAAACTCTTAGATGCGGGTATGATTTACCCCATTTCCGACTCTCCATGGGTTAGCCCGGTTTATTGTGTTCCAAAGAAGGGTGGAATCACCGTGGTGCCTGATAACTCGATTTTTACCAGTTAAAATTTATCGTTCTAGTGTTCTCTTCGAATTGAACAACTTGATGTTTTATGTGTGACTCAGTTGAACTTTGGTGAAATAAAAATGTGTCGTTGTAGTGTTGAAAATAAAAGGTGCAAAACAATTAAAGTAAAGGTGCAATTAAAATAAATCTAAGTCTAATTAAAATAAAGTGCAAGTATTTAAAAGCAAGACTAAAATTAAAGGGCAATAAAGTAAATAACGCAAACTTAAATCTAACTAAGGCAAACTTAAAACGCAACTAAGACTAAAACTTAAACTAAGGCGAATAAAGCTTAAAATGAAAAGGCAGAAAACTAAAAACTAAGACTTCCCTATCCGGAATAAACTCCTATTCGGAATAAATGCTATTCGGAATAACTGTCACCTATTCGGAAAGATAGCCCTATTCGGAATATTTGTCTACTCGGAAAGTTTGCCCTATTCGGAATGTTCCTCCTATTCGGAATAACACCTCTATGCGGAATAAAGTGCCTACTCGGAATAATGGGTCTTATTCGGAATACTGTCACTATTCGGAATGTTCTCCTATTCGGAATAAATACCCTATTCGGAATATCAGTCCTATTCGGAAAGTATACCCTATTCGGAATATCAGAATGTTCCGAATAGCAATTCTTAAAACCTCTATGCGGAAAAATGTTCCGAATAGCAATCTTAAAAACCTTTATTCGGAATATTAAAAATGTTCCGAATAGCACACAAATATCACGCCTATTCGGAATATCTGGGCACGATGTCTGGGAAAGAACAGTAACCTTAACAGCGAAGAACAGGGAAGATTAAAAGGGCACGAATGTAATCAACAATTAACCAAATCAACAAAAAGATTAAACCAACCAAATAAATAAACAAATATAAAGCATCAACAATCAATCCAAAACAATAAAACTAGCAAAACTTAATCAAATCAATCAAAACCCATTTAAATAAATCAACAAAAATAAAGATCATGAACAAAAACAAATCAACACAAAGATTAAGAAAGGTAGAATGAGATTAACAAGATAAAGAAAGAACTTGACAAGAATTAAAAAGAAAAACTTACTTGAATTAAATGGTAATTAAGGTGCAAGACAAGGTAATTAAATGTGCAAGTATTTAAATTGACAAGGTAATTAAAGGTGGAAGGACTAATTGTCACTATTAGCCAACAAAACAAATGATAACTAATCTAATCTATTTATAGGGGAGGATTAGGAAGCTTCCTCCCCTCCTTCATTTCTTGTTAATTGCGGGATTAAGTCCTTCCTTCATCTAATCTTCATTAATTGCGTCATTAGTCCTTTTCTTCTCATCTTTCTTTTAAGTTTGGACTTTAAGGACTTGTGGCTCGGGATATCTTTTGAACTCGTCTTTAATTTCTTCAATAATATAGACTTGAGTTTCTCGGCTTTTGATAAACTTCCATCTTTTGACTTTTTCTTCGATAAATCTTCAGAATTGGTCTTGGACTTCCGTTCTTTTTCCACTCTTGACTTCTCGACTCCGTCTTTCATCTTTTTCTTCAATAAAAGCCGTAAATGCCCGTGAATTCTTGTGTTTTCTCCACTTTTCATAATTTCATCCTAAAATACAACAAAAACACAAACCACGCATAATTCTGACATAAAAGACATAAAATACACGTTTTGGTCCGGTTATTATTGTAATTAAGTGGTAAAAAAGATGGGTGTTTACACACCTATCAATTCCCCTACACTTAACCATTGCAATGTCCTCATGCAATGCATTAGTTACAAAGCATGTTTACACTTTTCATAATAATCAATCCACATTGGCCTTTATTAAAGCGATAGGAAATTAAAGACTTTCAAAATAAAGAAATTAAAAGCATACCTTGGGTTTTGAAAATGTCATTAATAATCATCATCCTCAACTTTTCACTTTCTCCAAACCAAGCTTAAAAACGAGATCATTGTTATTATAAGTTAGTAAACTGACACAAACTCATGTGGGCCAATTATTCACTTAGACTCCCTTATTCCTATGGGTATCTCTTATATTTTATTATTTGTCTTGAATGATCACGAAGATGCATTGTTTGACTTATTTCGATAATTATTTAGTCTGAAAATAAAGTGCACGATTTAATCAATAGTTAGCTAAAGGACCAAATCTTTTAAAACTGCTTCTCGGGATATCAAAAAGTTCATATCTTGGCATAACTTGGTTCGCGATTTGAGACCTTTCTCGGGCCGATATTTGGCAGCGACTTCATACTTCAAATCTTGAGAGACGTTCATGAAATAATGGTCTTCTCTTCATAATTGGAATTTCTTCACTTGGAATTTACGAGAGATTCTTCATATATGGACCACGACTTCTTCATTTTTCTCCAATCTTTATTTTGGATTTTAATTTACAACGATCCGCCTCCTTTATTGACTTGGATCTATTTATCCTCATACCTTGTTAGGGTCTTTTCGGATACACTTCTCCATGACTTTTGGGGAGTTTTTGCTTTTCGTCGTGTGTCTCGATCCTTCATATTGATTTTCGATAAATGATTCTTCACATCACTTTGGATCTTTAGCAACAAAACATAGCCCTCATGCCTTGTTAGGGCCTTTTCGGACTCGCCAATCTTCGCGCCCCGCTTCATAAGTTATGCCTTGGCTATGAACTCTCGTCATTACCGAGCAACTTTTAAACGATCTGGGGCTAGAAGCTAAGTAACTTTTCAAATCGTACAACCTTATTTATTAGCAGATAAATTTATTAGCAAGCGATGGGAGAAAAGGCTTATAATTAACTCGCATAAATTCACGAAAGAATACCGACTTATAATTGGCTCTATCATCTCTCGTTCTCCACAGTTTAAAATCTCAAGTAATGAGACTCGTGGATACTTAGCCTATTAAATCAAAGTTTTGGGTTTTCGAGTCGCCTATAGGATCTTGCAAATTCTTAGACTCTTTTAAGTTTTAGAAATCGCATCTTAAAGTTCCCTTGATAAACGACTCTCTAGGATCAATTATAGGAACTTGCGAAAAGTTCTTGTCCTTAACCCGTGAAAGTTAAGACTTTCGCGTTTTATAGCTCCCTATATAAAAGCCTAGCAAAACTTGATTTAAACACGTTAAGGATACTAGCTAGAGAAAACTCGGATTGAGTCAAAAGATTCACAACGTTTGAAAATTAAAACCACTTATTAAACATTTATTCTAGCAAAGAAAGAAAATAACTATACAAAGGTAAAAACTAATAGGCCAAAATAGATCAATAATTTTGAAAAATGTCAAAAAATTGATTTTCCGGTTAAAATGAGGACAAATACAAGGAAAAGACCACTTAACTTCGATAGAAGTCCCCCCTACACTTAAGATAAACATTGTCCTCAATGTTTAAGCATGTGGGAGTAAACTCCCCTACACTTAGGTCATTGTGCACGTTGTTTAAATCTCGCTAAGGAAAAGACAACTAAAGAGATTCCTATTTTAATATTGAGAAAATATAAAAATAGGGAATCGAAAAAAATTTAGGATAGAACCGGGAAGAAGTAGAACACGGAATCACGGGTCGTCAAGAATCATTAGGAGTGGATCATTGAAGCTCGAATCCCTGATTAAGAAGTGAGGAGAGGAAATAGCAATCCAAAGGGGTCCCCCCTACACTTATGCTAAAGAAAGAGAAAAGATAGATGCATGGGTTGCCTCCCAAGAAGCGCTTGGTTTTTGTTAACCGAGTCGTGAGCCTGACTCGACCTTGATCATCAACGGAAGTAGCATGAAACAAATCCACCAGGATCAAAGACATAGTTTTCATCCATCAATAAGCAAGAGCTTAAGGTGAACAAGGCAAGCCAAAAGAGAAATGGCAGGGTTCCCTTAAGCAGTGATGGAGCACAGTAGAAGCAAGTATGAAGCGATGCAAGCGTGTCTTCCAAATTTCCAAAGATTTTTCCTTTTATTTCATCAGGTGGATACTGAGATGGCTCTAAGATTGCAATACCGGGGTCGAACACCTTTTCCTTTAAGGGAAAATAACACTCCGGCTCAGCCGAGTGTGAAGAAGATCCGCAAAAAAGCACAACCTCGTCCTCAGAAGTGGGATAAAGAGGTGTCAAATCATACGTGCAACGGATTTCGGTGTCAACCGGTTTCTTCTCCTTGGACAAAATGCTCTTCAAATCTAAAGTAGGATCAAGACGATAATCTTCAAAGTCCAAAGGAGGTGCATCACTCTCTTGAGGGAAGTATGTGTTAAGAAATTCAGAGAAATCTTCCTCGAATGAGTAATCGTCCAAAGTAGGATCGAGTGATGGCGGAGGATCTTCATCATGTGAACAATCGCTCGAGAGAGTATCGGCCTCATCAAAATCATCGAAAGTGGGCAGCTCGGGATACTCAGAAGTACAATCAAAATCATCCGAGTCTGAGCTAGAATCATCATCATCATAAGCATCAAAGACCGGTGGAGAATCAAAAATGGGAGAAGCGTCCAAAGTAGAGGGAGAATCATCCACATTATCATCAAAGAGTGGATTATCAGTGGAAGACTCGAATAGAGGATTGTCGTAGACGGTAAAGTCCTCGAGCACATTTATCATATTCACTGATTCTCGGCCTCCAAAGGATCTGCCTGTAAGCTTCCCCATTTTAAAAATTTTAGAATCATCCCCGACTCGTAAGATTAACTCGCCTTCGGCCACATCTATTAAAGCACGTCCGGTTCTCAAGAATGGCCGACCAAGTATTAAAGGAATACGAGGGTCCATTTCATAATCAACTACAACAAAATCGACCGGAAAGGTAAATGTGCCAACTTTGATAAACACTTCTTCGGCTATACCAACGGGGTAAGCGAGAGTGCGGTTTGCAAGTTCGAGAGTCATCTTTGTAGGAATGAGATCGGGCAATGATAGTGTTTTCCAAACACTGAGTGGCATAAGATTAATACTAGCCCCGAGATCAGCAAGGGCAGTAAATTCTTCAGTTTTGTTGAATAAGCAAGACAACATAAAACGACCGGGATCTCCAAGTTTTTCCGGAAGTTCTTTAAGAATAACTGCAGAGCAGTTTTCATTTAATCGTGTGTTGGCGAGTTCAAGCAGTTTCTCCTTCTTGCTAAGCAAGTCCTTGAATGCTTTGACGAATTTCGGCATGTGGCAAAGTGCTTCAACAAGGCTGATGTTGATGGTCATTTTAGATAGCATATCCACATATTTCATTACATTAGTGTCATTCTTGGTTAGCTCGTTGGTCTTGCCTATGCGAGAAGGGTATGGGATTCTGGGCTGATAAGGATTGGGTGGAGGTGTAGTTGGTGACGGTTGTGATGTTGAAGGGTCCTTCCGAGATACATCGTCATGACGAGGCGAAGACGGTAATGGTGCACTATTACTAGGTGTAGGAGGAGTAGGGATACATGGTGGTGGAGGAGGTGTAGATGATGGTGGTGGGGTAGATGGAGTGACAATGGTAGTTCCACTACGCGTAGTTATAGCACTCACATTAGCTCGCGGATTGGTGACGGTATTTGAAGGTAGAGAACCCGAAGAAGAAGAAGGTTGAGCTTCAGGCAAGAAACTAGCCAACAGATTCTTTAATTCAGTTGTTTGAGTGATGAAAGAGGATTGAAGATTATCACGAACCTCAGTTCTGATGTCATTACCTTGCTTCAAGATATCTCCTTTCAAATTAATTATTTGGCTCTGCAGATTCTTGATTTGCTCACCTTGAGTTCTCATGATTGTGTCAACATCGGGATTAATGGGTGGGTGTTGTTGGGTGGGTGGTTGATAAGGGTTAGAAGCACGAGGTGGAATTTGGTTGCTTCTATTGTAGTTGTTGGCGGGATTTTGGTGTTGAGGAGAAAAACCGGGTGAAAGGTAATTGTTGGAACGGTAGCTCAGCAGATTTCTATCCCCTTGTTGTCTAGCTTGGTAATTTTCCGGTGAATAATTACCGTAAGCTGCATACACATTTTCCGGATTTCCTTGTGTCGAAGGACAATCGGTGTATGAGTGAGGACCGCCACATGTTTCACAAGGATTAGCAACCGCTTTAACTTGTTGTTGTTGTTGATTTGAAGCGAGAAGCGTAATACTTTTGCTCATTTCAGCCATCATGCGGGTGAGTTCGGTCATCTCAGGGTTTGCTGAGGTAGAAGAAACATTGACTCTCGTGTTGTTTCTAGAAGAAGCAGAGGAATCCCAGTTCTTATGATGAGTAGTCATGTTCTCTATTAACTCTCTACACTCCTCGGGTCTCCTTTTCATGAATGTGCCACCGGCGGCTGCATTGATCGTATCACGATCTCGAAAAGTCAATCCGTTGTAGAAATTATCGATCAAGGTGACCGGAAGAATGTTGTGGTTTGGACAACGGTCGATCAAGACATTATATCTCTCCCATGCATCAAAAAGAGATTCATCGGGATCTTGCATGAAACCGCTGATCTGATTGCGAAGGTTTGTGACCATGGATGGTGGAAAGTAGCGCGAAAGAAAGCGTTGAGTCATGTCATCCCAAGTGTGAATAGAATTCTTCGGGAGACGATCAAACCATTTCTCGGCATGATGTGATAAAGTATGTGGGAAAAGTTGTAGGCGGAGTACATCCATTGTGGCCCCAGGCAACTTCATGCTTTGGGTGATTGTAATGAACTTGTCGAGGTGTTTGTTGGCATCATCATCAGGCAATCCTCTAAATGGGTTTGTTTGTACTTGCTGAATCATGTGGTGCTTCAACGAAAACTCAGGAGCGTTGATTTGCATCGGCGCAATCGGTCCTCCTCGTCCAAACATTGTTGGTTGACAAAGTTCCTCCATGGTCCGAAGATCGGGCTGTGGAGGAGCATTGTTGTTATTATTATTATTATTGAGGTGCGGTAGTTGATTATTGTTGTTAACACCTGCCATATCTAAATCTTCTTGAGGCTCGGGCTCTTGATAATTAGAAGATCTAGTACGCATACACCTGAAAATGCAAAAGAAAACAACACCAAATACAAAGACAATATATATACACAATAAAGATAAAATCTTTTTGGATTTTTGAAATTTTTAATTTTTATGGGTTTTTATGAATTTTTTAATTTTTTATGATTTTTGAAATTTTTATGCAAGAAAAATAACGTTCACAAGTGAACGGATCCCAAAAAGCAACGTGTCTCTCACAAAAAACTGTTGATCTTTACGAAAAGAGCCGGCAGCGGCGCCATTTGATAACTCGATTTTTACCAGTTAAAATTTATCGTTCTAGTGTTCTCTTCGAATTGAACAACTTGATGTTTTATGTGTGACTCAGTTGAACTTTGGTGAAATAAAAATGTGTCGTTGTAGTGTTGAAAATAAAAGGTGCAAAACAATTAAATTAAAGGTGCAATTAAAATAAATCTAAGTCTAATTAAAATAAAGTGCAAGTATTTAAAAGCAAGACTAAAATTAAAGGGCAATAAAGTAAATAACGCAAACTTAAATCTAATTAAGGCAAACTTAAAACGCAACTAAGACTAAAACTTAAACTAAGGCGAATAAAGCTTAAAATGAAAAGGCAGAAAACTAAAAACTAAGACTTCCCTATCCGGAATAAACTCCTATTCGGAATAAATGCTATTCGGAATAACTGTCACCTATTCGGAAAGATAGCCCTATTCGGAATATTTGTCTACTCGGAAAGTTTGCCCTATTCGGAATGTTCCTCCTATTCGGAATAACACCTCTATGCGGAATAAAGTGCCTACTCGGAATAATGGGTCTTATTCGGAATACTGTCACTATTCGGAATGTTCTCCTATTCGGAATAAATACCCTATTCGGAATATCAGTCCTATTCGGAAAGTATACCCTATTCGGAATATCAGAATGTTCCGAATAGCAATTCTTAAAACCTCTATGCGGAAAAATGTTCCGAATAGCAATCTTAAAAACCTTTATTCGGAATATTAAAAATGTTCCGAATAGCACACAAATATCACGCCTATTCGGAATATCTGGGCACGATGTCTGGGAAAGAACAGTAACCTTAACAGCGAAGAACAGGGAAGATTAAAAGGGCACGAATGTAATCAACAATTAACCAAATCAACAAAAAGATTAAACCAACCAAATAAATAAACAAATATAAAGCATCAACAATCAATCCAAAACAATAAAACTAGCAAAACTTAATCAAATCAATCAAAACCCATTTAAATAAATCAACAAAAATAAAGATCATGAACAAAAACAAATCAACACAAAGATTAAGAAAGGTAGAATGAGATTAACAAGATAAAGAAAGAACTTGACAAGAATTAAAAAGAAAAACTTACTTGAATTAAATGGTAATTAAGGTGCAAGACAAGGTAATTAAATGTGCAAGTATTTAAATTGACAAGGTAATTAAAGGTGGAAGGACTAATTGTCACTATTAGCCAACAAAACAAATGATAACTAATCTAATCTATTTATAGGGGAGGATTAGGAAGCTTCCTCCCCTCCTTCATTTCTTGTTAATTGCGGGATTAAGTCCTTCCTTCATCTAATCTTCATTAATTGCGTCATTAGTCCTTTTCTTCTCATCTTTCTTTTAAGTTTGGACTTTAAGGACTTGTGGCTCGGGATATCTTTTGAACTCGTCTTTAATTTCTTCAATAATATAGACTTGAGTTTCTCGGCTTTTGATAAACTTCCATCTTTTGACTTTTTCTTCGATAAATCTTCAGAATTGGTCTTGGACTTCCGTTCTTTTTCCACTCTTGACTTCTCGACTCCGTCTTTCATCTTTTTCTTCAATAAAAGCCGTAAATGCCCGTGAATTCTTGTGTTTTCTCCACTTTTCATAATTTCATCCTAAAATACAACAAAAACACAAACCACGCATAATTCCGACATAAAAGACATAAAATACACGTTTTGGTCCGGTTATTATTGTAATTAAGTGGTAGAAAAGATGGGTGTTTACACACCTATCAGTGCCTAATGAGAACAATGAGCTTATTCCCACGAGACTTGTGACCGGTTGGAGAGTTTGTATTGATTATAGAAAACTCAATGAGGCGACTAGGAATGACCATTTCCCATTACCTTTTATGGATCAAATGCTTGAACGCTTAGCGGGAAATGAGTACTATTGCTTTCTTGATGGCTTTTCGGGTTATTTCCAAATTCCCATTGACCCTAAGGATCAAGAAAAGACCACATTCACTTGTCCCTACGGTACATTTGCTTACAAGAGGATGCCTTTTGGTTTATGTAATGCACCGGGGACGTTTCAAAGGTGCATGATGGCGATTTTCCATGACATGATAGAGCAAACCATGGAGGTTTTTATGGATGACTTTTCCGTCTTTGGAAATTCATTTACATCATGTCTCACCAATCTTGAGAGAATGCTTAAATGTTGTGAGGAAACACGTTTAGTGCTTAATTGGGAGAAATGTCACTTTATGGTGAAAGAGGGAATTGTTTTAGGACACAAAATATCCAACAAGGGATTAGAAGTGGATCGAGCTAAAATTGATGTGATTGCTAAGCTTCCCCCACCCACCTCGGTTAAAGGTGTAAGGAGTTTCTTAGGTCATGCGGGATTTTATAGGCACTTTATACAAGATTTTTCTAAGATAGCTAGACCAATGACTCACCTCTTGGAGAAAAAGGCTCCTTTCATTTTTAACCAAGATTGTTTGGACTCTTTTGAGACTCCTAAGGAGAAATTGACTAAGGCTCCCGTTTTAGTTTCTCCAAATTGGGAATTACCTTTTGAGCTTATGTGTGACGCTAGTGATTATGCGGTGGGGGCCGTCTTAGGACAAAGAGTTAATAAGCATTTTCAACCTATACACTATGCGAGTAAAACCATGACCGGTGCACAACTTCATTACACTACCACGGAAAAAGAGTTGCTTGCTATAGTATATGCTTTTGAGAAGTTTAGATCATACCTTGTGCTCTCTAAAACCATAGTGTATACGGATCATTCCGCTCTCAAGTATCTTATGACAAAACAAGATGCTAAGCCTAGGCTTTTGAGATGGGTTTTGTTTCTTCAAGAGTTTAAGATAGAAATCCGTGGTAAGAAAGGGGCCGAGAATTTAGCGGCGGATCACTTGAGTAGACTTGAGCATCCTTTTCAAGGAGATTTGCCACATCAAGAAATCAATGAATCCTTTCCATTAGAGGAGCTCATGTCTATCTCTTCCCAAGAGGATGCCACTCCTTGGTTTGCGGATATTGCAAACTATCTTGTGGGCAATGTGCTTATTGAGGGTCTTACTTATCAACAAAAGAAGAAGTTTCTTAAGGAAGTTAAGTACTACTTTTGGGATGATCCATATCTTTTTAGGCAATGTGCGGACCAAATCATTAGACGGTGTGTAGATGGGCCCGAGGCATTTAAGATCTTAGAAGCGTGTCATAAAGGACCTACGGGTGGACATTTTGGGCCCAACTATACCGCCAAGAAAGTCTTTGATTCGGGTTACTATTGGCCTTCCATTTACAAAGATGCCCATGAAATGGTAAAATTTTGTGATGTGTGTCAAAGACAATGAAAAATTACGCAACGTGATGAGATGCAACAAAATTTTATTCAAGAGTGTGAGATATTTGATGTGTGGGGCATTGATTTCATGGGACCTTTTCCATCCTCTAAGGGAAACAAGTATATACTTGTGGCGGTGGATTATGTGTCCAAATGGGTGGAGGCTAAAGCCTTACCTATTAATGATGCTAGAGTTGTTGTGAAGTTTTTGAAACAATTGTTTGCTAGATTTGGTGTACCTCGGGCCATAATAAGTGATCGTGGTACGCACTTTTGTAATGATCAATTCACGAGAGTTACGAAGAAATATGGAGTTAATCATAGAATTTCTACCACGTATCACCCTCAAACAAATGGTCAAACCGAGATCACAAATCGTGGTTTGAAGAGAATTTTAGAGAGAACGGTGGGAGAGAATCGAGCTTCTTGGTCGGATAAGCTTGATGATGCTTTGTGGGCGTTTAGGACGGCTTTTAAAACACCAATTGGTTGTACTCCTTATAGGCTTGTCTATGGAAAAGCGTGCCACCTCCCATTCGAGTTAGAACACAAGGCATCTTGGGCTCTCAAGTGGGCTAACTTTGATTTAAACCAAGCCGGTGCCCATAGGAAAGATCAACTCAATGAGATGGATGAGTTGAGAGCCAATGCCTATGAAAATTCTTTGCTTTACAAGGAAAAGACTAAGAAATTGCATGATGCTAAGATCAAGAATCGTGAGTTCAAAGTTGGAGAGCCGGTTCTCCTCTTTAACTCAAGGTTGAAACTTTTTGCGGGCAAGCTTAAGTCGAGATGGTCCGGTCCATTCACTATTGCTCAAGTGTTTCCATATGGAACTATTGAGTTGTCACAACCCGATGGTCCAAATTTTAAAGTGAATGGTCACCGTGTTAAGCATTACTTTGGGGAGGACATTTCCGTTGAAATGGTCCAAGAGATCCCCATTTTCCCCATGAATTGATTCATTGAGGGACGAGTCGAGCTAGAGACTCATTAACTCAAGCATCGTATAACTAGGTTTAGAGTGTTGTAGGTTAGAAATAAAGGTATAGACTTGGAGATAAGTGTAGGGGAGACCTTCTTTTGTCTTAATGATTGTTTGTAGGGTTGCTCACTCATTTCATGCTTTGGAGCTTATGGAGGAGGCCCTTGTATCCGGTTCACTTCGTTACTATAGTGATTTTTCATTGACATCTTGTGCTTAAACATGATTTCACTAATAGTTGTCCTTTCCTTAACTTGGGTTAAGCAAAGTCTATTCATTGTCATAAGTGTAGGGGAAGTTTTTATACTTCCATGCTCTTAAACATTGAGGACAATGTTTAGCTTAAGTGTAGGGGTCTTCTATCGAAGTGACCTTACCTAGAACTTGACATTGTCTTTCATGATAACATGGAAAATTGGATTTTCAACCATTTTTCAAATTTTTGATCTACTTTGGCCACCAAAAATATGCATTCATAATTTTTGCATTAATCATTTTTCATAACACATTTGCATTGTATATATTCTCCTTTTATTTTTCATCAAAAATATATAAAAAGGAAAAAATATAATAAAACATAGTTTAATAAATTTAGACTTCTTTGACATATTAGGCCCGCCATGGATATTTTGACTCAACCCGAGTTTGCTTATCTTAGCATTCTCTAGCTAGTATCCTTAACCATGTAGTCCTTCATTGGTCAATTAGGCTAAGCATCCACCAATTTCATTATTTGAGATTTTAAATTTGTGGAGAATGGGAAATGATAGAGTTGAAGCAAGTGTAAAAGGGCTAGATAAACTTCATGATAATTACTTGTGGCTAAACCCTTCTCTTCTTTACCTCTATTTTCTTCGCATGTATATAATTGTTAATAAATAATCAAGAACGGTTTTAATCGGTTTGTAATCTCTTATGCATTTTTGTCTAATCATTCATGGTTGATATAAGTACGTCTTAAGATTCTAAGTTAGAACGTTTTATGTGTACAAGACTTATGTCATGCTCAATATTTAGCGGGTGTTTTTCCTTTTATTCTTTTCAAATTTCTTTGTGAGGAATAAAGAAAAATAAGAGCGGCTTATGAAAAAAATGATTGGCTAGAAAAAAAAGAAAAAGAAAAAAAAAGAAAAAAAAATAATTATACAAGACTCCCAAGAAGGGCAGTGTGGTGTTAATTATAGTAACTATTGAGTTCCAATATTACCTTGACGGGTTGCGGGGATTCAATAAATTGCTCCAATCCAATATTACCTTGACGGGTTGCGGGGTTGAAGATCCAAAGTCTCAAAAAGATGGCGGATGTAAATTATTGCGTGAGTTTTATTTTTCTTTCTTTAGCGAGTGTGTAGCTACTTATGAAAGCATGACATGAGGATTTTACACATAAGGCGAATGACTTATTACTCTTGAAACGGACTTGTATTAATTGTGAGCGGTTATTCAAGTAATGGATGAGAGGATTACTTAGGATTAAAACCGTTCTTCCTTATTTTTAGATTTTACACTTCTTATATTTCACACTTGAATAATGACAAATTTGCCCACAAGCAATTTGCTCAAATAATAACCGGTTCCACATTTAATTGTCATGAATAAGTTGATGCACTTTTTACTTGTGAATGCAATGATCTCATTTTTAAGCTTGGTATGGGGAAAGTGAAACTTGAGGGTGATAAATGTCCATGGTACCCAAGTCCTAATCAAAGCCATTGAATTCTTAATGAGTTATTTCCATCAAAACCATTTCAAGAAAAATAAAAAAGATATAGATAGAATTGTATTTTGTTCATTGCATTGTTAAAAGTCAAAATCATGCATCATGTAGTTTAGAGTAGTGTAGATGCATTCCATTTGGCCAAGGTGGGTTAATTATGAGGAGAATGTAAATTTGTGCTTTAAAATATGTAGAATTGCATGAGGACATGACAATGTTCAAGTGTAGGGGATTTGATATGAGCTAAAACTCATATCAATTTATCAACAAATAACTCTAAAACATGAAGCAAAATACCAATTTATCTTGCAAAAACAGTGTTATGTGGTATGTTTGTGTTTGTGTACACTTGTGTAGGTAAAAGGATGCATTTTCAAGCAAACAAGGAATAATCAAGCTTAATTTGATGAAAAAGACAAAGAAGGATCAAAAGTGAAAAGACTTTGAAAGTACAAGGACCTATCTTGACAAACTACCAAAGATGAAGGACCAAAGTGTAAATATTGTAAAAGTCAAGATCATAGTCAAATTTGGTCAACTCTCAAGTCAACTCAGTCAAAGGACCAATTTTGTTCAAGAATGAAAGTTGAAGGACCAAATATGCCTAAGAAATGAAGATGCTAGCCTTTAAACGCAATCTGCCAAAGTTAAGGGGTGATTTCTGCCATATATGAAAAGTTATACAAGAGTGATCCATGTGCTTTGTTTTTGACCAATGAGAAGCCAGGATTTAGTAAACATGGATTGCCAAATAACTGCATTTATTATCCACTAGGCGCCACCCTCATTAATGAGCAAATCTCAACAGTGCAATCCGTGTGCACTAGTTTCAGCCATTCAAATCTTGACACGTGTCATCTTCAAACGAGCAAAAATTCCCAGGATCGTTTTGGAGCTAGAGTGGATTTCATGGAAAGTTATAAACATCAAAATTGCTTATTTTTGAGACATGAATCCATTGGTCATGATCAATTAACATCAAATCAACTCAACAAAGAAACCCCAATTCAAGTTCATACCTGCAAATTCAAAGGAGCAAAATTTCGACACGTGGAGACCTGGGATTGGTCCCAACACGTCACCAACCCCAACTGACCTCCTTCTCAAGCCTATAAATAGCTATTTAGTCTTCATTTCTTGTGGTGTAGTTGTAAGTGTGAAAATACACACATTTACATTTTTCTCTCATCATTTTCCCTTTTTAGCTAAACTACTCAAGAGTTTGACACACTCTTGAGTTAGTGATGAGATGGCATTTATACATGATCTCATCGTTCTTTTCGGGCTTTTAATGCACTAATATGTCATAAAATATCATATATATGCTTGCTTTTGTGTTTATGTGTATTTTAGGTATGGATATCGTGAAAAAGACAAAAGATCACAAGATACAAGGAAAAACGGACACGAGAAACGAAGCCGTACAAAGAACCGGACCCTAATCATGGAATTTTCATCAAATACCCTTAAAGACTTGAAGACAAACAAGATTGATCCTCCAAGAATGAATAAATGACACTTAAAACCCTTGTATATTAATAATTACAAGTTTAGTCCCTTAAGTTTGTCAAAATTGCAAAAAGGTCCTTCAACTTTGAAGAAATGACAAGATTGGTCCCTCAACAAAATCAATTTGTCAATTATGGTCCCTCATGAAGTCAAAGACACAATGAAGACCTTTGAAGATCAAGATTGCCCAAGATCAGCCCTTGAAATATCTCAAAATGGCAAAAATACTCCTTGATAACCTTTGTGTGAAGTTTGGTGCCAAAAATGACAAAGTGTGAAAGTTATTAACAAAGCAAATACGTTTTTAGGGCTGGAAAACCTTATTTGCCAAAAATGTCAAAAGATAAGGGCTAAATGTGCACACTTTGGAAAATTTAAACACAACTCGCGCCAAACACTATCTTTTCCCCCAAACACGGATCAAAAGAACTTACTGTTCACTTTCACCCCACCCAGAAATTACCCCAACTTAAACTTGGGTAAAAACCAATTAATCTTGCCCACGTGTGATTCACACACGCAGGAACCCATCCCACGCACAAAATCCCCAATCCCACCACTGTGGACCCTACCCCCAATTCTCCTCTCAGCCAATCACAATACAACTTGGTCCCCAAGTTTGGTGACGTGTCCCAAATCAACAGTGGAGGATTAATGCTTCCTCACAACGCAAAAACAAACGATGGAGATCAAATTTGGACAGCTAACCTCAAAAACGCGTCAGGGGCAAAGTTGGGATTTTCTAGTGATTAGGGTTTTGATTTTAAGATTCTAGATAGTTCTTTAGGTAGTATAAAAGGAGACCCAAGCTTGTTGGTGATCCCTTGTTCCAGTTTCTTTAGCAATCTTTTGTAATCCTTTTTTAAAGAAATTTAAAGTTGGTATTTTTTATAAAATTGTAATTCCTTTTATCTGTTTTTTAAAAGTTGGTATTGGATAGCTAAGGATTCTGAGTTCCATTGTTATTTAACTTGTGTTTTAAGGATTTCAGATTTTCATAAAAAGTTTTGAAAATCTGAATTTCTTGGTAAGGATTGTTTCAGGTTTTGATGTTAAGAGGTTAGTTTTGTTTGGTGATTTAGTGTTTTGGATACGTGTTAAGAAGGATTGAAAGTTTTTGGATAGGATTTAAGATAAGAAAAAGGAAAACAGAATATATATATTGTTTATACTATTGTGTTTTCTTTGATTTGTCATTAAACAGGTGGATTGTTGTTGATCATAGTTCAGCGCAGGCCTCCAGCCTGTGGGAGGTGGATTTATCATCCACTAGGGCTTTGGATGTAAAGCCCTAAGGTAATCTTCTTGTTACCTTTTTAAAATTTCAGAAAAGCTGTTTGTGTGATCTTGCATGATTAAGTTGACTAAGTGTGTTAAATCTGCTTGATTTGAGTCTATAAGTTGTTTTATACATGTTAGATGCTATAAGAACAGGTTTGATTAAGTTTGCAAGTGGTTTACTTTGTTAAATTTTGGTTTCACAGATTTAAAAGGGTGTTTGGATATATGATTTAGCAGGGTAGGAATTGTGATTAGATCTTTGGAAACGTGTTAGAGTTGGTAAGTAAGGTTAAGATAGATTGCATGTTAGCATAAGAGTAGAATAGAACAAGTTTTGAGCTATTGGTGTGTTTAAAAAGTAAAATCATAAAGCAAAACCTGCGTAACCACTTTCTGCTCATTTTTCATAGGAATTTGGTACTTGATCTTTGAATTTTGTGAAGTAATAGGGTGATTGAAAGTTTGATATTGATTGTGCATCATTTGTTAAGTCTGTGTGCTAAATATAGGAACTTAAAAATCACTAGGATGCAAGTAACTTAGCCTAAAGCCCACAGACCTACTCATTTTTGTCACAGCAACTTAACATTGCCTTTGTGTGCTTTGATTTGCTTTATTTGGTGTGCAAGGTGCTTTTATTTGGCTTGTGATTGACTCCTTGTGCTTAAATAAGCACAAGGGTGCCCCCTGTCCACATAACTACACCAAATAAGCCAAGAATCCAAGCCCTCTTGGATTCTACCACTTGTGAAGAAGCAAGAACAATAAGCCAATCCTGCTTGTGTTCATATTGAACTCTGTCACGTTTTATTTTGATCATTTGAGTATAATCTTGCAATAAAAGGTGATTTGGATTAAGTTTTGAAGGTTCACAAGGTCACAAATTGGTTTGGAAAGCAAAAAAAATAAAAAGGAAAAAAGTGTAAAAAACACACCCGTAGCAGGACTCGAACCCCAGACCTCTCGAAGGAGGGTTAGGAGCTCTACCGCTAATCTAGATGGTTTTTTACGTTTAAGGTTGATTTCAAAAGGTATTTAACACGTTTTGTTTTTCTAGCTTATAATAAAAGCCGTAGCTTATTTACCATTTTCCAGCTTATTTGCTTTTTGTTTTTGGCTTATTTGATTTTTCCTAGGACCTAGATAAACTTAGGGATTTTTCTAGCTAGTTTTCTTAATTTTCCCTTTATTAAATTATTTTCTTTGCATTTTTCTTTATACGTTTTTTATAAAGTCATTAAAAAATAGAAAAAAGAGTCTTAATTTTTAGGAAAAATATTTTTTAGCTTTTAGATTAATATTTTGAGGTTTACATCTAGTTTTGGTTTTATAAACTTTAATTTTTAATTTTATATTATTTTAAGGTTTTTTTATAAACTTTAAACATTTTTATAAAATTATTAAAAAGGGTTTAGGAACTTTAATTTGTGTTTTTCTCTTAGTTAGAATATTTTAAGATTTTAGAAATTTTTTAGAATTAATTTTAGAAACTTTTTATTTTTAGTATTATTTTAATATTATTTTATTATTAAAATTTCAATGTTTTAGTTTTCTTTATTTTTCATTTTTCCTAGATTCCTTAGCATTAATTAGTACTCTTTCCATTTTTAGAATAATTTTATAGCTTTTAGATTTATTTTTATAATTGTTTTAAGTTTAGTTAGTTTTTAATCATTTTAAATCATTTTTAGAGTTTTAAAAATAGTTTTATTAGCTTTTAATTTTTAGAAAATTACTTTTAAGTCTTCCAATAATATAAGTTTAGTAATTATTCAATAAAATCATATTTTAGACATTTGAATTAGTTATATTTAATTTTAGGGCTTTAATTAGCATTTAAAATTAAATATTTAATTAATAAAAGGTTTTAAAATATCTTTGTTGGATTTTTATCTTTATTTATATTATTTTAGACTTCTTTTTAGTTTTTTTAATTATTGATTTTGTTTTTGGTCTTGGTATAATTTTTTTAATTTGGGTAGTTTTTCACGACTTTACGTCTTTTACGTCGTAGTGTAATTTTAACGTAACCATCTTTTCATCCTTTCATCCCCATTCTTCTCAAGATTAATCTCAAATAACTACAAGTTAAATCACACACATATACCTCCTTGGGAAACGAACTTTCTCTCTTTTTAAGTGATTGGGTCATTAACACTTGATTTTTCTTAAAGTCATTTGTTCGATAAGAGTCGTATTTTAACCTACAATCATTTTGGCGCCGCTGCCGGGGAGGTGTGTTGTGCTTTAATTTGGAAGCTTTTGTTTTTGATATTATCCATAATAAGTATTTGTGTTAAGTGGAACTCCCTTAACACGTATTATCGGTTTTCTTGGTTTTTCTTGTACAAATATTATTAATATATTGTACTAAGTATCACAATCAAAATACAATATCTCCAAAAGTGTGAAAACACAACCTTAATTGGGATTTGATCTCCTAATTATTGTATTCGAATCTCAAACAAAAAGAAAAGGCAAAAATAGATAAATACTTTCGTGAAGCTCGATTTTGAAAAATACAAACTATAAGGTGGGTATAAGGCGGGTATTATAAAATATACCCTAAGGAAAAAGGCTCTTAAGTGCTTCGCGCCGCCTCGTTTCCCCGCTTGCTTGTGAGTATTTTGAGATTGAAGGCTAATCGAGGGTTTTGCCGCCCAAAGTATTAATACGTATACTATATTTGCTTGGTTTTCTTTGTGATTAAACCCTCTTGAACAATTTGGTTTTCACCAAAAGTTCTAAAGTCATTCGAAGGCGTTCACTCCACGTGATCGATTTCATTCCTTTGAGGCTTCTTTAATCAAGAGTTTGATTCGAGGAGAGATTTTGTAGATTGTTGTCTACGAAGATACACCAAAAACCAAAAAAATTAAATATCATCAAAAACACAAAAAAAAATTGAAAATTCACAAAACACCCAAAAGAATCTTCTTTGCTCACCTCCCATTCTTCGTGAAGTTTATGATCACTCGTAATCAAGCAAAACGAGCTCGTAAACGTCTTCAAAAGCAAGCAAATCAAGGATCGTTGATTGTTGAAGAACCTCCAATTGTTGAACCTATTGTAGAACAAGAAGTCGTCATGGCTAATCGTACTATGATGGAGTTGCTACAAGCACCCACCGAGGGTTTTGGAGAGGCTATTGTTATTCCCGCCATCCTTGCGGAGAATTTCGAGATTAAGACGGGTTTAATGTCGATGTTGCAAGCAAACAAGTTTAGAGGTCACGAGAAAGACAACCCGCATTACCACATTAGGAATTTCAACCGTCTCACCGCTACTAGCAAATTCAAAGATGTTCCACATGACGCCATTAAGATGATGTTGTTTCTATATTCGTTGGATGGACCCGCAAAAATTTGGCTCGAGAAAGAACCGCCAAATTCGATTTTGACATGGGCCGATCTCGTTTCTAAGTTTGTGAACAAGTTTTTTCCACCATCTAAAACAACACACTTAAAAAATGAGATTTCACGATTTGTGCAACGTAATAATGAAAGTTTTTCAATGGCATGGGAACGATTTAAAGAGATGTTACATGAATGTCCACACCATGATTTTTCGGAATTACATCAAGTGGATACTTTTTATAATGGGCTTAATGATCATGAACGAGATTATTTGAATGCCGCCGCGGGTGGTAATTTTTTGTGCAAGACGACAAATGAGGCTTTACAAATCATTGAAAATCGATCTAAGGTTTATAGCCCTCGTAACACACCGAGTGTTGCCAATATGGGTTCGTCATCTTTGTCAAAATCGTCTCGTAGCATTAATGCGTTACATGATGAAGCTAATGAGGAAAATCGGTTTTTTGATAGATTTGCTAATCTAATGTCCCATTGGAAGGCTCAAGAAGCTTCCAATTCCGCTTCGGTTAAAGCGGTTGCTAAGAGTTGTTTATCTTGTGGGGGAGCTCATGATCTTTCCGAGTGCATTACCGCGGATGGTAACACTTCGAGTGCTTATGTAGCAACGGGAACTTACAACCAAAACGGCCAAGGTTCTCGTCCAAATCAAGCTCCACCAAACCAAAATGTTAATAATTATCGAAACAACAACGAAGGTAATTACCAAGGCAACACACGCAATTACAACAAAGGGAATTATCAAAGTGGGAATGGACAAATCTCTAATCAAAATCAAAACCGTGATTTTCAAAACACTACACAAGGTTTTCAAAATGCTCACACGAAAAATTTGCAAGGAGAATTTTTGGATTATGCAAAAGCAAATGATGCTAAATTTGATAATATGCAACGTGAGATGATTAGCTTAAGGTCCGAGTTGAAAACCGAGGTTAAAAATGAACTTGCTAATGAACTTAAAACTCATGCTAACAAAATGGAAGGAAATGTCCAACGACTTCAACAAAACCAACAAAAGATGGAATTAGGACAACATGAGATTAAGCAAGAGTTATTGAAAGCGGATGCTAGGCAATCTAAATTTGAGGACCGAATGGCTAAGATGTTTGAAGCAATCATGTGTAAGCCCTCTTCTTCGGGTGGTCTTCCTAGTGATACCATTGCAAACCCGAAGGGAGAAATGAAGGTTGTTACTACACGAAGTGGTAAAACTTTCAAGGAACCAATCTCTCGTACAAGTACTTCTAAGGAGAAGGAAATCGAGAAAGAACCCGAGGTGATGGTCGAAAAAGAGCACATTACAATCCCACGAAGTACCGCTCAAACCACACCTACGGTTGAACCAATACCAATTGTGGAACCCGAGTTTCCAAGGCCGTTGCCTAATGACCAACCCACACCACCTTTACCCTACCCTTCGAGACGAAACAAAGAGAAAGCACAAGAAAGGAACAATTATCAATTTGAGCTATTTATGAAAATGTTTCGTGATCTACATTTTAACATAAGTTTTGCCGACGCTCTTATCATGACGCCTCGATTCGCCGCAAACTTCAAAAGTATGCTTAACAACAAAGAGAAGTTACAACAATCGTCTAGTTGTTCATCGGTTTTTCTTAGCCGCATACCACAAAAAGTCGGTGATCCCGGTAAATTTTTGATTCCGTGTGCAATTCAAGATATGGAGGAATGCTACGCCTTGGCCGATCTTGGTGCTAGTATTAATTTAATGCCTCTCGAGATTTTCAAATCGCTTTCACTTCCGGCTCTTACTCCTTCGAACATGTCTATCGAGATGGCCGATCATTCTACGATTTTAGCATGTGGAGTAGCCGAGGACGTTTTCGTTAAAGTCGGAAAGTTTTACTATCCCGTTGACTTTATCGTTGTAGACATTCCCATCGATCGAAAAGTTCCTCTCATTTTGGGTCGTTCATTTTTGGATACATCAAGAGCACTTATCGATGTTCATGCTCGAAAAATCACCCTTCGTTTCAATGAAGAAGAACTTGTCATCAATGCAACACAAAACTCCAATCTTTCTCATGTCTATTCTATTGCAACTTTAAACCATGGTGACTCGACCAATGTCATTTGCAAAGAATTTTCGCCAAGAGTTTTAGGAAATGTCGCCAAAAACAATTTACCATTTCCTCCGCCGGTGGAGGTTATGAGTGCAAAGCCTACAAAGAAGAAACCATCAATTCTTGAATCGAAAAATCCTTCGCCTCACCTCGAACATTCATTCTTGAAAAGTGTTGATAAGTTGCCGGTTTCTACGGAATATCTTTCGGATGATGAATATGTAGACCCCGATGGGGAGGTTTTCTTCGTCGATAAACGTTTTGAGAACTTGCCACCACCAAAACCAAAACGGTTTCAAAATGTGAGAATTTTTAGTGTGACTAACATCGTCTTAGAAACACCGAATATTTTCGACATAATCAAAAAGGGTTTTCATAAGGAGAGTTTAAAAGATAACAAAGAAAAAGATCTTAAATGTGATTTAATTGATTTTTCTACAAATCTAACTCCGTCATCACCACGTGTTTTGAGTGCTACAAACTCGTCTACTCCTTTTGACGATGCTTTGTGTGGTTCTAGTATGGGGGAAGCCCCTTATGTTCCCTCATCCTTGTCCACCGAGGACGAGATTTTCGATCCCGGAATTTCATGTAAAGGGAAATCTCGGTCTTCCACCGATGCAATAAATGGAAAATCTTTCTATTTGCTTGGTGCGAGTCTACCTCGAGTAGCTCATGTTTTTAGAGACTTACCCATTGTCCCACCCTTCTATTTCTTCTCATCTATTTTCTTGAAACTCTTTGAGTTTGCGTTGACACACGACAAAGTGGCGTTGATTGGTTTTTCCAAAGAAAACGAGAACGCCATCTTTGATCCCGGTATTTTGCATCATCAAAGGACTTAGTCCTTAATACCGGTTGTGTTTTGGGCCTTGTTTATCATGTAAGCCCCATCAAAAATTGACCACACCATGATTTTCCCTAAATGTTCACATTTTGAGGGGATCGAGTCGAGCTCATGACTCGGTTATCAAAAACGAGGTGCCTCGTGGGGGAAATCCCATGCTTATCTTTTATATTCACTAATAAGGGGACTTGTACCCTTCCAACTCGTTGTCTCGTGGTTGTTTGTGATTGTGTTATCTAGATCATCATCATCAGTTAGTTAGTTAGTTAGTACCCAATTTAACAGCTTTGTAACAAATTTCCTTTAATAAAATTCAAATTCAACTTTTCCTGCCAAATCTTCTCATCATCCTTACTGTTCATTCCTTGCTTCCATTGATACTTTTGTGACTGAATTGAGTTTGTTATGATCTAATCTTGATCATAACTGACTTTGATTGAAGAAAGTAGCTGTTTGATTGATTTCAGTCCAAATCCATAGCACAAGTGATGAATTCAAGCCATTTGATGATTCTAGTTGATGAGTAGCTGTTTGTTGATTGTAGATAAGTGAATCTAGTGCTAAGGTGGTGGTTAGCACTAGACTAGAGAGTTCAGCACTCCTCTACTGCTCAAAGGGTACTTCACAAGGTTCAAAAGTTCTTGTTTTGGTTCCACTCAAATTGTCAAATTGCATGCTAAATTCCTAGCTTTAATCTTTGATGAATGTATGATAAAACTTGTTAGCCTGGTTGTAGATTGATTCTAGTTAGTTGGTAGCTTAAGTGTTGCTTATCTACTTATTGATTTGGATTGTGTTCTAGTTTATAGCCTTATTCAGTCACTTTCAGCCTTGTTACCTTAATTGAGTTCTAGTTTCTTTCATTGCTTGCTACTAGTTTTTAAAACATCTCATTTTGATCACTAATTTTAGATTGCTATAGCTTTTCATCCAGTTCAAGCTTAAACTCAAAAAGTCTTCACAAAATTTCCTTAAAGTGCAGTTAATGAGTGTTTGGCATTATATGAGATTTGAGTTTCGAGAGTTGATCTTTGGCAAATAAATGTTCAATTCCAGTCACATAGTCATAACTAAGTGTTTTGAGTCCTTTTCAAGTCAAATTTAAAGTCAAAGAGGCAATTGGCATGTAGAAAGTTTGGGTCCATTTTCAGTCAGTTTTGCTCTAAAAAGTTGTCAAATTCATTTGACTTGCATTTGTTTGTTTGTTGATGAAATTTAACCAAACCAGTTCTCATTTGTAGTTAATATTATGGAGTTTCATATTCTATAAGCATTTTGTACAGTTTTCATTAAGCAAGGAGAAATAAGCAGAATTCTAGACTGTTAAGCAAATTGAAGTTTCTGTAAATGAAAACAGCTTTTTCAAATCTCTTAATCCACTTCACAAACTTGGCAATTTTATTTCACAATATCACTTAGTAGGTGTTGGTGGTTGATTTTTGAGATTTTCAGATTTTTGAAAAAAATCTTGGTCAACGCTTGGTCAACATAAGACAAATTCAGCTTAATTCAATTTCCAGGCTTATTTCTTGATGAATTTTGATAAGAATTGATTTCCCGTTCATGTTTTAAGCTCATTAATCAGATTTAGTACAAAAATCCAATTGTGCATGTCTATATTTACTTAGTGCTTATTTTGTGCTTATTGGAAAGTGCTTATTTGCTTATTAGACATTTTCAACAAGATTCTTCTTACAGACCTAGCTTATTTTGAATTTTAAGCATTTTGAAACTGGTTTGAACAATTTTGGTTGAGAAATACGCTCAAACGAGCTTATTTGAGTCTAGAACCCGTTTTTGGCTTAATAACTTTTCATAATTGCAACTTAGTCCCTAGTGTATTAAACTGGTTTAAAACTTAGCTAAACTTGATACTTTTTAGGGTTTTCAAAAATTAGGTCCTTTAAGTTTGGAATTTGTTAAATTTCAGTTAGTAGTTTTAGAAATTGTTATAAATTGGTTAGTTTGTTACATAGTTTTCAAGTTCAGTCCTTATAGTTTGCTGTTTTACCATTTCAGTCCTTATACTTGTTAGATTTACACTTTGAGCATTTAATTTTCATAGAATTTACATTTTCAGTCCTTTTAGTTGTAAAATTTACATTTTTGAGTTTTACTTGAATAAAAACTTGGTATTTGCACGATGTTTTACATATAAGTAGATAATATTTTTCAGTTTTGCAAGGCTTGTTTGAATTAGCAAATATAATATCCAAAAAAAGATTAACAACCAAAAACAGTTAAAAACCCGATATTGTTAGGACTTTCAATTAGCAAGAACTGAGAAAAACGAACTGCATTATACACAATTTCAGTTAATACATGCTTGTATAGTATATGTTGGATGGACTTGAGTGTATGTACGCGTATGCCTATATATGTATATATCCCTTCTAATTATCGATTGTATTCTTAGGATGGTTTGCTAGCTCGTTTCTCTTTGAGATGTTCAACTTCCGTAGTAGCGCATTTATCGAGTCCTCATTTCACGTATTTGTTTGTACAGTACTTTTGGTGTAGAGGATATTGAGAGGGTGGAGAATTCTTTTTGGGATCACGGTATCTTTTAGTTTGAATTTTACGTGATAAAAGAAATGGAATTTGTAAATAGTTAAAATAGTTGTTGGTAGTCGGTGAAATAAGGGTTAAGTGTCGTAAGCGTGTTTAAGATAAGATGGGATATTTTTTTTAACATATAAGTATGGCTTGTTTATTTTTTTTCTTAAAAAAAACTAAAATTTGTTTTGATCACCTAAAGCTAATGATCTTTAGTTAAATTCATGTTCTTATTTAATTAAATATGTTAAAATCATGTAATTACTCATATGATGGGTAAAGGTTTCTAATTTTCTGGAATTAAAATAAATTAGGTCTTGAATTTGGTAATTAATGAGGGGTTTTAGGGTTTCAAATCGTTTTTTTTGTTATAAATCGGGGTAGGCAGAAACTGTTGCTAAAATGTCAAAGTTCGTCGCTAAACTATCAGAAACTGTCGCTAATGTCTGGGCAGATTTTAGGTAAAATCGTTTTGGTCATAACTTATTCGTCTTTAAAGATTTTTGGGTGATTCAAAAGCCTAATATTATGTACTCGGAACTTACTTTTCAAATATTCCGAAATATTGGTAATTGGAAGTCAGTAGCTTGGTCGAATTAATTGTACAAGTGTCGAGTTCAAGATTAATTTTCAAACGATATGGTTTAAACTTGTGTTTTGGATATTTTGGGATAGTGAACACTTAGAGGGCTAACATAGGGCTTATTTGGGATAGGATTTGAGATGTATCCACCATAAGGATTGTACATTGATGAAGTATGTGGGTTCCGGAGTCAATGTTGACGTGTGATATTGTGTTGTGTGCTTTAGACAATTGATCGTTCGTGAAGAGACATTAGATTGATTTTCGTTAGATGATTACATAAATTACTAATGTGATACCATGGTTTTAGAACAACTAATATACAATTACAGTACAAAATCCATTCTGGGGTAAAATTTGGTTTTGCACAAGGTTTTAATAGTATGTCACCGGTCGTAATACGTTTCGGTTGTCGCTGGGTGCTTCTTGTGTCATTGGTCCGTTTTCATGGTTCGTTGGGAGTAGATACATGTTTTATGTTGAGTATCTTTTGGAGTCTCAGGTTTTGGTTCATATTTTTAAATTCTTTCACGTAAACGTCCGTTAGATGTCCATGGGCTTGATCGTTTATCCGAAGTTGGGGGTCCTAAAATTTGTCTTGAGCTTATATTCATTGAGGGCGTTGTTGTAGTCATACGGATGATCCGGTTACGTTCTTATGAGAGAGATAGCGAGTTGGTTGTGAAATGAAGTTTTGAGCTTATGGAGTAAATCTCGGGATGAGATTTCTATTAGGAGGGGGTGATGTGACAACCCTAGATTTTGGATTTGCACTTTTGACTGTTTGATGTTGATCATGTGCTTGGTGTGCGTTTATGTGTTATGTGCTCATATTTGAGACTTTATCATGATGTTAGACATTGTTGACGTAGTACATGATACGTTATATGATGATGTGATGGGGTTGGTTCATGATCATGAGTTCACATGAATGTATAAATCATGGTAAAGTTGGAAATGAAACGAAATGAAATGAGTTCATAAATGAACTGCAGAAAAGTTCGGGTATCGTTTTGATAAGGTTTCGTGTACGTATCGTATGTTGTATGTATGTATTAAGTATATATAATATGGTTAGGATAAGTTTTATAGTTACTTTCTATATTTAGAAACTTTTAGAAATGAAGGCTAGTTCAAAAATCGCGTAAAAAGTCGAAAAATTAGCAAAAGGGTACCCGGTTTGGTCCCGAAAGTATATAGGAGTATAAGTAAACATAAAATAGAAGGGGGAGAGTGTAAATATGATAAAACACATAGAGGAGTCGAATTTTTGGGTCCCATAGCCTTAATTTTAATAATTAAATTAATATAAATAGGATAATTACCATTTAAAAGTCCTAATTGGGCCTAAACTTGTCCAGAAGGTTACCAAGGCCTATATAAACACCCCTAGACCTCTAAAAACGACTAATAACCCTAAATAAACCTAAAATCAGTCTAAATCTTCTATGGATATCAAGAGAAGTAGAAATTATGATTAGGGTTCATTAATTTTTCTTGTTTCAAGGTAAGTGATCAATTAAACCTTAATATAATTTATGTTTTTATTAATTAATCATAATTGTATTGTTAATTAACCATCATTGAGATGATTAGGGTTTTATTAATTTTCTGAAAAAATATATTAATTAATATCCATTAATGATTTTAGGGTTTGTGCTATAAATTTAGGGATAATTATTGATGTTTAGAGGGTTAGTGCATAAAGGCGTAAAACAGTCTGATTTTTAAGGCTGTCTTGTGTCGACTGTTCCGGGCAGTAGGTAGCACCTTTGGTCGAGTTTCTTTTTTTTAAAATTAAATTCAGAGAGTCTACTTTTCAAAAATATAAGGTTGGTCAAAAATGGAGTTCGGGAAGGTCGTCAAATAATTCTTACAAAAACAGTGCGCTGTTTAGGAATAAATTTTGATTTCGGGGATTTGAGTCAAAACTTAACCAAACGGATGAGATAGCCAAATATTTTTGATGTGGAAACTCTTTATAATGTATATAAAAGTACTGGAGGTTTTCAATAAAATTTATGGTGTTTAGGTCGGGCTTTTGGTGTCGAACATTTAGCATGTACAGAAAATCAGTTTTGGTGAAAACGACTTTTGGCGTAGAGACTAAACGAAAGGGGTAAATGTGTAATTAGAAAGTAAAATTGGTTTTTGAAGTTCTTAGATCATATAACAACATAACTCCAGTAGGGTAGGAGTCAAGTGTGGTGTTAAGTTCACTTCATGTGATCGTTTAGTGACTAGTAAACCGTACCGGGGAAAAACTGGAATTTTACGTATAGAATAGCTTGTAGTGGGAGAACTAGATAGTGGGGATTGGGGGATTAGATTCATCTCCTTGATTGTTACTTAACTTCTGTGTTAAGACCTGAGCTAAGGGTGTGGTGTATGATTTTATAGGTTTGCAGGAGTGCTAGCTTGCTGTGCTATCAGGTGAGTTCATAGTCCTATTTTTGCTACGTTTTTAAATGTTTTTCTAGTATGGGATGGAGATGACACTTGTGGTGTTCTTAAAATGTTTTGGTACTATATTTTTATAAATGTTTGGACATAGATGTGTTATTGTGTGACTTGCGTGCTTATGTGTTCTCATATGTGCTTTGATATGTGTTATGATATGTGAATCTTGATTTTGTTATGATTGGGATTGGTACATAGATGTATGGGCGTCTATGGGACCAGTTGTGATGTGTGTGGAGCGTGGGGCACGATCCGTCCTGAGTTCTTGGTTCTGAGTTCTTGGTTCGTGGGGCACGATCCGTCCTGAGTTCTTGGTTCGGGGGGCACGATCCGTCCTGAGTACTTGTGCATCGTCTCTTCGGAGGCAAGATATCTCGACGGGGATATAGTTCATCTTCCACAGGTGGTGTGGGAAAGATCCGGATAGTGTGGTGTGTGTTCTTGTGTGTGTGACGGGATACTTCTTGACTATTATAGTGTGCTTTGTGAATTGTAGATGTGATTGGTACTTGGATTGAGTTTTTTTGTGGATGCATGTAGCATGATTATCACATTATGGTCCATTACTATAAATTGTTTTTCTTCAACTATTTACAGCGGTTGTTAAGGGTTCTTAAGATGTTTTGATAATTTAAACCTATGTTCTCACCAACTTTATGTTGACAGATTTTAGTGTCATTTTTAGGTGAGGTAGTTGAGAAGGATGCTATTAGAAGTGTGGCTAGAGTTTAGAGGCTGCTAGAATTGCATTAGGAGGAATCCCTTTCCTCTTAGATTTTATTTTGTCTTTTGATTTAGTATATTGTTTGATACCTATATGTTTGATGTGTGTTATTTGAATGTCTTTGGTAAGAGGTAGGCCTGTTACCTACTTACCTAGACGCCTGCATTGTTTGAGATATTGTCATGACATTGTGTCACCTTTTTATGACATTTCTATTTCATTTAGTTAACTCTATAGACAAGATATTGTTGTGATGATATCCATACGTCGCGCCCCATATTCCGCCATAATGGGGTGTGACACCTTGAAGGATGCTTTATGTTGTTTGCCTTTGCTGCAAGCAATACAATTTATATCATTTCTAAATGACTTGGGAGGTAAACAAGAGACCAGATTCAGATTTGCTAGTTTGTGAATGGTCTTGAAGTTCACATGCCCCATCCTTCTGTGCCATTGAGTGGCTTCATCTTCTGAGGCTTTAGCAACCAAACATGATAGTTGACCAGTAGGGTTGACTTCATTCAGCTTGATGCTATAGAGATTGTGTCTTCTAGGGATTCTGAGCAGAACCTGTGAGTCATCTGGAAGTTTAAAGTCTTTGGAGAGCACAAGTGCATCAGTATTCGTAAAGAGAACAAACTGCTTCTTGTCACAAATCAGAGAAACAGATATCAAGTTGAAGTGTTGAAGTGCTTCCACATAGTAGACCTGCTCAAAATTTAGATTAGGCGTCTGAATTGTGCCTTTGCCAGTGATCCTGCCTTCACCTCCACCAAAATAGACCTTGCCGCCTTAAATGGTAGAAAGTTAGAGAGAAGACTTTTATTTCCTGTCATGCTCCTAGAGCAATCACTATCAACAATTCCTAGACTAGGATCTTGGTATGGAGTAACCTACAACAACAAGATAAAAAATGCAAAAGTTAGTGTCTTAAGGGGACCCAAACCTTGTCAGGTTTGAGCCTGCCTTGTGGATCTTTAGTAGAGAGCCAAGAAGATTGATGAGATCCACCGTTGTTCTTTGGTTGCCTATGCATCATATTGGTATTATTGTTTGACCAAGAACAACTTGCTGAGGGCTTAACAGCAGTTCCCAAACTTCCCAAACCAAAATACATGTGGTCAAAATAATGTGGATGAATTGGAAAAAAATTCTGAAAATAGTTACTAGTGGTTCTATTTGTTATTATACCAATGTTTCTCCAATGATCAGAAGCTAATGGGGAGGACCTTCTAGAAGAAGAAAACGATTAAGCACTAGGATTGAGTCTTCTAGAAGAATATGGAGCAACTCCTGGTGGACCAGGAGCAGGAAATGCTTGATGAACAGAAGCATGTTTGTCATAAAAATCACAATCTTTAATCAAATGAAATGCACTTCCACAAACAAAACATGTTTTAATCGACCTTTTATTAGAATGACATTGTTTCATACTGCTAACTTTATTACACATAATTCTAAGAGAATCAATCTTCCTAGGTCTCAATAAACCAGGACCGGACACAGTTGACTTAAAAGTAACTCTCTCTTCACACTTCCTAGCACCAGTAGCAGCATGATCATTCGACTTGGAACTTGTAGGTCTTGACTCTTCACTTGAACCACTTGATGCAGAGTCACTGGCTTTGTCACTGAAATTACACGAGACAAAGTCATTAGAATTAGTAGAACTTTTTGGGGACTCATGCATCTGTGATCCATCCAAGTCATTATGCCTAGAAGTGGGCATGAAAGTTCCAGTAAGAGGGGGAGGGACAGCATGCATTTCTGCTGCTGGTTTAACCTATTGTAACTAGGTTCTCCCTCTTCCTCTTTGTCGGCATCAAAGACACTCGAAAAAGATAAATCAAACACATCTTCTGAATCAATATATTTATCAAATCCTAACCTTCTTTTAGTCCTACCAGACATGCTACTATTGATTAATTTTGAAAGATTTTTAGGTGCCTTTTGCCATTTTTCAAATCTCAACATTGTAGCATCTAATCTTTCTTGCATCTCCTGTTTTTCTTTGATACTGGCATCTTTTACCTTTTCTGTATATTTAAGCATATTTGTTGTGTTTTCTAAATCGATGCTCAGTATCCTAATTTTATCCTCATACTCACGTTGAGTATCTTGTAGCCACCTCTTTTGTTGTTCCAATGTGTTTAAAGAAGCCTTATAGGCTTGAACCTCTAAAAAATACTTATCATTCTGATCATTTAAATCATTATATTGGGACAAAAATTCTGAATATTTATCATGACAACCAAGAGGACAATGTTGTACCTGAGGTGAGATTCCAATAAGAGCAAACTCGTCTGCTTCCTCTGTATCAGATAGATTCCCAGCAATCATTGCAAACACGTCAGTCGAGGACTCAGCTGATTCCAAAGTGGTAGTCTGGTGATCATTCCAGTTGACCATAGAGTCAACATATACAAATGCCGTCTTGTCATCTTTTACCTCATGAACCTTAAAAGCTGAGTATCTGCTCTTCTCCTGGTCATTCCTGCTAGGGCATTCCCTTGCAAAGTGACCTTGCTGCTGGCAGTTATAGCATCGAACCTTGCTTCTGTCGAATCTTGCTGGCTCCGTTGGGTTGTAATTGAATTTTCGACCTGCTTTCTTCTTAAACTTGTGAACCCTAAGAGTGAGCATGGCCATCTACCATTTAAGATCCATTTCATCCAGGTCAAGTTTATCGACCTGTATGAAGTCATCAAAAGCAAGTTGTTGTTGAGCATCAACATCAGCCACAAAAGAATGAAGAACGGCTTCTACCATGCTACCAGACTTGGCTGTAGGATCAGGAGAAGAAGTATGCTGAAAAGTATGTTGAGAAGACACAATATTGCTTGGGCTACTAGCATACGACATAGGACTGGATGCCATAGAACTCACAAAGGCAGAATTAGCAGGAGTGGGAAAAGAATCAGTTGAATATCATCTCACATGAGGTTCAAAAGTTTTGAGCTTATGAAATAGATCATCAAAATTGAGATAGTCAAGCCCACCTTTTGCTTTGAGAGAGATTACCACCTGATTCCATGAGTAGGGTAAGTCTATAATAAATCTTGCATTAATATCACCATCGTAAGGTTTCGACCGAAGTTGATTCAATTGGCTCAATATCTTTTGGAACCTGTCATACCCTTGATGTAGACCTTCAGTTTTTGATATTTTGAATTCTGTGAATTCATCTCTCACCATGGATCTTCGCATTTTCTTTGACTCCTCATTCCCACCAAACCTTGCTTTTATTCCATTCTAGGTCTCCCTAGCATCATCCAAATGGTAGAAGTCACCCATGTGATCATCAGGAAGAGATTGAAGCAAATAGTTTTTGCTTTGACCTCCTTCTGAATGGCTATGATTTCTTCATGAGTTTTAGGGTCAAGAAGAGTAATATTACCATTCTTGTCTCTTCTAGTTAGCTTCCTGCTGTTCCTATTCAGAATAACCTTCCAAAGGTCTTGATCAGTATTGGTGATCTACCATTCCATCTTCATTGCCCAACTATCATACTCGTCCTTTTTCAGAAGAGGGAATTTCCCATTTGTGTACCGTAGCAACGATCTGCTGAGTTTGCACAGTTTTAGGAGTACTGTCTTCTCCTGTTTGAGTAGAACTTGAGGCAGACATGATAAAACTAAAATGTTAGTAATAAGAAAACTTGATTCTTCTTGTACAGAGACTCTCCCAGGCTCTGATACCACTTGTTGGGTCCACTAGATGTGGATCTTGCAGCCTGTCAGGAATGGTGAACGACTTCTATAATCACAAGTCTATTCACAGAGAGACTCTATACACAATATAAATGCGGAATACAAATAAAATAAAGAAGAACAGAATAACTATAAATACTTGATCCTTTCTAGGGATTTCTAATATTGATAATGACTAGAACTACGTTTGATGAAGGTGTGTCTAACCCTTCTGCCTCATGTTCCTTTTATACTACAAGGAAACCCTAATACATCATTAAACAAAACGTGTAAAACTGATATGCATATCCTTTCCTAACATATCTCATGCATATCCTAATAGAATAATAAATAAATAATAAAGTTTGACTTTGACTAGGACCAGGAGCACGACTTGCTCCTACTACTACTAGGACCAGAAGGAACTAAATACCTCCTAGTCTACCTATTACAATTAACTATTCCAATGGTCCTAACAGAATGCTTCCCCCTGGAAGTTGAACTAAGTACTCCAGTGTGTGAACTAAGTCTCCAAAGTACACGTTCTTCCCCCATGATGGTGACGAACTCTCGGAAGCATCATCTGATGTGTACGGTCAAAATCGCGAGATGTTCTTGTCGAAAGTATGATGGTGACGAACACTCAGAAGCATCATCTGACGTGTACGCTCAGAATCGCGAGATGTTCTTATCAGGAGTAAGAAGGTTAAGAACACTCGGAAGCATCATCTGACGTGTACGCTCAGAATCTTGAGATGTTCTTATCAGGAGCAAGATGGTTAAGATCACTCGGAAGCATCGTCTAACGTGTATGCTCAGAATCGTGAGATGTTCTTGTCAAGAGTAAGGTGGTTAAGAACACTCGGGAGCATCATCTGACAAGTACAATCAGAATCGCGAGATGTTCGTGTCTGAAGCAGAAATCTTTATTGACATTTTGTAGCTCAAGTTGCTCGTGAGAATTGTTTGCTGATCACATCTCTACTCTTGTACTCTCTGGCTAAACTTACTAACCTCGTATTCTTTCGGCTATCTGTAGTGACCACTGTGAAGTAAACCTGATATTCCAAACTTGAAACTGAAGTACAATCCCCCAAATTTGTTACTTACGCTTAGGACTTGTGTTGATTGAAGAACGGTGCAGAGAGACGTCTCTTAGAATCTTATACATAAAGAGAGAGGTATAAGATGTAGAACACCTCCTGAAGTATCCACAACTCCCTGTGAGTGTGACACTGAGCACTACAACATAACTCCTTAAGTGATAGTTGTCCATGTCTTCGACCATCCACCCCTTGACAGTGGAAACTAGATAAATCAAATCTTAATCATAAATGCTGAAGTGAATCATCAATCGATAGAGGGGGGAAAGAGGCTCGATGATGAATTGAGTATACGCCTTCGTGATATTCCAATACAACCTCAAATAATAAATAACAAATTCACTTTGTAATCACTTGACATTACTTTGCCCCGAATACTAGCCGTTTTGAGAATTTCAGTGAATCTTAAAGGATCGTTTTGGTGTTTGTTTGTTTTTGTCTTCGTGTTTGTTGTGTGTGTTGAGTATGAGTGAGTGTTGTTAACTAGGGAACAAACGATGACTAGAGAAAGAGAGGTCGTCAACGTCGTCTAGTAAACTTGACTTTGAAGCCCAAATCAGTCATATACCCAACTGATGGAGGTCGTCGAAAAACTTTTTCGAGAATTAGGGTTTCAAAACGCGGGTTTTCTATGCATGAAACAAATTCGTCTAAACATCATATACCCATTATACTCGACAAGAATTATAACCAAATATGTGGATATAAGTATATCATCATCAGCCCAGCAACCAACATTCAGCCCACGGACAGCCTAAAATAGACGAGACCCATTATTTTAGATAATGCCAGCCTAATTCTGAACACATACTAAGCCCAATGCAATTTGAGATATGAGTGATTTAACCACTAAGCAACCCTAATATATTGGATATAAGATAGAGTAACTCTAAATAATTTCTCCACATACACACAAAGTTTCCTCCGCATCTCTTACTCTTATCCAACATAGTAACCATTTACCTAAATCCTAATCTCATAACCATCAACTCCCAAGTTTGAAGCCACCATCTCATACCAAATATGATCCGAAAAAAATTGATCTAGCAAATCAATCTCAAACCAGCCGCACCTCCATCTTATCTATTAAACTCATCCCACCAATACCATCTCAAATCAGTCACAATCCAACTCAATACAATATCCGCATCTATCATTAATCTAAACCAAAGCATAGCATTAATCACTTGAAATCACACAACCCACGTTAGCACTACTCACGGTTTTTCCACTTCTTCGAATCACATACATAGATGAAGATCAAACTTAATTAAGTTTGAATCTTGATCATCGGTGAGTGGCTTCAAGATCTTAATCAAATAAGGTCTCGGGTAGGTGTGATTGTTGATGCATGTCCTCTTTTGATTTGAATTAGAACGAATCAAGGTCAGATCATAACATAGTTGTTATGGGTCTTTCACTAAATTCGAAATTTAATGAGGGTTTGTACCTCGACATGGATCTATGATGTAAGTGTTTGATCTTTAAAGATTGGTGTTGAGTGCACATATAAAAACGAATCTGAGATTTGTTTAAATTGTTTATGTAATTGAGTCTAGATGGGTTTAGGTGACGATGGGTTAGGATAGATTAGGTGTTTGATGGGAGTTAAAAGGATGGTGTGAAAAAAAAACTGGTTTTGTTGTTGATCTCGACTCACTGAGTTGACCTTGTCAGCTCGGTAATTACCGAGTTGACTCGGTGTTGTGATCAACTCCTGGTTTGGTCAAAACATTTTCAAAAATAAAACTTATGTCAACGAGTCTCATTGTCTGTCTAACCAAAAGAACCAGTCATCACAAGTATGTCTAAAAGAATGAGTCCATCGCAGTCCTTGTAAATGCATGCCATCGTAGTAAATCAAAAGAACCCATCGTAGTCAACTATGTTCCATCGCAACATGAGCCCATCGCAGCGACTCATCGCAGCGACTCATCGCAACGACTCATCGCAGCGACTCATCGCAGCGACTCATCGCAGCGACTCATTGCTGCGACTCATCGCATCGACTCATCACAGCGACTCATCGCAGTGACATCGTAATCATCAATCGTAATCAATGCGATCTAATCCAGAAGTTGCCATCGTAGCCAGTCTCACCCCATCGTAACTTACCATCGGAATGCACCATCTGAATGGGGTTTTGACCAATTTTGGTAACCCCGAAAATGATGGAACTAGACCATGTGATTTTTTGTGTTGTTCATCGTCAAAGACAGTCACCAAAAACCAAGAAATATATATAAAAAAGTAAACTTTTTGTAGGGAATGATGGGACAAAGGACAGATGTGGACAGAGAAAAGAAACTAATATAAAGGGAAAGATATAAAAAGATATAAAAAATGGATTTGACAAAAATTTCGTGACTTTTAGAGATTCAATGGATAATAGATATGAAAAGAACATATAGGACAAAAGACACAAAGTATTTGACAGATTTAAAGAATGATAAAGAAATCAAACCAAGAACGAATCAAGCACAAACACGAACATAGCCACGAATCAAAAACACGAAACACCCCTGGTTATCTCTAATGCCAATTGTTATGTTGGATTCACTAATAACACGGGTAAAAGATCCGGAGGTCGGGGAGGATAGAAGTGGTGTTTAGCCATTTTAGAGAGAAACAAGAGATACTAGAAACAAAGAGTTTATTTCTAGTGAGAGGAAAGGAAAAGAAAGAAATGGTAAGCCTCACCCCTCAATGGAAGTATGGATGGGTTTATATAGCCCAGGACTTGGACTATTACATATGACAATTTTAGTCCCTGCAAGTCCCGGCTATGAAAATAATGTAATTCCGTTAGTCGCACATATTTTAAGGCTAACAAGGAGACTGCTGATGTGGATGGGTAAGCGAGAAATGCAAAGAGATCTTTATCCAGATCGCAATATACATCCGATTGAGCAGTAAAGGAGAATGCTGTTGTGGATGGGTAGGCGAGGAATGCAAAGAGATCTTTATCTGGATCGCACTATACATTCGATTGAGCAGTAAAGGAGACTGCTACTGTGGATGGGTAGGCGCGGGATTCTCAATGGGCGTTGTAGTCATACTTTTCCCGGATCTGGGAGGGGACCATTAGCGTTGTGGATTTGGTTAGGAGTGAAAATCCATTGTAAATGGTTTCTGATATGAGGAGGACGTGGCAGCTTGTTTCATATGCTGGGGAATCCAGGGACACAATATTTCTACATCCTATTCATGGGTGAGATACAAGTTATATCTCCATACCCACATGTGTAAAAATGGGGGTTGAAGGTAAAACAAACATGTTTGACTTTAACCCCTCCTATATTAGCAGCTTTAAGAACAGACTCACGATCTTTACCTTAAGGCAGCGGGGTACAAATATTAGTTAATGGTACTAAAGTTTCTACCCAACAAAGAGGTTAAGATTGTTGTCGATGGTGTTTGCGTGAGAAGTTACGAAGAATCTGCTTTCTTTGCGGCGAGGCCGCGTGAGAGGGGTGTAGAAAATAAGTACCTCAAATGGTGGAAATAAAAGAAGATAACAAGAATAAAGAAGTGTGCGCCTTGCAGGGTATCGTAACAAGGGTCAGGCATTCACTATTACTGGTTAAAATTTTTTAAAAAATTCTGACTTCTAAATAGTGGAATTTCTCATCTCCCAACGTCTAGCGGGTGATGGTATTGTCGAACTTAATTGGACCCGAAGAGGAAAGTGGAATGTCCAAAAACATAGGACATTCAACATCTCCTCACGGGGGACTCCGAACGTAGCCCTACAAAGTACACCCATTGTGAGTTGGATGTACCTTTCAGGTTTAGGGTTGTCTAGGTGGCTGAAATAACCCTAAAAAATACACCCATTGTGAGTTGGGCGTGTCCTTCAGGGTTAGGCAGGGAAGAAACATGTTAGGGAACGGGATATTTTCGGACCAAGTAGTCGTTGGCCCGTTGGTTCTTGAGATGACACTAAATCTAGCGTTAACTATATCGGAGTAATGGCTTCCCAGTATAATCAAGGTTTCATCTCACCAAGGTGCACAAACCCATTTTTGGCTATGAGGGATAATTGCATGTTACTTGCTAGCCAATTTGTGCTAAGAACGACATTAAAGTTATCAAGGCTTTCTAGGATCTGATTGGTGTAAAACGGTTGATTCGGAAAGTTTTTATGGAACAACCTCGGATGAGGGTGTTTACTATCATAACTTTTCCGTCGACTATTCCATAGTATAATAGAAGTCTAGAACTATCGGAGGGATTTCCATTACCTTCCTAAATTTAGCATTTGTAGTACTTTTGTCTACACATGTATCAGACAAGATAGATGTATGTCACTGGTTTAGTAAGAACGTACCAGGTACAACGCTGGAGCCTGAATTTGTTGGGGCATTGCCAACAATGTACACTTGCGAAGGAGTTCCCTTGTCGTCCTTCTTCTTGTTGGCCCTCTTGGGAAAATCAGGTCTCACGTACCCAGGGGTTCCACACTCGTAACATACCACAACTTTTTTCGGCCCGCTACCACTCCCGCCAGTGGGGTTTCGGTTTCCTTGTTGCCCACTTCCACTCCCTCGTGCGTTGGACTTGCCCCTGTTGCTATTTCTAGGATTGGTGTTGGGTCGACTTGGGGTAGAAACATTGGTTGGACAATCGCGAGCAAAATGGCCTTGTTGGCCGCACTTGTAGCATCCTTGACATTGTCCTCCAGCAACATGATGGTAGTTGCACTTCGGACACTTGGGCTTTGTCCCTGAGTAGTTCTTGGTGCGGGTTATGGGAGTAGTGTCATCTGCCTGCCCAACGGTTTGCTTTTTGGAAGGATGCTGGTGCTGGCTACGAGAGTTTTCATCGGATTTCCTCTTGTTATCTATTTGCCTCTCGGACAGATTGCGGGCTCGTTTGTTGATCAGCTCAGTCGCAAATTCCATGGCACCTTCCATAGTAGTGGGTCGTGAAGCTAGCACACTGTCATGAATGTTGTCAGGGAGTCCGTTGATATACTTTTCAATCTTGTCACTCCTTAGAGGGAACATTCTGGTTCACATCAAGCTTAACTCTTGAAATCTTTGGTTGTACCAAATGATATCATTGTTCTTGCACTTGAGATCCCACAACTCGACTTCCAACTTTTTCATTTCTCCTTTGGGACAGTACTTCTCAGTCATACTTTCCTTGAGGTTGGCCCAAGTGAGAGTGTAAGCAGCGACATGTCCAAGGGTGGCGACCATAGAGTTCCACCAAGTAAGGGTGCTATCGAGTAGAGTGCATGTAGCATACTTAACTCTGTTTTCGTCAGCACAATTGCTGATGCGGAAAACTATCTCAAGTCTTTCAAACCATTGCATTAGTTCAACAACTCCTTCTTTTCCTCAGTAGTATGAGGGTTTGCATTTCAAGAAGTCGGGGTACGAACAACCCCTGTTAAAGTTGTTTCTGTGTATGTTGGGGTTTGGGTCATCGCCCACATTGGCTTCTCTGGCTGCCATGGCTGCCGAAATGCCTTCACCAATCATCTCCCGAAGTTGAGCAGCGGTAACCTTATGAGTAGCCTCAGGTACTTCGGTATTAGCGGTATTGAAGACAGTTGCATTATTGGGGTTCGATTGTGAAATCACCATTTGTCTATAATCATACACAAAATGAGATTATTAATTCAATCGTTAGTGCAGTTTTTATATTATTTGCAAGAGAATGGTTTCATGTATAAAATTCATATCAAATTTAGATAACCTGTCAGGATTTCATAATATAATACATTGCACCACATATATAACATAAGAGAGTGATTTCATGCAAAGTTCAGTAGGGAATTTTAAACATACGTCAAGCATATCAAATCCGAAATAAGGTTTAGCTAGCTCTGCTTCGGGTAGTGGTACACATTGTCTTAAGTACATCATATCCAAAATACATGCCCAAAGAAAAAGGAAAGATAAAGTATGGGATTACATCAAACAACAGATAAAGAGATAAAAGTACAAAGGCCCTATATCATGACAGCCGGGATGTAACCCGCGAGCTTATCATGATGTACAAGATGTCTAGTACATCTATACTAATCCTGCCTGGATGGTCCACTAGAAGATGTCGGGGCTGACGGTGCGGATGAAGCTAGTGGGGCTGCAGAGTTTGCGGATGAAGCTAGTGGGGCTGCAGAGTTTTTCTTGGTGTTCCACAAAGTCCGAACTGTCGTTCGGGTCTCCTTGAGCGTACGGAGTGCAGACAGTAGCTGGTTCCGGAGCCTATCCACGACCTCTCGGAGATAAGCCATCTCCCTAGTAACCCCATCATGTCGGAGAGTGGCGAGATCAAAGAAGATGGACAAGGATTGCTCCTGAGTAGCAAGAGCAGCATGGGTCTGATGCTGCAGACCTTCCATGACCTGAATGCACTGGTGGAGGCGGTAGTTCTCATCCAATAACCATTTTAGTGCCTTTTCCGTCCTAGCCTGGATGCTCTTAGCAGTCTGGAAGTCTTCCCTCCTAGTGCAGAAAAGGGTGTCTATACGCTCATAGATGACGGCATGGCTCTGTTAACTGACTGTCAACTGGCTGAAGAGGTCGGATATCCCTCGCTCATGGCGTGCAGCCAATGCGGAGATCTAGGCCTGGACGGAATCGACACATCTTGCCCTAGAGCCTTCCCCGGTCTCATAAGTGGAGACGAGTGCGGGTCCGGAGAAATAGCCTGATGAAAAGGACGGAGGCATGAAAGATGGTATGCTAGAAGGGACCCAGTCCTCCTCCATAGAGGTTGGGGCCAGTGTGGCTGATGCTGAGATAGAAAATGGGTCCTCTGGGAGTACAGCTTCGGTGGCTGGGTCATCCTCTGAATCCGAGGCTAACAACCATCCACACTGCGTCGATCGTGGGGATGAACAAACAACTTGAGTAGGAGCTCCTCTGGGTAGAAGAGTCGTAGATGCGGTAGGCGGAGTCATGATGCTCTGAAATAATATTATTTTAAGTTTGAAGTGAGTATGAGCTTAAAAACAAAGAACAATATTATTTAGGTTACATGCTTTATGAAATATATCCCTTTTAAACAATTATTAGAATGTTTTAAGGTCACAAATATTCATACTTATACATATATATGTATTATCATGTAAGTGGTTCATTATCAATTTGTAAGTGTGAAGTTTAGTTCAATATTACTCATATTCTCATTTTAGTATTTTACTATATAGTGCAAAATTTTCCAAGTTTAGCACATTTAACATATAGCAATATCTCACTAAACAGTATTAACAATGAAGTTTAGTAAACATATATATATATACAATTAGTTTACATAGCATAACATGCCCTAAGATCTATATGCTTAACTAATACGGTCCCAAAATAAAATCCCAAAAAGATTTTTATAAGTTATAGTCTAGTTTTAAATAAAAGAAAAATCATTTCTATTTTTATTTTATTTAAAAATTTATCTGGTTCTCTATAACTAATGCTCTGATACCATTCTCTGTGACACCTCAGGTAGGGTCAAAATATGTGGAATATATCCACGGAGATGTCACAAGGGTGGATCGATAGCATATAGTCCATAGAGCATAAGATAAAGAGTTACTCAAAACATATTACATGTTTATTTAAACAAATAAATAAAAATTGTCTTAAACATGGTAAAAAGTGTTTGTTTGAGTTTCCCAAATAAAACCCTGGATGAGTCCTACAATGCAGATTACTAAGATGCTGGAGACCACGCACACACCACGTACTAACTTCATATTCCTGTGAAAAACATACTAAAGGGTCAACATAAAGTTGGTGAATTTATAGATTTTAACAATTAATTAGTTTGGACATACAATAATCATAGAAGTAACTATGCACAAATCATTCTTACTAAAATATAAATAACATTTGTTTATTATTAGAAACTGAAGCTTAACCCCATAGTCCTCAACAGATGAGGACGTAGTGTCTTACAAAAAGACACCCATTCCAGTTCCAACATGGTATACGTCTGTTGTCCCGGCCAAGACACAGTGAGCATGACTCACCCAGACGGGGATGGTCAATCCCTAATAGATCTATTTATAACATTTGGGCGATTTACAACTATTTAACAGTTTCAATAGTAAGCAATCATAATCCAGTTTATACAATCTAGTTATGTCCAATATATGTTTGCATATTTTCTTTCCCAAAAAGGGAAAGTTTTATCAAAGTTTATAGGGGGTGTAAACTCACCTAGGATTGGGCAATTGCTTGTTTAACACGGGTATCCAATTAAAGCTCACACCAAAGTTATGCCTCTCTTTCCTAAATGTACCAAAGAGGATCTAGATGAACAAGGAGATATAAGATCTACTCAAAATGATGAAGAAAACCCTAATATAAATCAAGCCATGGCCTTAAGGAATTGGCTAGAGCTTGTTTTATAGTGGTTCCAAGAGAAATGATGCTACCAAATGATTTGTAATCAAGATGGGACAAAGATTTAGTTGATTTAATGAATCAACTTTGGATTTTTGTGGCTTATGGCCGAAATGTTTGAGAGAGAAAGGAGTAGAGAGAAGTCAGTTGCATGTATGAGAGATGGGAATGTGTGTGTTTCGGCTTAAAGATGAGAGAGGGAAAGAGAATACAAAAGGCATGATTGCCTTGGTAAGGACATTTGTGCCAAGTGTAGGCTCTTCCCTTTCCAAGACAACCCTTCTTCTTCCACATATGCATGTGTGTGCCATGTAAGGCTATCCAAAGAAAAGGGTGGGCTTGTGTGGGCTTGAGTTAGGCTAGAGCATAAGGAATACATAACTTTGGGCTAGTCCAAGAAAGTTTAGGGATGCCTATAATAAGCATACGTATATATATATATATATATATATATATATATATATATATATATATATATATATATATATATATATATATATATATATATATATATATACGGCTATATGTGTATGGTGTGGTATGTTTTTCAAACTTTTGTTAAGTGTTGAATATTTCCAATATTAAGTATACATCTTACTACTTGTTATCCCTAGTTGTATGTACAAGGTTTACATTATGAGTCTTATCTCAACTAGTGTGAATGTACAAGTATATGTACTTGTTAGACAAGTTCACACATGACCCATAGAAGTGTAACATATGAGTTTGTGTTCTAGGATTATTGGGTGGAAATCCATTACATAAAATCATGGTTTTTCCTATATTTTTCTATTTTATTTTTTATCCGCGGTTCTGGTCCATCCTTCCGTGTTCGTTCGCACGTTCGAATATCTTTAGCCTACAGGCGTACATGTACACATCGTTCCCAGGTGGAATAAGAGGATTGAGTGAACCTAATAATTCAACTTGTCGTGTAAGAGGGTTACAAACCCAACGACCACGGATCATGTATCCTTGTTAGACACCTTGCTATCAAGACGTTGTAGTAACTTACGCAAACCACATGACTCATGATGGACTGGCAAAAGACACACTGTGCACGTCTAACAACATTGTGTCAAAACTTTGAATGTCCTTATTGTAGTAGCGGTACGCCACACGTAGTAGCATAGCTCATCCCATAAGTTAGTTAAGATACGTCTTATACTATGTGACAATTCGCGGTTATGGCACGCCCATCCGCGTTGGTTCGCACGTTCGAACCTAATTTCTATCTTTCGTAAGTGGCTATGGTACATCCATTCGCGTTGGTCTACACGACCGTAACTTTTTGAATACTTGATTAAGTTTATTATTCCTAATCGAGTGTAGCACTATTAAACTAGGGGGGCTACTAGGGTATACTAATACCACTATTTATGTGCACGTCACATAAATATCTTTGGATATATTCCTTTGTCGTAGAAGTCCGCCTTCTGCCGGTTTATTCCTTTGCAATGGAAGTATCTCTTCCATTGGCTTATTCCTTCGCCGCGGAAGTACTCTTTCCGCGCAGTTATTCCTTTGCCATGGAAGTATCTCTTCCATTGGCTTATTACTTCACCGCGGAAGGGCTCCTTCCTCGCGCTTGTTCCTTTGCCATGGAAGTATCTCTTCCATTGGCTTATTCCTTCGCCGCGGAAGGACTCCTTCCGCGCGCTTGTTCCTTTTCCATGGAAGTATCTCTTCCATTGGCTTATTCCTTCGCCGCGAAAGGACTCCTTCCGCGCGCTTGTTCCTTTTCCATGGAAGTATCTCTTCCATTGGCTTATTATTTTGCCGTGAAAGTACTCCTTTCGCGCGCTTATTTCTGCTCAAATGGAAGTATCCCTTCCATTGGCTTATTCCTTCAACGTGGAAGTACTCCTTCCGTGCGTTTGTTTCTGCGCCATGGAAGTATTTCTTCCATTGGCTTATGCATTTACCACGGAAGTACCTCTTCCGTTGGCTTATTCATGCGCCGTGGAAGTATCTCTTCCACGTGCTTATTGTTGATCCCAAACTTAGATCGATTAAGCTTTGTGTATACGAGATTAGATCAAGTACTACACGTAGAGAAACCTTTGCTTATGAGTAAAGTAACAAAGTGTTATGCGGAATTAACACTTGATCTAAAACACAATGATGTTAAACAAACTTTCACTTGTATTAGAATAATCGTGTTGATTACAATGAAAGGTTTAACTTGCGAATACTATGAAAACTGATATATGACTTTAACCTAAAAGACCTTCTTTTATAGAACAAGAAGTCTTGTACAATAAGCTACGAATCAACTATTCTAGGTAAAGATAATAATAGAAAATACAATGTTGTGCTTATCTTTACCATACATAAATAAAGAAACAAATAAACAAGATAAATATGAAGATATTCCATCAGTGTCAATCTTCAAGGCTATCAGCGTTGACTTCTTCAATGTCAACGCTTGGCTGTCAGCGTCCAATGTCTTCTTATCAGCGTTGGCATTCTTCTTATCAGCGTCTAGTGAACTGACCCATATTTTATTCCCAACAATCCTCCCCTAAACTTGATATCCATTCCAATGATCAAGTTTCTGAATAAAAACTAAAGGCTTAGGAGGAATCTTGCAAAAACTTCTTATGTTGGTGATAAACATATCTGATCAAGTCCTTGGCCACATCACTAGTATAATCAATCTCCAAGGGTGTCTCTAGCATCTTCTCCAATACTTCTTTGGACAAGAAATAGTCAGCATCCACAAGCAGATATTCTGAAAACTTTGTAGAGCTCATATGAAATACACCACAAGTAGAATATAGCCTCCAATGAAGATTACTGAGATCATCTTCAAGATCCTTCCAAATGGCAGGATCTGCTTCGTTTGGACCACACAAAGTCATAAATGTGTTCCAAAGTCTTATTCCATTAGCTGAAGTAGGTGCTTCAGCTGTATACTTGGCCTCTATTAACCTCCATAGATGCACCAAGTCTTCCCTGTCTATGCTTGCAAATATAGAAATGACTGAAGTGAAAGTATGTACCTCCTTTCCAAATCGTCCAATCTTCCAAAATCCACACTCATCTTCATCAAAACTGATGATTAGATTTCTGTCATCTAGAGGTACTACATTTACCAAATCTGAAGCTTCCAATGGAGAAAGCTTGAGATGCTTCCTTATAACACCTTCAGTTGGAAAATACACATCCATGTCTTTAGGAAATTGGAAAGGATCTCCTTTCTTCACTGGTCTTTGAGCAATCCTTATTTCCTTTTGAATCTGCATCTCCTCTGCAAGCTCTTGTTTTCTTTCTTCTGAAAGAAACTGGTAGACATTCTGTTCTTGCACCTTCCTCCAAATAGGATGTGCCCTATACTCTAGTTCCTCAAAAGATAAGGCCAGCAACTTCTTTGATGTCCAATTAGGCTGATGACATCTAAGCAACTTATAGTACAACTGCCTTCTATCTCCTTTGAGCCAGGTTTTGACCTCTTGTGCATTAAACCTCATAATCACCTTTATGTCAGCTTGTACCCTAAGCAGAACTTCTAACCCCCAAATTTGATCTGATAAACTCATACCTGGGTTGTCCATAACCTTGTCTTCCCAAGCATGGTACATTCTGGTGATTTCTGGTAAGTCCCAATCAATCTGATTCTTCAACTCACTTAACCTTTCCTTTGCTAGCTCATCCCCATATTCAAGCCTTTCTGGATCTTCAATAATTTGAATACTTGAATCTGAGCTATCACGTTCTTTATCATCACCACTTTCTTCCTCACTCTCAGAAACAACAAATGGTGATCTTCTACTCCTCTTCAAATCTCTTTCCACAAGTTGTGCAGCCAACTGTTCATCAAATGCTATTTGTGCTGCATCTTTCTTTGGAACATCTTCTTCAATCAAAATAGCTTTACCTTTGTCTTTTGGATCAATAATTGGTAAAGTAGAAGAAGAAACCTGTGTAGACACATCTTTGATGATTGTTGATGGCTGGAATACATCAACACCACCTGCAACTTTGTCAGCGTCCAAGTTGCTCCTATCAGCGCCACGATTACCTTTATCAGCGCTGGATGTGTCAGCGTCCAAACCTGTATCAGCGCCCAATGTTTCTTTGAAAGATCCTTCCAAGTTCTTTGGTGTCACCTTGGATGTATCAACAACTGGGTGCTTCTTCAAGTTGGTGAGAGCTTCAGCAATCTGCAAAGATTCACTAAATTGTGAACTCTTTTCTGAACTCTTTTCACTAGCTGTGTGAATCAACTCATCCTCCTCATCCTCTTTATCCTCCCCTTTGGAAGATTCCTCCATTAGACTCCTGCTACTTGGATTCTCCAAAACAGTTACTCTCTCCCTCAAAACTTGGAGTTCTCGTCCCTGTTTGTTGACAGTTTGTACAAGACTGACATTTTGCTTTTGCAAGCTAATGACAGCCGCCGTCAATTCAATTATTGTCATAGGTTCCAATCTACCCTCAGCTAGAATGGGGATTTGACCTCCCAAAATAGGATCATGGGGCATGGATGAGGTCTTAATGATGTTGGGACTGTCTTGACCAGCATCTAAGCCTGTGTCAATAGCCCCAGCCTCACCCATTTCACCAGCCACACTTGTGGAGGTGGTTCTCTCTGCTACAAGGCTAGGATCACTAGAGGAGAACACTCCAGTAACCCTTTGGCGTTTAGTCAACCTAGATTGTCATGGGGTGGAAGATGAAGTAGATTGTGTGGGTGTGGGTTGATTAAGGGGTGTTTGGGATTGTTCAGGAAGTGTATCAGTGTTGGGATTGGCTGTGTCAGCGCCCACATTTTGAGTGTCAGCGCTGGGTTGGTCAATGTCCATGTTTGCTGGTGAAGGTGATGGTTCATGAATAGGCTCAAGTTGGGGTTCAGGGTCTGGTTGTGGTTGTGGTTGTGCAGCCTGAATTACTTCAAGCATTGGTTGGGTAAGAGGTATGGATTCATTGGTGGAGCTCATTTTAGCAAAAATGGTTTTCTGTTGTTTAGGGATCTCATAAAAAGTGTCATGATCCCTAGAACAATATTCTCGTAAATCAAAGACCATTTGCAAAAATCTAGGGTAAGCCAAAGTCATTTTACTTCCCTTGTTTTTACACATCCCTTCAAAAATCATTTTTGAAAAATTATATCTAAGCCCACGTGTTATACAAACCAAAGCACTTGCTATTGACCTGTTTATTTCATTAAAAGAAGTACATTTTGGACTTAAGCATTGTAAAAGGACATGTATCAAATATTTCCAGTCAGAGGGAAATTCCTGCTTATGATATTTATTTAAAGTGACATCAGCAGGAATAGGATAACCCAATTCCCTAAGACCCTGTTCTATTGTTGCAATGGCAAGGGTAGTCACACCATCAGCGTCATCAAGACGCAAAGCTTGGCGAACCAAAGCTTCAGTGACCACCCATGTTCTTCCATGAACAGTAGATGTTAATGTGGTCACTCCATTAGTTGTTGTGGAACTAACATTGTTCCAAAACTGTCTAATGTGTGCGACAGGGACTAATGGTGTATGAGAAAGTGCATACCTCAATGAAGATGCATTTAAAAATGCCACCATCTGTGAATACTGAGGAAATAAAGCATCATCAGCAATCAAGTAAGCTATCATATTGTGTTGGCTCTTGAACTCCAATGTTAAATTCTTTGAGTTGAATTTGGGTGCCATGATTGAAAGCTGTTTAGGTTATGTGATATGGAAAAATCTAGGAGAAAAAGTGTTAGACAAGAAAATATGAATACCCAGAATAAAAAGATTAGCCAAATTTATAGGAGAGATACATGATTTTGATTGGTCAAAAATGAGGCGGTTATATTCAAAGAGCAATCATGAAAATCATGAATCAAATATAACTTATCTCATGCATTAATTAAAAGTAACTTCTCCCCAAAATTACGGCCAAAGATTAGTCAAAAATAACAACTGGGTAGGGCCCACTAGGTGTCAACGGTCAAAAATAGCCCATCAGCGCCCAACGGCTATATTTTCTTGTCAGCGTTTGCCTAAAGCCTTGTCAGCGTCACGATTGGACGTAACAGCGTTTGGAGAAAAACTTGTCAGCGTCTAAAAATAAAAATATGTAAAAAGAAAAAGACCTTAACAAAGTAATTTATCCTAAGGGAAATATCTTACAAGTTGATAATAATTACTGGGCGGCAAGCACTGTCCATTTATGCACACTTGCATAAGCAAGATAGACACAAATGTCCTCTAGAGTCCCTTGCTAACCAAAATACTTACCAACAAAGTTATTTCATAAAATTCTTTGTAACTCCCAGGTAAACCCATATCCAAAGTATTCCCAAGTCTCCCATCAGACCACAACCAAGTCTAGGCCAAAAGTGTCTTGGCAGCATGCATAGATTGTCACCTTTGCATGCTACAGTGCCTCATGGTTTAGTAAAACTAACCCATACTCACCTGTGGACACAATCTATAATTGTGATGAGAGTATTATAAGAATACCCAAGAGTCCTAAAGGTTCCTTAAACCTCCCCTTAAACTATGATACATGAGTTCTCAAAATATATAGGAACATTAAAAATTTATGTCAAGATAGGAATATAAATATTCCAACCATCATCCATAAACAAAACATGTCCAAATAGCTCTTCAAAGATCCATAAGCAACTCTGTATCCAATGGCATAAAGCTACCATTACCTGCACATTTAGATGAAAACCACAAAACTAACATTTGTTGCTGACAGCGTCCCGACAACACTTATCAGCGTTGAAGGAACTCTTGTCAGCGTTAGACAATAATATCTCCAACAACGGCAAAATAACACTTGACAGCGTTACATTTACCTTTGTCAGTGTTAGAAAAATAATGTGGAAAATCTAAATCATCCCAAAGACCAATAACAATGCATTATCCTGTACATACTTTTGCAAAAAGGTTCCAAAACACATATTAAGTGAGATTAACCATTCCAATATTTGTTACCAAATATTGAAATCTTCCAGCATCAAAAGGTTTAGTTAATAAATCAGCCACATTATCTTCTGTGTCTACCCTATCTGGTTGTATTAAACCTTTCTCAAAGCAATCTCTTATAAAATGATGTCTAATTTCTATGTGTTTGGTTTTAGAATGATGTACAGGATTTTTAATAATGCATAAAGTACTGTTATTGTCTACAAAAATCTTGGTATGCATAAAATTATACCCATAATCCAACAGCTGATTCTGAATCCATAAGACTTGTCCACAACAAGCAGCTGCAGCCACATATTCTGCTTCAGTTGTAGAGTTTGCCACCACTGTTTGTTTCTTGCATTGCCAAGATATTAATCTGCTCCCAAGAAATTGGCATCCACCAGTTGTGGATTTCCTATCAAACTTGTCACCACCATAGTCACTGTCTGAATATGCAATAAGATCCAAGGGAGAATCTTTTGGGTACCACAATCCAAGATCTGGGTAACATCTTAGGTACCTAAAAATTCTCTTCACAGCAAAAAGGTGACATTCTTTGGGAGTCACTTGATGGCGTGCACATGCACACACAGCAAACATGATGTCAGGTCTTGAGGCTGTAAGATACATCAATGAACCAATCATTGATCTATAGTGCCTAACATCCACATCCTTTCCAGCTCCAATTTTTCCCCAAGGGTGTTGTCTATCCATAGGAGTGGAAGCCTCCTTCTCATGTGGAGAAAAACCATATTTCTTCAAGATTTCAGCTACATACTTGTCTTGGGAGATGAAGATACCATCTTCTTTCTGCTGAACTTGTAAACCTAGAAAGAAGTTCATCTCACCCATTGCACTCATCTTGAATTTATCTGTCATGAGCTTGGAAAAGTCCTCACTCATTTTTGGATCAGTAGACCCAAAAATGATGTCATCAACATAGACCTGCACAAGTAACACATGTTTTCCTTTCTTCTTTGTAAACAGTGTCTGATCTATGGTGCCCCTCTTGAAACCATTTTCCACCAAGTAGGTGGACAATGTACCATACCATGCTCTTGGGGCTTGATGAAGTCCATACATTGCTTTCTTCACTCTATAAACCTTGTCTGGATTCTCAGGATCTTCAAAACCAGGGGGTTGCATCACATAAACCTCCTCAACAATTGTGTCATAGAGGAAATCACTCTTCACATCCATTTGGTAAACAGTAAAATTCATACAAGAGGCATAAGCTAGAAAAATTCTTATAGCTTCAATTCTTGCAACTGGAGCAAATACTTCTTCATAATCTATTCCTTCCTCTTGTGTATAACCCTGAGCTACCAAACGTGCCTTGTTTCTGACCACAATGCCTCTTTCATCTTTCTTGTTCCTTAGAACCCATCTTGTCCCAATTGGTCTCACATACCTAGGACAATCAACCAGCTCCCAAACATCCTGTATAGCAAATTGGTGAAGCTCATCCTGCATTGCTTCCACCCAACTTGGTTCCTTGAGAGCATCAAAAATTTTCTTGGGTTCTTCCTGTGACAGAAAACAGGCAAACAAACATGCTTGTACAAGAGGGGTATCAACCTTCTTGTGTATATTGGCAATGAATCCACCAAGACCTTGATGGGATCTTCTTGTCTGAACTGGAGCCATAACATCACCAATGATTTGAGATGTGGGGTGATCTTTAGCTGTGGAAGTGAGAACTCCTCCTTCAAAAAGTCTGGTGTCCTCAACTTCACGCTCCATGTTGCCAATATCTTCTTCAGATTCTTCTTGATCAACAGAAATCTCTTCATGGACGTTAGAAGGTCCACCTTGTTCAAAATGAGAAGAGAAAAGCTGTGTAAAGGTGTCTCCAAAATCTGAACCTTGTTTGTCAGCGTTTGGGCTAACAACGCTTGAACTGTTGTTGTCAGCGTTGGAGCCATCAGCGTCTGAATTGGTCGTGTCAGCGCTTGATTTCCCTTTGTCAGCGCCTGAAGCATCATGCATGTTTGTATGTGGTGGTATTTGAACACCACCATTATCTTTCCTTGCAGCAGTAGCAGCAGCATAATACTCATCTGTCCATATAGGAAGTGTAACAAATTCTTGTGTGGGAGATGATTTAGCTGCTGGTGGTCCATCCTCCTTAGCAACCTGTATACCTGAAACATTACCAATTCTCTTTTCCAAAACACTTGAAGTTACCTTCACAATGTCTGGATCAGTAACAGGCATATAATTTAAAGCTCTAGATAAAGGTTCTAAGTCAAACAACCAATTTGGACCACTCTCAGGATCACTAGGTTTACTCTCTAAAAACCTAACATGTACCTTTTCAAGTATACGTTTTTCCTTTTTAATGTAAACCCTATATCCTTTACTCTGCACTGAATAACCCATGAAGTAGCCTTCATCACCTTTTGAATCAAATTTACCTAGGGCCTCACTAGTTTCTAGAACAACTACATGACATCCAAAAGGCTTGAGAAAGCCAATATTGGGCTTCCTTCCCCAAAGTAATTCATAAGGTGTCTTATTATGTATCTTGTTGACCAATGCCCTATTTTGAACATAACAAGCTGTATTAACAGCTTCAGCCCAAAAGGCTATAGGAAAGTGGGCATCAGCCAACATGGTTCTGGCTGCTTCAATAAGGGCCCTATTCTTCCTTTCAGCAACCCCATTTTGCTGTGGGGTTCTGGCTATGCTAAACTGCCTAGTAATCCCTTTCTTGGCACAAAAATCATCTAACAACTGATTTCTAAACTCACTCCCATTGTCACTTCTAATAATTTTGACCTCATTACCATTCTTCTTTTCAATCTGGGTAATGAAATTAATCAGACTTAGGGCAGTTTCACTTTTCTTGGCTAAAAAGAAAGTCCATGTAAACCTGGAGTAATCATCAGTAATAACAAAACAATATGATTTACCCTTCAAACTTTCTATATTAGTTGGACCAAAGAGGTCTATATGCAATAAGTGAAGTGGTTTAGAACTAGAGTGCACCTGTTTAGACCTGAATGAGACCTTGTGCTGCTTGCCCTTAAGGCATGCAACACAAGAGTGGTCATTGTGGAAAGCCTTTTCAGGCAAACCATCAACTAAACCAAGTCTCACAAGCCTATTAATATTCTTAAAGTTTATGTGCCCTAGTCTCCTGTGCCAAAGATTACTTTCATCTACTGAGGCTTTAGCATACAGACATGACATTTTATTATTTACCTTAATTCCATTAAGATTCACATTATATATGTCTTTATGCCTTGGTGTTCTAAAATCTATGTATTTCTCCTCAGGGAGCTTATAATCTTTGCTTAACACCAAGCACTCAGTATCTGTGAAAAGAACCTTATTTTTGTTATCACACACTTGTGATACACTAAACAAATTATAATCCAGATCTTTTACCAGGAAGACATTCTCAAATCTTAGATTGTTGGTGACAAGGGTTCCTTTTCCTGTGATTGTTCCATATCCCCCTCCAAAGTATACCTTATCACCATCTTGAATAGGAGAGAAATTGGTCAGATAGTCTTCCTTTCCTGTCATGTGCCTTGAGCATCCACTATCCCAGTATCCATAATCATTGATCTTCTTCTGAATGCCCTGCACATAAAGAAAACACATTAGTTTTCTTTGGGAACCCAAGCCTTGGAAGACTTGGATTCATATGGTTGTTCAACAAGAACAGACTTGGTTCTCATAACAACCCCATTTTCATCCCTGTTTGAATGAAATTCCCAGTTAACCCCAATTGGTGTTGACAATGCCTTTGAAATATAATGAAACCTGTTGCATGTCATAGAAACACCAGTAAAATTAGGGTTTTGGTCTTGTTTTGGTCTCCATGTTAAGCTAGTAGAAGCTTTAGACCTATTTCCCTGTGGTTGCAAATACCTAGGTTTAGCAGTGTTTCTAACAGCGCTGAAATTTCTCTTGTCAGCGCCCCGATTACTCTTATCAGCGTTGAACCTAGGGTTTGCTACAGGAACCCATTGCCTATTTGACCAAGTGTTTGACTTTTGAAAAGGTCTTAGGCCTTGTGTGTTAGACCCTCTAGAAAAGAATGGGGCTGGTCTAACAACTTGTGAACTTTTGTTCACAAAGGTATTGGGTCTGACAGTGTTTGACCTATGTTGACTTTTGTCAGCGCTGAAATGGTTCCTGTCAGCGTTGACATTGGAAGCGTTGACACATTTGTAGGCCAAATGTGAGAAGCTACCACATGTGTAACAAGCTTTTCTAGACATAGTCTTAGGTCTAGAAGCAAAGAAGCCTGTTCCATGATTACTAACTTGGCTTTTTGGTGACCTAGTATTTCTATACATCTCAGCATACTTAACACTAGGTTTTCTAACAGTTTGTGGGCCAAGGTCAACAGCTTTGCCAGTGGTAGGGTGTGTGATCTTAATAGGTTTAGGATCATCAATTGGTTTTATAATTGGTGTAGGCTCATTTGGATTTTCACACAACAACCCTCCCTTAACAAACAAAGTGTGGTTAGCTTTCTTCCACTCTTCTAGGTCAGTCAGCTTTTGCTGATATTCCTCAACTGGGGAAGTCACTCTAGGTGGAGGAATGAACTCCTCCTCTTGGCATTCTGGCAAGCCAGTCCAAGATAAGTCCTTTGATTGGACACCATAGAAATCCCCAGCTGGTGGTGGAACAACAGTATAATTATTCATCCCAATCCCACTCATATCCTTAGAGTCTCTTTGTTTGCTAACACACTCTCCTAGGGATTGTGTGGCCTTATCAAATCTCTGGATTTTAAGACTCACATTATCTTTATTTTTGTTAGCCTCCTCTAACTGAGCTATCAAATCAAGATTAACCCTATTTACTATATCTTGAACATCCTTACTCTGATGTAACTCATGTTTTAAGATATTTATTTGATCCTTTAAATCAAACTCCATTTTCTTATACTCATATACTGTCTTTTCTGTTTGGGTAAGAGCAACTTGATAGTTAGATACTTTGCATCTTTCAGTACTTGCCTCATCTAATAATTTAACTATCTCTTGTTTTAATTTTTCAGTATTTAAACGACAACCCTTAGAACAGAAAGCATCATCATATACCTCATTATCTGATGAAGAGGAGGAGTGTGCCATGAGAGCATATTCAACATGCTCTTCTTTAACTTCAACAACCAAAGCTCTGTCCTCTTCCTCATTCTTAGCCATCCAGCTCCAATCCCATTCTCCAACACCATCAATTTGTTGAACAGCAACCATAGCCTTGGGATCTGGGCTCTTAATCATTTGGCTTGAAGGCTTCCCAGCATCAGATCTCCTTGGAGATCTACATTCCCTCATAAAGTGCCCCATCCTATGATAGTTGTAGCACTCCACCTTGGACTTGTCAAAGCCAGCAACATCCTTAGCATTAAAGGTCATCTTCTTTTTGAACCTTTTATTGAACCTGTTTGCTCTTAAACTTACAAGAGCCATAGTCCACTTGATGTCCATCTCTTCCAATTGTTCATCACTTATCTGCTCAAGATCTTCATATGTAATCCTTGAATCACTGGGCAAAGAAGCAATGAACGCACACACAGTATCAAGATCAAAACCAGCAGGTTTAATTCTATCAGCGCCATGATTGTGTGTGTCAGCGCTTGAGTACAAAGCGTTGACAGGATATGATCCAGCGCTGACAGATTGACATCCAGCGCTGACACCTTGAGATCCAGTTGCTGAATGTCCATAGAAGTTCATGGAATCAAATTGGCCTTCACTTTGTGAAAAGAAGGCCATGTTGCTGCTGGAAGATTTGTTATCACTTTCCAATTGCCATTCATTCTCCAATAGTCTTAACTTGTTGAAGATGTCATCAAACCTGGAAGTCTTGTGGGTATTATTGACAAGAATGGATCTTGTCTCAATCTTCCATACATCACCAAGGCTTTTGAGAAAAGTAGCATTCAATTCAGGATCATCAATCTGTTTTCCCATGAAGGAAAGTTGACTTGTGATGTCAAGAAGTCTACTTCTCACACTGCTGAGATTTTCATTAGGTTTAGCTTTAAAGACAGCATACTCATGCAATAGTTGCTTCTTCTTTTCTTCTTTTGTGTCAGCATTGCCACCATGTGCTACTTCAAGAGCTTCCCAAAGCTCTTTTGCAGACTCAAATCGTTTGTACTTGTGCTGATTCTCATGACCTAGGGCATGTTTCAAGATATTCAAGATTTTCATGTCCACCCTCTTCTTGGCTATGTCTTCAACAGCTACAGCTCTCCCATCTTCAGGCTTTTCCACCTTATCAGATTCAGGACAATTAGGAACAGCTGTCCTTGTGGCAATAGCAGCAGTAATCTTTTCGGCTTTATCGAATGTGTTCCCATATTCGATAATTTCCCAAAGAGTGTAGTCATGAATAGCTATGTATTGTTCAAAATTGGACTTCCAAAGCTCAAAGTTCCTGGCATCAAACATGGGAATTTTGATACTAGGGTTTGAGAAGTTGTTTTGTAGCAAAGCAGGAGGTTGATTTGTGCCAGACATGATGTTTTTAGGGTTTTGAGAATTTTAGGGTTTTTAGGGTTTTTTTTTTTTTTTGGTGTTTTAGGGTTCTTGCGTTACTTAAAGATCAAAAGTTTCTCAACAAGCTCTGATACCACTTGTTGATCCCAAACTTAGATCGATTAAGCTTTGTGTATACGAGATTAGATCAAGTACTACACGTAGAGAAACCTTTGCTTATGAGTAAAGTAACAAAGTGTTATGCGGAATTAACACTTGATCTAAAACACAATGATGTTAAACAAACTTTCACTTGTATTAGAATAATCGTGTTGATTACAATGAAAGGTTTAACTTGCGAATACTATGAAAACTGATATATGACTTTAACCTAAAAGACCTTCTTTTATAGAACAAGAAGTCTTGTACAATAAGCTACGAATCAACTATTCTAGGTAAAGATAATAATAGAAAATACAATGTTGTGCTTATCTTTACCATACATAAATAAAGAAACAAATAAACAAGATAAATATGAAGATATTCCATCAGTGTCAATCTTCAAGGCTATCAGCGTTGACTTCTTCAATGTCAACGCTTGGCTGTCAGCGTCCAATGTCTTCTTATCAGCGTTGGCATTCTTCTTATCAGTGTCTAGTGAACTGACCCATATTTTATTCCCAACACTTATTATCTTCGCCGTGGAAGTATCTCTTCCACGTGCTCGTTATCTTTGCCGTGGAAGTATTCTTCCACGTGCTTCTTTTCTTCGCCGAGGAAGTATCTCTTCCACATGCTTATTATTCGGCATGGAAGTATCTCTTCCACGTGCTTATTATCTTCGTCGTTGAAGGATTCTTCCACGCGCTCGTTATATTCTCTGTGGAAGTATCTTTTCCACGTGCTCGTTATCTTCGCCGTGGAATTACTCTTCCACGTGCTTATTATCTTCGCCGTGGAAGTATTCTTCCACGTGCTCGTTATCTTCGCCGTGTAAGTACTCTTCCACGTGCTTCTTATCTTCACCGTGGAAGTATCTCTTCCACGTGCTTATTGCCTTCGCCGTGGAAGTATCTCTTCCACGTGCTTATTGTCTTTTGCCGTGGAAGTATTCTTCTACGTGCTCATTACCTTTCGCCGTGGAAGTATTCTTCCACGGGCTCATTATCTTTCGCCGTGGAAGTATTCTTCCACGTGCTCATTATCTTACGCCGTGGAAGTATTCTTCCACGTGCTCATTACCTTTTGCCGTGGAAGTATTCTTCCACGGGCTCATTATCTTTCGCCGTGGAAGTATTCTTCCACGTGCTCATTATCTTTCGTCGTGGAAGTATTCTTCCACGTGCTCATTACCTTTCACCGTGGAAGTATTCTTCCACGGGCTCATTATCTTTCGCCGTGGAAGTATTCTTCCACGTGCTCATTATCTTTCGCCATGGAAGTATTCTTCCATGTGCTCATTACCTTTCGCCGTGGAAGTATTCTTCCACGGCGAAAGATACTTCCAGGGGCTCATTATCTTTCGCCGTGGAAGTATTCTTCCACGTGCTCATTATCTTTCTCTGTGGAAGTACTCTTCCACGTGCTCATTATCCTTCGCCGTGGAAGTATTCCTTCCACTGGCGTGTTATTTTCGCCGTGGAAGGATTCCTTCCACTAGCGCGTTGTTTTCGCCGCGAAAGTACTCCCTCCGTTTATTCATTCTCTTTTGCCGCGAAAGTACGTCTTCCGTTGGCTCATATCTTTGCTACGGAATTACGCCCTTCCCGGCGAATTACCTTGCCCGACCACGGAGTGTTTCCAAAACTTATATCGTTTGACCTTAATTAGATGGAGCTTGATCAACTGCGTTTACTTCAGGGAAAACCGTAACTAGATTTTGGAAGTCATTATCGGATGTCGTGGCTATAAGATGGATGCAATATCTGCATCACCTTTCCACAGAGGTACGTCTATAGTTGGCCTTAAGACGAATGACACATTCGCATTATGTTGCATCATTAGTGGGTATAAGAAGTATGCCTTCAAAATATTCACAATGCAACATACGGGTTCCATTTCCACCTTCATAAAACCTTTTGTCATCCTTACGTTAGTGATGAACAAGAATTAAACCTTGCCAAATGCCAGTGTTACCCCGGCTATAGAACACGTTTTCTTCTTACGGGGTCTTTACCGTCAAGTAACGGGAAACCAAGCATTCGGTCACAACCACCCTTGTTACGTATACGTGTTTCCCCATTTCTTTCGACGTGGATATGCTTACAGGTACCGGATATGGTGTAAAGTCTAGTAACCTCGATGACAACCTCGCGTACTAGACTGGGGGAACATGATGACGTATAGTGGCTATGCTCACTATTCGTAACCACAGACCATCATCTTTTCGCTAAAAGTAGCCCATTACGAGTAGAGCCATATGTTACGGACAACCCACGAGGATGTCCGAGCAACAAGCCACACGTGGTTGTTTAGTGAGCATGATACACGAAGGAGTCTAGCATAACATGATCATGGACCATATCATACTAGACTGGGGGACATGTCGACGTACAGTCGGTATTCGGCCCGGCCCAACAGGCCCGCGGCCCACACAAACCTAACTTATCCTTCAAGAAACCCTAGCACTATATAAAAAAGGCTAGGGGTCTCATTCTACATCTGGTTCTCTCTCTCTCAACCACACCTCTTATAAAATATATCGATCAATACTAACTTGACTGTCGGAGGTGGACCCCGGGGCTCCGGCCTCGGGTCCACGTCTAACCGGTTTACCTTTTTTTATAGCATTACTCAGACCCGGGAAGACGACGAACGACCCAAGAGAGTCGTCGAACCGGCCTAGCCAAACTATGCTCCAACAGTGGTATCCTTTGTACGCGTCTAAGAAGCACTTAAAGGGATATCCACATAGGGATTCCACCTTCCAATCAATCTCCGGTAACGGATAGCAGTCCTGCAGACAGGCTTTGTTCAGATATGTGAAGTCCACGCACATGCGCCAGCTCCCATCATGCTTCTTGACCATGATCGGGTTAGATAACCACTCGTGGTAGTATACCTCACGCATAATACCTGCATCCACCAATTTCCGTACTTCATCCAATATTACATGGCTGCGTTCTGGTGCCTGACTGCGCTTCTTCTGCTTAACGGGAGGATATCCCTGGCGGATTTGGAGTTTATGTTCTGCTATCGCACGCGGTATGCCCGTCATATGCTTGTGCTCCCATGCGAATACATCTAAGTTTGCTTTTAGGAGAGAGAACATGGCCCTCTTGCCGCTATTCGAGAGTGTTCCTCCTATGGATACCTCTTGTTCCGAATAATCAGGATGGATTGCCACCTTCCAGTTGGGAGGTGGTGATCCATCCTTGGGGGGAACAGGTGGAACTGGTGTTGTCACGACATGACATTCGGATGCTGGTATGATTGTGTTATAGATAGTGACAATTCCTCCTTCCACAGGGAATTTAATCATTCCGTGAGCTGTGGAGGGTACTGCCCGTATGGCCAGGATACCTGGTCTGCCTATGATCCCATTGTATGGAGAGTGTGAGCGTATCACCATAAAGTTCATCCACGCCGTGGTGGAATGCTCTTCATTCCCAATGGTTACAAGCAGACGCAGTTGTCCTATTGGCCAGATGGTGTCTCCATTAAAGCCGATGAGCGGCGACGTGGCCGGTACTAATTGGCTTCTTATTTTTGGTCATAACTGTACAGTGGACATTGTGTGTTCCAATGCTTATCTCAATCATGAGAGGTGTATCGGCTACGTCACTTGCCGTGATGGGAGGGAATGAGATTTCTCTGCCGCGTGAAAATTTTTGACTAATTTTTTGCCTTGTGCGGTGCTGCCTGGATTGAATCATGTATATAGTGAAGGGTTTGTCCTTTTGGGGATCCTTCTTGTCATACTTCTTGTTGTCCTTTCTGTCCATCCAATCCTTGACCAAATGTTTGAGTTTGCCTGACTTGATCAGTGACTCAATGTGCTTCTTGAGCTGGATACATTCCTCTGTGTCGTAGCCCTTGTCGTTGTGGAATTCGCAAAAGCAATTTCCTTGACGACGGTCCCCCGGAGTCGTCACTGGGGGAGGTCTCGGGAAGTTGGCCCCTTATGTCAGCAATATCTCCCGGTAGGACATCTTTAGAGGGGTAAACTTGTCCTCCGACCGCCCTCCTTTGTTTTGGCCCTTTTAGTCCGAGCTCCTTCCACTGCCCTGGTTGCCTTGACCACCCGACTGTCTCATGGACTGGTCGTTCGATCGATAGTTGTTTCCTTTTGAAGGATAGGCTGCGGCTACCGCGGTTTCTCCTTCTATGAAGTTCCTGACCCTTTCTATAAGGTTGTCATACTTCTCCGGTCGCTTGTCATTGAGATGTCTGGTTAACTCTCTGTCTGTTATGGCATGCATATAATCAGAAATTTTTAGAAGTTCCGACATTGTCTTTGTGCGCGTGCACTCGTCATTGAAGCGTTTGGTGAAGGCCTCTGTAGATTCCCTAGGTCGTTGCTTGACGGTTACCAATGAGACTGGGTCCCTATTATACTTCTTTCGCTGAGTATAATTGTTTTTGAATGCGGTACGCAGTTCAGTGAAGATGTCAATGCTTCTGGGAGGAAGTCCCTCAAACTAATCACGAGCATTGCCGATCAAGGTTGAATTGAACATTTGTCACCATATAGGCATGGACCATCGTTCAATTTTCGCCTGCGTGTCAAATATCTTTAGGTGATCATCCGGATGAACTTTATGATGATACGCTCACACTCTCCATATGGTCGTACCATGGACGGGTGAGATTAGGATCACACCATGGGCGGGAGAGATCTTCTTCTTCCGCCTCACGATAATAGGGGCCATCGTAGTACTCATCATCGTCTGGCGGCGGTGGAGGAGTACGCCTAGGACGGCGACGCTTGGGTGGATGGTCATCTGAATCCTCTCCTGATGGACCGGGAGAAGGGGGCGGTGCCCTATTCTTTGGCTAAGTATCGCTCTTGTGAGAAGAGCTGGGAGTCTTCTTCCCGGTATTCATCCTGTCCCACACGCTTGTGCGGTGATTAGTTCTGGTTAGCTCCAGATCTGGTCGTTCGGTTGAATCGTCGGACCTCTCTCCCTCCTCACGGGATTGTAGTAGTTCCTGCATGATACGATCCCCTATGCGTTCGAAAACATTCCTAGGTTGGGGGGTTTCCTCAAAGAGGTTTCGTTCCTGGGGCCGTGCCCTTCGCTTCCTTTGAGTCTGAGGAGAGGTGTCGGGTCTGGTACTACCAAAGTTGAGCCTAGATTGGAGGTTCCTCCCTAGGTTCAACCTAGATGCGATTTCCTGGGACGATCCTCTCGAAGTTCTGTGTGAGAAATCGAGTGAGATCTTCCTCACTAAGTGGTTCGACCTCCACTTCTTCCTCGGTTGATGGCCTGCGCGGCTCCTTATTAGGGGGCTTAGGCGCGCTACCTGGGTCAGGGTTGTCCAAGTTCGAGGTTGGTGGTGGGGTGATAGCGGACGTGCCTACTCCACCCATGGACTGAAAAACGCTCCAGTTATTCGGCCCACCTGTTTGGTTGTCGGGGGACTGAGTGGGAATGAGTATCCCGTCCCCTGTGGACTTCCGATTCGCAGGATTTGTGTTCCTGGGATTTCCTTTCGGATGTCCTTTCGTCATTGAGAGATCGAGATGAGGTTTGCTCTAGCTTAGTGTATTGGTCCCACGGATAGCGCCAACTTCTTGATACAAAAGTTGGGTGATCCTTGCTAGACCCGAATTAGGCTTAATTCAGGTTGGTTGGACACCGACTCCTGCACCAAGTGAGATATCTGGTTGGGATCCTGCACACTAAAACAGCAAGCATTAGGCTTATCGTGGGAATGTATCCCACGATTAGACTCCAGCGTGAGAGTAAGTTATCGGTTAGGGTTATGGAATCGGATGAGTTGAGAGTATGTCGAATGTAATACCTTTGTGGAACCCTTCGGGGTTCCTTATATAGGCAGTGAAACCCTAGTGGGCTGTCATTGATTCTTTGGCTCCAAGGAAAGGATAAGTACCAGAATTAGATTGATTGTTATCTTCTAATTATGGTGAGTGAATATCCTCTTCTTTAGGGTAAATCCTAATCATAGTAAGAGTATGATTTTGTCTAACCCTGTACCGGCCATGCCAGGTCGTGGGCTGCACACATGTGTGCGGTTACTATTCATCTAAGCTCATAAGCTTAAATGAAATTAATCCCACCCATCAGTAATGGGCCGGATGCGGGTAGTACCCGTGGGCTGGGTTCATGACCCGGCTGGGGACTATACGTCATCACACATGATTGCTTCAAACATTTTTGTCATTCAGTCTTCAAATTTTGATTGCCTAGCACCCGCTTTTAACAATTCTCTCTTAATCTCATGTTGTCCTTGTTCTATCTTTTGTTGATTTTGTTGAAGACGTTAAACATTTCCTTCGATTTTATTAGCATGAGTCTTAAGTTCATTAGCAAGTTCGTTTTTAAGCTCGTTTTTCAACTCGGATCTTAAGCTAATCATCTCACGTTGCATATTATCAAACGTACCATCGTTTGCTTTAGCATAATTCAAAAATTCTCCTTGAAGATTTTTGGTGTGATCATTTTGAAAACCTTGTGTAGTGTTTAGAAAATCCTGGTTTTGGTTTTGATTTGAAACTTGTCCATTCCCACTTTGATAATTCCCCTTGTTATAGTTACGTGCATTGCCTTGATAACCACCATTTTGATTGTTGTTTCGATAGTTATTAGCATTTTGATTTGGTGGAGCTTGATTTGGGCGGGAACCTGGCCGTTTTGGTTGTAAGTTCCCGTTGCTACGTAAGCACTCGAAGTGTTACCACCGGCGGTAATGCACTCGGAAAGATCATGAGCTCCACCACAAGATAAACAACTCTTTTCAATCGCCTTAACAAATGCGTATTTCAAAGCATCTTGTGCTTTCCAATGAGTCATAAGCGTCGAAAACCTATCGAAAAACCGATTTTCCTCATTTGCTTCATCATGTATGGCATTCATGTTACGAGACGTTGACGACGATGACGAACCCATATTGGCAACACTCGGTGTGTTACGAGGTTTATAAACTTTAGATCTATTCTCGATAATCTTTAAAGCTTCATCGGTCGTTTTGCACAAAAAATTACCACCCGTGCCGGCATTCAAATAATCTCGTTCATTATCATTAAGTCCATTATAAAAAGTATCTATTTGATGCAATTCCGAAAAACCATGGTGTGGACATTCATGTAACATTTCCTTAAATCGTTCCAATTGAAAAACTTTCATTATTACGTTGTGTATTGAAATCTCATTTTTCAAATGTGTTGTTTTAGATGGTTGAAAAAATTGGTTCACAAACTTAGAAACGAGATCACCCCATGTCAAAATCGAATTTGGCAGTTCTTTCTCGAGCCAAATTTTAGCTGGTCCATCTAACGAGTATGGAAACAACATCATCTTAATGGCGTCATGTGGAACATCCTTAAACTTGCTTGTTGTGTGAGACGATTAAAATTCCTTATGTGGTAATGCGGGTTGTCTTTCTCATGACCCCTAAACTTTTTTGCTTGCAACATTGACATTAAACCCGTCTTAATCTCGAAATTCTCCACAAGGATAGCGGGAATCATAATAGCTTCTCCAAAACCCTCGGTGGGTGTTTGAAGCCACTCCATCATAGTACGATTAGCCATGGCGACTATTGGTTCTACAACGGGTTCAACAATTGGAGTTTGTTCTTCAATCAAAGGACTTTGGTTTCCTTGACTTTGACGATGTTTACGAGCTCGTTTTGCTTGATTACGAGTTAGCATAAACTTGACGTATAATGGGAGGTGAGCAAAGAAGATTCTTTTTGGTGCCTTTGACTTTTTCAATTTTTTGTGTTTTTGATTGTTTTTAAGTTTTTTTATTTTTTTTATTTTTTTTTGGATTTTGTGTATCTTTGTAGACAACATTCTACCAAATCTCTCCTCGAATCAAACTCTTGATTAAAGAAGCCTCAAAAGAATGAAAACGATCACGTGGAGTGAACGTCTTCGAATGACTTTAGAACTTTGGTGAAAACCAAATTGTTCAAGAGGGTTTATTCACAAAGAAACCAAGCAAATATATATGATACGTAATAATTCTTTGGGCGGCAAAACCCTTGATTAGCCTTCAATCTCAAAATAGTTACAAGCATGCGGGGAAACGAGGCTATGCGAAGCACTTAAGAGCATTTTTCCTTAGGGTATTGATACAAGATATTTTGTATGTAAAAAGTTATCATCATAGTCTCTTCGAATTGAAAAATGGATTAACTGTGCGACTCAGCTGTCTTTTGGTGAAAACAAAGATTTGTGTCGTTGTAGTAAAATTAAAAGGCAAGACTTTAAAAGTAAATGACGGTTAATTAAATCTAAACAAATTAAAAATTAAATTGTGCCGTATTAAAACTTTGAAAAAGTAAATTAATTAAATGACTTAAAACTAAACGGTGACGAAAATTAAATTTGACGAAGTATTAAAATGTAACTTAAAAATCAAACAAAGCAAAATATAATTCCAAGCTCAAACCATCGGAATGTTACTCAGATCAGAATGCTGTCACCACACCCATCGGAATCCAGATCGGAATGTGCCATCGGAATCAATCTATCGGAATAATTGAAAATGCTATCTATCGGAATAACAAAATTGTAATCTATCGGAATGTTGATCGTAATAAGCTATCAGAATGGAACTTCAGACCGGAATATAGCTATACAAATTTTGGCAGCAATTCGACTCAAAATACCTCAAGAGCCGTCGGAATGTGCGATTGCAATGTGCGATCGCAATGTGCGATCGCAATCCCAGATCGGAATGAGGGTGTTGTTGCTCTAGATCGCAATCCCGGATCGGAGTGCAAAACCCTTGTCCCAATTCTGTCACAATCGGAATGTTGAGAAAGCAAGCTGTCGCAATGTGTAGTATCCCTTACTTTCCGATGGAGAACAAATTCGCAATAAGCACAAGAACCAAATAAGCTAGAACTAATAAGTTGATTTCTAAAACTTAGATGAAATGGAAATAGGAAGAGATTATAAGCAACAAATTTAAAACCTTTTCAAACACGAAATAAGAAAACGAAATAAACAAACTTTTAATCTAATGAAACTTTTTAGAGAACTAAAAAAACAAATAAGCTAAGTATGAAACAAGCCAATAAGATTGTCAAACTTATAGCTTATCTTATACAAAAACTTACACAAAAGTAAAAAGTTAAACTTTTTAGTAAAATAAGCAAATAGATTAAGCAACTTCTTGCTTAATCCGAATTTTAAAACAACCAAAAACAAGAAAAAGGTAGAAAGAGAATGATAAAAGAAACTTGATCAAAAGTAAATAAAGATTAAAGCAACAAAATGAAGAACACTTACTTGGAATTAAAATGAATTAAAGTGCAAGACAAGTATTTAAAATGACATGAATTTAAAGAGCAAGTAATTAAATGGTGGAAGAACTAATTGTCACTATTAGCGAACAAAAACTAATGAAATGAAAATGGGTGTTATTTATAGGATATTAGGGAGGTGCTTAGGAAGCTTCCTCCCCTCTTTCTTGTTTCTTTAATTGCATCATTAAGTCCTTAATCTTCTTAATGCTTCGACTTTAATGACTTTGTCTCGGGATTTCTTTAAACTCGTCTTGTAATTCTTCAATAAATTATACTTGAGTTCTTCGGCTTTTAGTAAACTTCCGTCTTTTGACTTTTCTTTGATAACTCTTCAGAATTGGTATTGGACATCCGTTCTTTTCACACTCTTGATTTCTTGACTTCGTCTTTTGTCTTTTTCTTCGATAAAAGCTCGTGAATGCCCGTGTTTTCTCCCCTTTTCACATTTTCGTCCTAAATCACAACAAAAACACAAACCACACATAATTCCGACATTTACAACATAAAATACACGTTTTGGCTCGGTTATTATTGTAGTTAAGTGGTAAAAAGGATGTGTGTTTACACACCTATCAAATCCCCTACACTTGACCATTGCAATGTCCTCATGCAATGTATTAATTACAAAGCAAGATTACACTTTTCATCACAATCAATCCACATTGGCCTTTATTAAAGAGATAGAAAATTATAAACATTCAAAGGAAGAAAGTAAAGAAATCAAAAACATACCTTAGGGTTTTGAAAATGTCATGAATAATCATCATCCTCATGTTTTCACATTCTCCAAACCAAGCTTAAAAACGAGATCATTGTTATTATAAGTTATCAAACTAACACGAACTCATGTGGGCCAATTATTTACTTAGACTCCCTTATTCCTAGGTGTATCTCTTATATTTTATTGTTGTCTTGAATGATCACGAGGATACATTGTTGACTTATTTCGATAGTTATTAAGGCTGAAAATAAAGTGGGACGATTTTATCAATAGTTAGCTAAAGGACAAAATCTTTTAAAACTGCTTCTCGGGACCTCATAAAGTTCATATCTTGGCATAACTCGCTTCGCGATTTGAGACCTTTCTCGGTCCGATATTTGGCAGCGACTTCATACTTCAAATCCTGAGAGACGTTCATGAAATAATGGTCTTCTCTTCATAATAGGAATTTCTTCACTTGAAGTTTTGAGAGATTCTTCATACTTGGACCACGACTTATTTTTCTCCAATCTTTATTTTGCACTTTGATATACAACGATCCGCCTCCTTTTTGGACTTGGATCTATTTATCCTCATACCTTGTTAGGGCCTTTTCGGATAGACTTCTCCATGACTTTTGGGGAGTTTTTGCTTTTTGTCGTGTGTCTCGATCCTTCATATTGATTTTCAATAAATGATTCTTCACATCACTTGGGATCTTTAGCAACAAAATGTAGCCCTCATGCCTTGTTAGGGCCTTTTCGGACTCACCAATCTTTGCATCACGCTTCAATAAGTTATGCCTTGGCTATGAACTCTAATCCATACCGAGCAACTTTTAAATGATCTTGGGCTAGAAGCTAAGTAACTTTTCAAATCGTACAACCTTATTTATTGCAGATAAATTTATTAGCAAGCGATGGGAGAATATGCTTATAATTAACTCACATAAATTCACGAAAGAATACCAAACTTATAATTGACTCTATCATCTCTCGTTCTCCACAGTTTAAAATATCAAGGAATGAGACTCGTGGATTCTTAGCCTATTAAATCAATGTTTTGGGTTTTCGAGTCGTCTATAGGATCTTGCAAACTCTTAGACTTTTTCATGTTTAGAAATCGCATTTTAAAGTTCCCTTGATAAACAACTCTCTAGGATCAATTATAGGAACTTGCGAAAAGTTCTTGTTCTTAACCCGTGAGAGTTAAGACTTTCGCGTTTTATAGCTCCCTATATAAAAGCCTAGAAAAACTTGACTTAAACACGTTAAGGATACTAGCTAGAGTAAACTTAGATAATTAAACTCGGGTTGAGTCAAAAGATTCACAACGTTTGAAAATTAAAACCACTTTATTAAAATTTATTCTAATAAAGAAAGAAAATAACTATACAAAGGGAAAAACTAATAGGCCAAAATAGATCAAAAATTTGAAAAATGTCGAAAAATTGATTTTCCGGTTAAAATGAGGACAATACAAGGAAAAGGCCACTTAACTTCGATAGAAGTCGCCCCTACACTTAATATAAACATTATCCTCAATGTTTAAGCATGTGGGAGTAAACTCCCCTACACTTAGGACATTGTGCACGTTGTTTAAATCTTGCTAAGGAAGAGACAACTAACAAGATTCCTATTTTAATATTAGGAAATATAAAAATAGTGGATCGAAAAGAGTTTAGGATATAACCGGGAAGATGGGAACACGTAATCACAGGTCGTCAAAAATCATCAAGAGTGGATCATTGAGCGCTCGAATCCCTGAATATTAGAAGAGATGAAATAGCAAACACCAACGGGTCTCCCCTACACTTAGGATAAAGATAGCTAAAACATATAAACATGGGTTGCCTCCCAAGAAGCGCTTGATTTTTGATTACCGAGTCGTGAGCCTGACTCGACCTTGATTATCATAGGAAGAAGCATGAAACATATACAGCGGGATCAAATACATAGTTTTCGTCCATCAAATACCACAAGCTTAAGGAGAACAAGGCAAGCCAAAGAAGAGTAGGCAAGGTTCCCTTAAGCAAAGATGGAGCATGGTGGTAGCAAGGGTGAGGTGGTGCAAGCATATCTTCAAAAGTTCCAAAGATTTTTCCTTTTATTTCATCAGATGGATACTGAGATGGCTGAAGAATATCGATACCGGGGTCGAACACCTTTTCCTTTAGGGGAAAATAGCACTCAGGCTCAGCAGAATGTGAAGAAGATCCGCGAAGAAAATGCACAACCTCGTCCTCAAAAGGTGGACAAAGAGGTGTTAAATCATACGTGCTGTGGATGTTGGTGTCGTCCGGTTGCTTCTCCTTTGAAAGAATTTTCTTCAAATCCAAAGTAGGATCAAGACGATAATCATCAGAGTCTAAAGGAGGAGCATCACTCTCATGAGGGAAGTAAGTATTGATAAAAGTAGAAAAGTCTTCCTCAAATGATTAATCATCCAAATTAGGATCAAGTGATGTAGGCGGAGGATCTTCATCATGAGAAGAATCACTCGAAAGAGTATCGGCCTCATCAAAATCATCATATGTGGGCATGTCGGGATACTCGGAAGTAAAGTCATCATAATCATCATCTAAGCTAGAATCATCATCATAAGCATCAAAGATCGGTGGAGAATCATATATGGGTGAAGGTTCCAAATTGGAGAGAGAATCATCCACATCATCTTGAAAAAGTGGATTATCATTGCAAGACTCGAATAGAGGATTGTTGTAGACGACAAAATCATCAAGCACATTAATCATATTCGCTGATTCTCGGCCTCCAAATGATTTGCTTGTAAGCTTCCCCATTTCAAACACTTGTGCATCATCCCCTACTCTTAAAATTAACTCACCTTCGGCAACATCGACTAGAGCTCTTCCGGTTCTCAAGAATGGCCGACCAAGTATTAAAGGAATACGAGGGTCCATTTCATAATCAACTACGACAAAGTCGACCGGAAAAGTGAAGGTGCCAACTTTAATGAACACATCTTCGGCAATACCAACGGGGTAAGCGAGAGTGCGATTTGCAAGCTCAAGAGTCATCTTGGTGGGTGTAAGGTCGGGCAATGATAACTTTTTCCAAACACTTAACGGCATCAAATTTATTCTTGCCCCGAGATCGGCTAAGGCAGTAAATTTGTCGGTTTGGTTAAAAGTACAAGGAAGCACAAAACGACCGGGATCTCCAAGTTTCTCCGGAATTTCTTTAAGAAGGACGGCAGAACAATTTTCATTCAATCGAGTACTAACAAACTCGGCCATCTTCTCCTTCTTACTAAGAAATTCCTTAAACATCTTAACAAATTTCGGCATTTGTGCTAGAGCTTCGACAAAGGGAAAAGTGACGGTCATTTCCAAAACTTTCTTCAAATAGTTTGACACTTGGATGTCATCCTTGGTGTACATTTTGGCCTTGCCTAAGCGAGATGGATAAGGAATATTGGGTTTGGGTGGTGAAGGTGTAGGTGTAGCAGGTAAAGGTTGAGTTGGTGAAGGTTGAGATGTTGAAGGGTTCTTCTTGGGGACATTGTCATGACAAGGCGGAGACAATAATAGTGTACTAATACTAGGTGTGGGAGGAGTAGGGATAAATGATGGTAGAGGAGGTGTAGATGATGGGGGCGGAATAGGTGGTCCTACTATGGTAACTCCACTACGGGTAGTAATAGCACTCACATTCGCTCGTGGATTCGTGACGGTGTTTGAATGTAGAGAACTCGAGGTAGAGGGTTGAGTGGTGGGCAAGAAACTAGCCAGCATATTCTTTAAATCATTCGTTTGATTGCTGAAGGAGGATTGAATATTATCTCGAAGCTCGGATCTAATTTAATTCCCTTGCTTGGTGATATCTCCTTTCAAATTTATAATTTGGCTCTGTAGATTCTTGATTTGCTCACCTTGGGTTCTCATTAAGGCTTCAACATCTTGATTGATGGGTGGGGCTTGTTGAGCGGGTGGGTGATAAGGATTAGAAGATCTAGGTGGGATTTGGTTGCTTCTAGTGTAATTATTGTTGGGGTTTTGGTTTTGAGGAGAAAAACCGGGTGAAAGGTAGTTGTTTGACCGGTAACTTAGCAAATTTCTATCCCCTTGAGGTCGAGCTTGGTAATTTTCCGGTGAATAATTACCATAAGCCGCATACACGTTTTCCGGATTTCCTTGAGTAGAAGGACAATCAATGTATGAGTGAGGACTGCCGCATGTCTCACAAGGATTGGCTACTGCTTTAACTTGTTGTTTGTTTGTAGCGAGAAGCAAGATATTCTTGTTCATTTCGGTCATCATGCGGGTGAATTCGGTCATATCGGGGTTTGCTGAAGTAGAAGAAACATTGACTCTCGGGTTGTTCCTTGAACAAGCGGAGGAATCCCAGTTTTTGTGGTGAGTAGTCATGTTCTCAATAAGATCTCTACACTCCTCGGGTCTCCTTTTCATAAATGTGCCACCGGCGACTGCATTAATCGTATCACGATCATGAAAAGTCAGACCGTTGTAGAAAGTATCAGTTAAGGTCACAGGGAGCATGTTGTGGTTTGGACAACGATCAATCAAAACATTATATCTTTCACAAGCATAAAAGAGAGATTCATCGGGTTCTTGCATGAAACCGCTGATTTGATTGCGAAGGCTAGTGACCATGGATGGTGGAAAGTAGCGCGACAAAAAGCGTTGAGTCATGTCATCCCAAGTATGAATTGAATTCTTCGGGAGACGATCAAACCATCTCTCGGCGTGGTGTGATAAAGTATGTGGAAAGAGTTGTAGGCAAAGAACATCCATTGTAGCATCGGGCAACTTCATGCTTTGAGTGATTGTAATGAATTTGTCGAGGTGTTTGTTGGCATCATCATCAGGCATTCCTCGAAAAGGATTAGTTTGCACTTGCTGAATCATGTGGTGCTTCAACGAAAACTTCGGAGCCGTGATTTGCATCGGCGCAATCGGTCCTCCTCGTCCAAACATGGTAGGTTGACAAAGCTCCTCCATTGTCCGAAGGTCGGGCAGTGGAAGAACATTGTTGTTATTGTTGAGGTGCGGTGGATTATTGTTGTTCACACCTGCCATACTTAAATCTTCACGAGTCTCGGGTTGTGGATAATTAGAAGATCTAGTACGCATACACCTACAAAGGCAAAAGAAAAAGAAACCAAACACAAAGAGAATATATATACACTATAAAGATAAAAATAAAATCTTTTTGGATTTTTTGAAAATTTTTAATTTTTATGGATTTTTAACAATTTTTTAATTTTTATGGTTTTTTGAAATTTTTAAGCAAGAAAAATAACGCTCACGAATGAACGGATCCCAAAAAGCAACGCGTCTCTAACAGAAAACCGTTAATATTTACGAAAAGAGCCGACAACGGCGCCATTTGATACAAGAGATTTTGTATGTAAAAAGTTATCGTCACAGTCTCTTCGAATTGAAAAATGGATTAACTGTGTGACTCAGCTGTCTTTTGGTGAAAACAAAGATTTGTGTCGTTGTAGTAAAATTAAAAGGCAAGACTTTAAAAGTAAATGACGGTTAATTAAATCTAAACTAATTAAAACTTAAATTGTGCCATATTAAAAATTTGAAAAAGTAAATTAATTAAATGACTTAAAACTAAAGGGTGACGAAAATTAAATTTGACGAAGTATTAAAATGTAACTTAAAAATCAAACAAAGCAAAATATAATTCCAAGCTCAAACCATCAGAATGTTACTCAGATCGGAATGCTGTCACCACACCCATCGGAATCCAGATCGGAATGTGCCATCGGAATCAATCTATCGGAATAATTGAAAATGCTATCTATCGGAATAACAAAATTGTAATATGTCGGAATGTTGATCGTAATAAGCTATTGGAATGGTACTTCAGATCAGAATATAGCTATACAAATTTGGGCAGCAATTCGACTCAAAATACCTCAAGAGCCGTCGGAATGTGCGATCGCAATGTGCGATCGCAATCCCAGATCGGAATGAGGGTGTTGTTGCTCTAGATCGCAATCCCGGATCGGAATGCAAAACCCTTGTCCCAATTCTGTCACAATCGGAATGTTGAGAAAGCAAGCCGTCACAATGTGTAGTATCCCTTACTTTCCGATGGAGAACAAATACGCAATAAGCACAAGAACCAAATAAGCTAGAACTAATAAGCTGATTTCTAAAACTTAGATGAAATGGAAATAGGACGAGATAATAAGCAACAAATTTAAAACCTTTTCAAACACGAAATAAGAAAACGAAATAAACAAACTTTTAGAAAAATGAAACTTTTTAGAGAACTAAAAAAACAAATAAGCTAAGTATGAAACAAGCCACTAAGATTGTCAAACTTATAGCTTATATTATACAAAAACTTACACAAAGGTAAAAAGGTAAACTTTTTAGTAAAATAAGCAAAGAGATTAAGCAACTTCTTGCTTAATCCGAATTTTAAAACAACTAAAAACAAGAAAAAGGTAGAAAGAGAATGATAAAAGAAACTTGATCAAAAGTAACTAAAGATTAAAGCAAAAAAATGAAGAACACTTACTTGGAATTAAAATGAATTAAAGTGCAAGACAAGTATTTAAAATGACATAAATTTAAAGAACACGTAATTAAATGGTGGAAGAACTAATTGTCACTATTAGCCAACAAAAACTAATGAAATGAAAATGGGTGCTATTTATAGGAGATTAGGGAGGTGCTTAGGAAGCTTCCTCCCCTCTTTCTTATTTCTTTAATTGCATCATTAAGTCCTTAATCTTCTTAATGCTTCGACTTTAATGACTTTGTCTCGGGATTTCTTTAAACTCGTCTTGTAATTCTTCAATAAATTAGACTTGAGTTCTTCGGCTTTTAGTAAACTTCCGTCTTTTGACTTTTTCTTCGATAAATCTTCAGAATTGGTCTTGGACTTCCGTTCTTTTCGCACTCTTGATTTCTTTACCTTGTCTTTTGTCTTTTTCTTTGATAAAAGCCCGCGAATGCCCGTGTTTTCTCCCCTTTTAACATTTTCGTCCTATATCACAACAAAAACACAAACCACGCATAATTCCGACATTTACGACATAAAATACACGTTTTGGCTCGGTTATTATTGTAGTTAAGTGGTAAAAAGGATGGGTGTTTACACACCTATCAGATATATTTTATAATACCCGCCTTATACCCACCTTATGGTTTGTATTTTTCAAAATCGAGCTTCACGAAAGTATTTATCTATTTTTGCCTTTTTCTTTTTGTTTGAGATTCGAATACAATAATTAGGAGATCAAATCCCAATTAAGGTTATGTTTTCACACTTTTGGAGATATTTTGTATTTGTTGTGATACTTAATAATGTTGATACAAAAGTTGGGTGATCCTTGCTAGACCGGAATTAGGCTTAATTCGGGTTGGTTGGACTCCGGCTCCTGCACCAAGTGAAATATCTGGTTGGGATCCTGCACACTAAAACACCACGCGTTAGGCTTACCATGGGAATGTATCCCACGGTTAGACTCCGACGTGAGAGTAAGTTATCGGTTAGGGTTATGGAATCGAATGAGTTGAGAGTATGTCGAATGTAATACCTTTGTGGAACTCTTGGGGGTTCCTTATATAGGCAGTGAAACCCTAATGGGCTGTCATTGATGCTTCAGCCCCAATGAAAGGATAAGTACCAGAATTAGATTGATTGTTATCTTCTAATTATGGTGAGTGAATATCCTCTTCTTTGGGGTAAATCCTAATCATAGTAAGAGTATGATTTTGTCTAACCCTGTACCGGCCATTCCGGGCCGTGGGCCGCACACATGTGTGTGGTTACTGTTCATCTAAGCCCATAAACATAAATGACATTAATCCCACCCATCAGTAATGGGCCGAATGCGGGTAGTACCCGTGGGCCGGGTTCATGACCCGACTGGGGATTATACGTCATCATGTCCCCCCCAGTCTAGTTGTTACTAGTCGTAGGCGTAACCTCTAGACTTTACAATCACGTAGACCTGTTTGTTGTAATTACGGCCGCACTCCAAAATAAGCCGACAGGGACAACTTTAATGAATGCATTAATGGTAGTCAATAGTCGGACGCACGCCTGCAAAATTGCACTAGAAAGGCCCACCCTCGAGCCATGTAAAATTGTCAAGATGTGACCCGTGGGTCCCTTTTGACGTTACAGAAGTGTCAGAAATCCCATCCGTTGGATGGGCGTAGTGGCTTACACGTGGCGAACATCCATGCTACCTTGAAAAACGAGGCAACCCTAAATAAGAGTTGGTGTGTGCTACTGTTACACCCACTGTTTATATTTCATTCCGCCATTGTTATTCCTAAGCTCATTCCTTCTTACATTCTCTTCTTATCCCACGGATTTTCTCCACTGCAGGTTAGATCATCACGCCTCTCATTACGGATGTCCTTAACGTGATGCATGTAGAGAAATACATAGACTTTTTGTCTAAGTATTACATTCCTGAAAGCGTACATCCGACCTATCCAGGTGATGGTGAAGCGATTACGGATGCTCCGAAGGGAAAGATAGGCGTGTATACGCGCCTATTTGATTCGGCTAACTACCGCATCCCCTTATCTAAGTTTTTAGTAGATCTGCTTCTATATTATGACTTCCACATAACCCAACTTCACTGCATAGGGGCATGTAAAATCAACCAGTTTGAGATTACCTGCCATACCTGTGAGGTAACCCCGACCGTGAATCTATTTAGGGCTTTTTACTCTCCCCAACTGGTGAATGGGTGGCTATCGTTTAAGAAACGATCCGCGAACGCCCCCATGACTTATAAGAAACCCTTAGATTCCTTCAAGAATTGGTACGACCATTATTTTTCGTAGATGAGAAAGTATTCCCCACCCCTTTTGTCCTTAAAACCAGAGCACCCAAAGACTATCCTCCCAAATCAAAGGACTATAGTAGTACGGATTTGAAAATTTTAGACACCCACCGCACGGAATTCCATAGGGGCCTGCCGGAGCACTTCCTGTGCCTAGTAGGGATCAGCCGCTACTACCATGGGAGGGAGGATAGATATCCATTCTTTTTGACCGAACGTAGGAAGAGTAGGTCTTCCATACTGTAAATATAAACATGTCTGATAGTACTTTGTGAAATTACTAATCCATGTGTATGCCTATGTCCGCAGAGATGAAGTTGTTTGGCTTGTTACGCCAGGGCGATCCAAGCAAATTTCCTGAAGGATCACGACCACTGAAAGATGTTGATCCTAAACTTAGATCGATTTAGCTTGTGTAAATGAGATTAAATCAAGTTAAACACGTAGAGAAACTTTGTTTGTGTATAAAACAATTTAAGTATTATGCGGAATTAATACTCAAACAAGAACACACAAAGAATGTAAAACAAACTTTCACTTGATTGATTGGAACAAACTTGCTTACAATGAAAGTGTTGAACATATGAAAACTTATATAAAACTAAACCTAAAGGTCTTCTTTTATAGACATTAGAAGCCTTGTACAAGAGTCTACGTATCAGCTATTCTAGGTAAAGATAATTATAGAAAATACATTGTTGATCATATCTTTACTAGAAACAAACTAGAAACATAATACGCATTGACCATATCTTTCTATCAGTGCTTGACTTGTACCATATCTGAAGCTTCCATGGGTGAGAGCTTAATACTCCTTCTAAGAACAGCTTCACTGGGATTCACTTTATTTAAACCTTTAGGGAAATCAAGTGGAACTCCCTTCTTCAAAGGCCTTGGAACAATCATTTCCTTCTGAATCTCCATCTCTTCTGCAAGTTCTTCTTTCCTTTCATCTTAAAGAAGTCTAAGAGTATTCATTTCCTGCACTCTTGCCCAAATGGGATAAGCCTTGTACTCCAATTCTTCAAAGGATAATCCCTACAATTTCTTGATGGTCCAAAACATTGCTAGCCTTATGCTTCAAAATAACCTTGTAGTCTATTTGAACTCTTAGAAGAATCTCCAATCCCCAAACTTGGTCTCAAATTGTCAAATCTGGATTCTCCATAATCCTATTCTCCCAAGCATGGTACATCTGAGCAACTTCTGGCATATCATAGTCTACTTTCAAATTTAACTCTCTAAGCTTCTCTCTTGCCAAGTCATCACCATATTCAAGTCTCTCTGGTTGTTCAATGATCATAATACTTGAATCTGAACTTCCATATTCAAGTCTCTCTGGTTCTTTGGTTGTTCAATGATCACCAACCTTCTTCATTTCTTGTTCCACAAGTTGTGCAGCCAAGCTTGAATCAAACTCTACTTCTGTTGCATCCTTTGGAACTTCTACTTCTACCATAATTCCTTTACCCTTATGTAATGGATCAATGATGGGTAAAGATGTTGATGGTACCTATGAAGACACTTCTTTGATGATAGATGATGACTGGAATACATCAACCATATCTGCAGGTCTGTCAATGCTCAAATTCTGTGTTTCAGCGCCCAACTTACTCTTGTCAGCGCTTGGTGTGTCAGTGTTCAAATTTTGCTTGTCAACGCTCACCTTACTTGTCTCAGCGCCTCTTGTAAACTGCTCCAACATAGCTGTAAAAGACAAGTTCAAATTTGTAGGAGTAACTAGAGATGTATCAAAACCTGCTTGCTTCTTCAATTCAGTGAGGGCTTCACCAACACCCAAAGATTCTCATCATGTGAGCCTTTGTCACTCACATGGATCTGTTCATCCTCCCCTTTGGAAGATTCCTCCATTCCACGCCTAGTGTTAGCATCCTACAAAATGACAATCCTCTCCCTCAATTGCTTGAGTTCAAGGCCTTGTGTACTGACTGTTTGTACCAGGTCTGCATTTTGCTTTTGCAAGCTAATGTAGACAACCGTCAGTTCCATCAATGTGTATGGTTCCAATCTGCCCTCCTTTAGAATGGGTATTTGACCTCCCAAAGTAGAGTCATGGGGCATGGATGAGGTCTTAAAGATGTTAGGACTGGCTTGGCATGCATCTAGGCTAGTACCAATAGTCCCAGCCTCATCCATAGCACCAACCACACTTGTGGTGGTGGTTCTCTCTACAACATGGCTAGGACCACTAGAGGAGAACACTCCAGTAGTCCTTGGGCGTTTTTGCAACCTATATTCAGGTGGGGTAGAAGATGATGTGGATTGGGTGGTAGTTTGAAGGTTAAGGGGTGTTTGGGTCTGTGAAGGAAAGGTGTCAACGTTTGGATTACTGGTGTCAACGCCAAAATTTAATGTGTCAGTGTTGAAGGATTCTTGGTCAATTTCCATGTGTTGAGGTGAAGGCAATGGTTCTGGTATTGGGTCAAGTTGTGGTTGTGGGACTGGTTGGGGTTGTGCTGCTGCAATAACAGCAAGCATAGCTTGGGTGAGGGGTAATTCACGGTGAGGGGGTGAGTTTATCTTACTAAAAACAGCTTTCTTTTGCATAGGGATCTCATAAAAATCATCATGATTCCTTATGTAGTACCTTTGTTCATCAAAAACCATTTGTAAAAATCTGGGATAAGCCAAAGTCATCTTATTCCCTTTGTTTTTACACATGCCATCAAAAACTAGTTTTGAAAAATTAATCTTTTGCCCATTTGTAATGCACACAATTGCACTAGCAACATATCTGTTAATTTCATTATGTGCAGTACATTTGGGACTCAAACATTGAAGGATGACATGTATGAGGTACTTCTAGGCTGGGGGAAATTCTTGTTTATGATATTTATTTAAAGTACCCTCATCAGGGAAAGGATACCCCAAAGCCCGAAGTCCTTGTTCTATTTCATTAATGGGGAGAGTGGTTATACCATATGCATCATTAAGATGCAAAGCCTGGCGAACCAAGGCTTCATTAACCACCCAAGTGCGCCCATGAACAATAGCTGATAATGTAGTCACATTATTAAGCGTTAAGGAACTAACAGTGTTCCAAAACTGTTTAATATGAGTGACAAGGATGAGAGGAGCATGAGAAAGTGCATACCTAAGTGGAGATGCATTCAAATACGCCACTATCTGAGTGTATTGTGGAAACAAAGTATCATCAGCCTCCAAATAAGTAATCATGTTATGCTGACTCCTGAATCCCAATACCATGTCACTTGGTTTAAACTTTGGTGCCATTGTTGAAGAAAGTTGTTTGTGAAAGATGGATGAAAAATGAATTATAGGAGAAAAAGTGTTAGACAAGAATATGATAGTACCCTATTTAAAAATAGGAGCCAAATATATAGGAGACATAGGCACATGTGATTGGTCAAAAATAAGGCAAGTATTTTCAATATATAATGATGAAATATTGAAAAGAAAATAAGTTATCTTGTGCATTAATTAAAAGTTATCTACTCCCAAATTTAGGGCCCCAAAATTCGTCAAAAATAACAACTGGGTAGGTCCCAATGAGTGTCAACGGTAAAAAATAACCCATCAATGCCCAACAGCTATATTCTTCTCAACGTTTGCAAAAGCCATGTCAGCGTCTAAATTGGTCACAACAACGCTTGGAAAAACATTTTCCAGCGTCCAAAAATAAAAGTAATAAAAATGAAAAAGGACCTTAACAAAGTAATTTATCCTAGTGAAGATAACCTATAAATTGAAAATTATTATAGGGCGGCAAGCACTGTCCAGTTATGCACACTTGCTTAAGCAATATAGACATAACAATCCTCTAGTGTCCCTTGCTAACCAAATTTCTTAACAATTAAGTTATCTCATAAAATTCCTTGTAACTCCTAGGTAAACCCAATATAAATCATTCCCAAGTCTCCCAACAGACCACATCCAATTCTAGACCAAAAAGGTCTTGGCAGCATGCATAGTATGTCAACTTTGCATGCTACAGTGCCTCATGATTTAGTAAACTAACTCATACTCACCAGTGGACACAATCTAGAATTATGATAAGAGTATTATAAGAATACCCAAAATTCCTAAAGGTTCCTAAAACCTCCCCTTATAATGCGATACATATGTTGCCCAATAATATGCATGCATATAAATTTTTTTATGTCAAGATAGGAATATAAATATTCCAACCATCATCCATAAATTGAAACATTCCCCAATGATTCTCCAAGGATCCATAAGCAACTCTGTATCCAATGGTACAATGCTAACAACACCTGCACACTTAGATCAAAAACCACAAAACTAACATGTTGCTGAAAACGTCATGATAACACTTATCAGTGTTAAGAAAACCTTTGTCAACGTTAGACAAATATAGTGGAAAATCTAACTTCTCAAAAAGACCAATAACAATGCATATCATATACATACTTTTACAATAAGACCCCAAAACACATATTAGGTGAGATTGATCATTCCAATATTTGTTACCAAGTATTGAAACCTTCCAGTATCAAAAGGTTTAGTTAATAAATCAGACACATTTTCTTCTGTGTCAACCCTATCTTGTTGTATTAAACCCTTTTCAAAACAATCTCTTATAAAATTATGTCTAATTTCTATGTGTTTTGTTTTAGAGTGATGTACAGGATTTTTAATAATGCATAAAGTACTATTATTGTCTACAAAAATCTTGGTATGCATGAAATTATACCCATAATCCAACAGCTGGTTCTGAATCCATAAGACTTGTCCAAAACAAGCAGTTGCAGCTACATACTCTACTTCAATTGTAGAATTAGCCACCACTGTTTGTTTCTTGCATTGCCAAGATATCAACCTACTCCTAAGAAACTGACATCCACCAGTTGTGGATTTTCTATCAAATTTGTCACCACCATAATCACTGTCTGAATATGCAATAAGCTCCAATGGTGAATATTTTGGATACCATAATCCCAATTATGGATAACATCTAAGGTACCTAAAGATTCTCTTGACAACATGAAGATGACACTCTTTAGGAGTCACTTGATGGCGTGCACATGCACATACAACAAACATAATGTCAGGTCTTGAGGTTGTGAGATACATCAATGAACCAATCATTGATCTATAGTGCCTGACATCCACATCTTTTCCATCTCTAATTTTTCCCAAGGGTGTTCTCTATCCATAGGAGTACTAGCCCTTTTCTCATGTGGAAAAAAGCCAAACTTCTTCAAGATTTCTGCTACATACTTATCTTGAGAGATGAAGATAATATCTTCTTTCTGCTGAACTTGTAACCCTAGAAAGAAGTTCATCTCCCCCTTTGCACTCATCTTGAACTTATTTGTCATAAGCTTGGAAAATTCTTCACTCATCTTTCGGTTTGATGAGCCAAAGATGATATCATCCACATAAACCTGAACAAGTAAGACATCCTTACCAGTCTTCTTTGTAAATAAGGTCTTGTCTATGGTACCCCTTTGGAATCCATTTCCACCAGATAGCTGGACAATGTGCCATACCATGCTCTTGAGGCTTGATGAAGTCCATACATAGCTTTCTTGACTCTATATACCTTGTCTGGATGCTCTGGATCTTCAAAACCAGGAGGCTGCATTACATAATCCTTACAACTGGTGCAAAGACCTCCTCATAGTCTATCCCTTCCTCTTGTGTATATCCTTGAGCCACTAAACGTGCCTTGTTTCTGACCACAATTCCTCTTTTATCTTTCTTGTTTCTAAGAACCCATCTTGTCTCAATAGGTCTGACATATCAGGGATAATCAACCAACTCCCAAACATCCTGTATAGCAAATTGGTGAAGCTCATCCTGCATTGCTTCCACCCAACTTGGTTCTTTAAGAGCATCAAATATCTTCTTGGGTTCCTGTTGTGACAGAAAACAGGCAAACAAACATGCTTGAACAAGAGGGGTATCAACCTTCTTGTGTATATTGGCAATAAATCCTCCAAGATTCTGATGAGATCTTCTAGTTTGAACAGGAGACATCACATCTCCAATAGTTAGAGAAGAGGAGTGATCCTTCATTGTAGAAGTAAGAACTACTCCCCCAAAAAGTCTTTTGTCTTCAATATCATCTTCCATGTTACCAATATCTTCTTCAGACTCTCTTCCATCATTATCTGTATGAACCTCTCCATTTCTGCTTGAAGGTTCACCTTGTTTAAAGTTGGAAGAGAAAATATGGTCAAAAGAGTTGTCAACGCCTGAACCAAGGTTGTCAGCGTTGGAGCCATCAACGCCTGAAATAGTGTTGTCAATGTTTGAGCCATCAATGCCTAAATTTGTCTTGTCAGCGCCAGATTTTCCTTTGTCAGCGCCTGAAATACCATGCATTTTGTTAACTGGTGATACTTGGGGACCATCATTTTCCTTTCCAGCAGCAGCAAAAGCATCTGTCCATATGGGAATAGTGACATACTCAAGTATGGGAGATGACTTGTCTGCTTGTGATCCAACCTCTTCATTAATCTGTGTACCTGAAACATCAACAATTGGTTCTTCCACAACACTTGAAGTTACCTTCATAATGTTTGGATTAGTAACAGGCATATAATTCAAAGTCCTAGATAGGGGTTCCAAGTCAAATAACCAATTTGGACCACTTTTAGGATCACTAGGTTTACTTCTAAAAACCTAACATGTACTTTTTCAAGTATACGTTTTTCCGTCTTAATGTAAACCCTATATCCTTTACTCTGCGCTGAATAACCCATGAAATAGCCTTCATCGCCTTTAGCACTAAATTTACCTAAGGCATCACTAGTATCCAACACAACTACATGACAGCCAAAAGGTTTAAGAAAACCAATATTAGGTTTCCTTCCCCAAAGTAACTCATAAGGTGTTTTGTTATGTATCTTGTTGACTGATGCTCTATTCTGAACATAACAAGCTGTATTCACAACCTCAGCCCAAAAAGCAATGGGAAAGTGAGCATCAGCCAACATAGTCTTGGCTGCTTCAATGAGGGTTCTATTCTTTCTCTCAGCAACCCCATTTTGTTGTGGGGTTCTGGCAACACTAAATTGTCTAGTAATCCCTTTCTTGGCACAAAAATCATCCAATAGCTAATTTCTAAACTCACCACCATTATCACTTCTAAGCATCTTAACTTCATTACAAGTTTTCTTCGCAATTTGGTTAATAAAATTAATTAAAGTATCAGCAGTGTCAATTTTCAAAGCTAAAAAGAAAGTCCATGTAAACCTAGAAAAATCATCAGTGATGACAAAACAGTAAGATTTACCATTCAAGCTTTCTATATTAGCTGGACCAAACAGGTCCATTGCAGCAAGTGAAGTGGTTTAGAACTAGAGTGCACCTGCTAAGACTTAAATGAGACCTTGTGTTGTTTGCCTTTAAGGCATGCAACACAAGAGTGGTAATTGTGGAAAGCCTTTTCAGGAAAACCATCAACCAAGCCATGTCTCACAAGTCTGTTTATATTTTTAAAGCTAATGTGCCCTAGTCTCCTGTGCCATAGATTACTCTCATCAACTAAAGCTTTAGCATAAAGACATGACAAGTTATTATCATCCTAATCCCATTAAGATTCACATTATAAATGTCCTTATGCCTAGGTGTCCTATAATCAATGAATTTCTCATCTGGTATTTTAAAACCCTTTCTCAACACCAAGCGTTCAGTATCAGTGAAAAGAACCTTATTTTTGTTATCACAAACTTGTGATACACTAAAAAGATTATAGCCAAGTTCTTTTACCAGAAACACGTTTTCAAAATGCAAATTGTTGGTGAGTAAAGTTCCTTTGCCTGTGATAGTTCTATATCCGCCTCTAAAGTAAACTTTATCACCATCCTTAATGGGAGTGAAGTTTGTGAGATAATCTTCGTTCCCAGTCATGTGCCTAGAGCATCCACTATTCCAATATCCATAATCATTAACCTGCTTTTGAATGCCCTGCACATAAAGAAAACAAATTAGTTTTCTTTGGGAACCCAAGCCTGAGCAGACTTGGATTCATTTGGTTGTTCAACAAGAACAGACTTAGTCCTCATAACAACCCCTTGTTCATCCCCTTTTAGATTAAACACCCAGTTAACCCAATTGGTTTTGTGATGACCTTTGAAATATAATTAAATTTGTTACATGTCATATAAATCCCATTAGAATTATGGTTTTAATCTTGCTTAGGTCTCCATGTCAAGCTAGAAGAAGCTTTAGACCCCTTTCCCTGTGGTTGAAAATATTTACCATTATTTGGCCTGGCAACGTTTCTGACAGCATTTGATTTGGTCTTGTCAACGCTGAAATTACCCTTATCAACGTTGAACCTAGGGTTTGCTACAGGAACCCATTGCCTATTAGACCATGTATTGGTCTTTTGAAAAGGTCTTTGTCCATAAGTATTAGACCCTTTAGTAAAGAAGGGAGCTGTTCTAACAATTTGTGGACTTTGCTGAACAAAAGTTTTGGTTTGACAGTGTTTGACTTTTTGTCAGTGTTGACCTTGGAAGCGTTGACACACTTATAGGCTAAATGTGAAAAGCTACCACAAGTATAACACGCTTTTCTAGACATAACTCTAGGTATAGAAGAAAAGAAACCTGTTCCATTATCACTAATTTGGCTTTTTGGTGACCTAGTATTTCTATTCATTTCTGCATATATAATGCTAGGTTTTCTAACAACGTTTGAGCCTAGGTCAATAGTCTTACCAGTGATTGGGTTTGTTACTCTGATAGGGGTAGACTCATTAGGACTCTCACTAAGCATGCCACCCTTAACAAACAAGGTAGGGTTGGCTTTCTTCCATTGGTCCAAATCAGTCAACTTTTGCCTATATTCTTCTACTGGGGTAAGGACTCTTGGTGGAGGAATGAATTCCTCTTCTTGGAGTTATGGTAAACCAGTCCAAGATAAGTCCTTTCATTGGACACCATAGAAGTCCCCAACTGGTGGTGGAACACCAGCATACTCTTTCATCCCAATCCCAATCATATCCCCAGAATCCCTTTGTTTACTAACACATTCTCCTAGGGTTTGTAAGGCTTTATCAAATCTCTAAGTTTTAAGATCTACATTATCCTTATTCTTAATAGCCTCATCTAACTTAGCCTATAATTTAGCATTGACCCTCTCCATGATGTTTCTAATATCAGTACTAGCATTTAAATCATGTTTTAAGATATTAATTTTATCTTTTAGGTCAAGCTCCATTTTCTTATACTCAGCTACAGTCTTTTCAGTTTGAGTAAGAGCAAGTTGATAGTTAGACAATTTTAATCTCTCATTACTCACATCTGTTGACAATCTTAAAACTTCTTTGTTAAGTCTTTCAGTATTTAAACGAAAACCATTACTACAAAAAGCATCATCATATACCTCATTGTCTGGTGAAGATGAGGAGTGTGCCATGAGAGCATAGTGAACATGCTCTTCTTCTTCCATCTCAGCAACCAAAGCTTTATTCTATTCCTCATACTTAGCCAAATAGCTTTAATCCCATCCAACACCATCAATTTCTTGCATTGCAACCATGGCCTTGGAATCCTGAGCCTTAACAATTTGACTTGAGGGTTTTCCAACATCAGATCTTCTTGGAGATCTGCATTCTCTCATAAAGTGTCCCATACGATGACAATTATAACACTCAACCTTGGATTTATCAAATCCATCAGTGTCTTTAGCATTAAAAGTCATCTTCTTCTTAAATCTTCTATTCCATCTGTTTGCTCTTATACTTGCAAGATCCATATTCCACTTTATGTCCATCTCCTCCAAATGCTCATCACTTATTTGCTCAAGGTCCTCATATGTAATCACTGAACCATTGGGCAATGAAGAAATGTATGCACACACAGTATCCAGATAAATACCAGCAGGCTTAACTCTTGGAGAGTCAGTTTTGTATGTGTCAGCGTCTGAATGTGAGGCGTTGACAGGATATGATCCAGCGTTGAAACAGGTTGATCCAGTAATTGGATGCATGTATGACTCCTTCTGATCAAATTGACCTTCACTATGTGAGAAGAAGTCCATGTTTCCATTTGTAGACTTGCTTTCATGATCCAAAAGAGTTTCATTCTCTATCAGCCTCAGTTTATTGTAAACATCATCAAAAGTGGAACTTTTGTGAGTGTTATTGGCAATTATAGACCTTGCCTTAATCTTCCATGCATCAGCAAGGCTTTTAAGAAAAGTGGAGATGATATCAACATCACCAATCATTGTTCCCATGAAGAATAGCTTGCTTGTGATGTCCAGAAGTCTGCTTCTCACACTACATAGCTTCTCATTAGGGTGAGCCTTAAAAACAGCATACTCATGCAAGAGATGCTTCTTTTTCTCTTGTACAGTATCAACATTACCACCATAAGAAACTTCAAGAGCTGCCCAAAGATCTTTTGCAGACTCATAACTTCTGTATTTGTGCTGATTTTCTTGTCCCAAAGAGAGTTTCAGAATGCTTAGGGTTTTCATATCAACTCTTCTTTTTGCTATGTCCTCAAGTGAGACAGCTCTACCATCATCAGGTCTTTCTCTTCGTTCCTCTTCACTAGAACCTTGAACTGCTGTTCTTGCACCAATGGCAGCTGCAATCTTTGCAGCCTTATCGAATGTGTTTCCGTATTCAATAATCTCCCACAGAGTGTAGTCATGGATTTGTGGATATTGCTCAAAGTTAAACTTCCACAGCTCAAAATTGTCTGGGTCTAGCATGGGAATCTTAATATTGTAGTTTCAGGAGGAGGAGAAGTTTGCTTTTAGGGTAGACATGATGTTTTTTGGGTTTTGTGAAAACCTAGGGTTTTTGAAAGTTTAGGGTTCTTGTGTTCTTTAGATCAAAGTTTCTCAACAAGCTCTGATACCACTTGTTGATCCCAAACGTAGATCGATTTAGCTTGTGTAAACGAGATTAAATCAAGTTAAACACATAGAGAAACTTTGTTTGTGTATAAAACAATTTAAGTATTATGCGGAATTAATACTCAAACAAGAATACACAAAGAATGTAAAACAAACTTTCACTTGATTGATTGGAACAAACTTGCTTACAATGAAAGTGTTGAACGTACGAAAACTTATATAAAACTAAACCTAAAGGTCTTCTTTTATAGACATAAGAAGCCGTGTACAAGAGTCTACGTATTAGCTATTCTAGGTAAAGATAATTATAGAAAATACATTGTTGATCCTATATTTACTAGATACAAACTAGAAACATAATACGCGTAGACCATGTCTTTCTATCAGTGCTTGACTTCAACCTATCAACGCTTGACTTCTTCCTGTCAACGCTTGATCTGTCAACGCTTGTTTTCTTCGCATCAACGCTTGTTTTCTTCTTGTCAGCGTTCAAGTGTACTGGCTACATTTTATTCCCAACAAAAGAAGGTGAACCCCCCTTGCTAGAGGCCACCATCAATATGACTATCCCTCTAGAATAAACAACTGAGCAGCAATCTGACGAGGAAGAGCCCGTGATCGAGAAGTCTCCTCTAGACTTCCACAATGAAGACGGTGATAAGCTATTACTGGATAATGCCGCACCACACCAAGACGAGGAAGAAGAAGAAGAACTCACCAATCCAGCTGAAAACCGCACTGGTGAAGAAGATGAAACAATGCAGGATTCTGGGTCCCCTCAGCCATCGAAGCCCAAGTCTAGAAAGCGTAAGACTACTAGGAGGGTAGCAAAAAACCTAGAGGCCGGGGCAGGGGCGCACAATGCTCCCCCAAAGAAGCTAAGGAAGGATCATCCGCAGTTTCAGGAAGGGAGCAGCGCCTCTACGGCCCAGGTTGACCCTTTGCTACGTGCAGATGAGCAAGTCTGGATGGCCACCCCTGTGAATGTCGTGGCTCCTACCATCACGGAACCCGTGACTGGCACTATCTAAGTACCCATTAATACTCCAAAGGATATAAATCCATAAACAGAACTAATAAGTGTGTTAATAACAGGGCAGACCCGTTGATAGTAGCCCAAGAAAAGGAGGTGGAAAGGGAACCCTCACCAGTGACATCAATGAGACCTCCATCCCCTCCCGTAACTCAGGCAGAGGAGCCATGTCCTGAGGGACCCGACACCAGCCTTCGCCTAGCCTGGAATTTGTCCAGCTTAACAAGATTAGAGGCAGATTCCGAGTGCACTGAATTCATTGAACAAATCACTCCTCCAGCGCTGGCGCAAGATTTGGACGAACTAGAGCACAAGACGCTGCTGGAGCAGTTTGATGTATCCTCCGCACACCAGGTGACAGTTGGTGCGGCCCTAAGACGCCGTCTGATCAAAGCCTTGGCTAACGTGAGCCGTGCTGAGAGAAAGATAGCTCGCCGTGAAGAACTGGTGGACAAGCACGAGAAAACTATCACATCCCTGCAAGCAGCGTTAGTCGTGGCAGAGTCAACCGTTAAGGAGTGATTGTAGTGTTTTACCACACCTTTAGGAAAAGGAGGTAAATAGGGAAAGTATTAAGTGATGATTTAGGAAAATCAAGCACTAATGACCCAATAAAGTTCGTTTCCCAAGGAGGTATATGTGTGTGAATAATTCGTAATTGGTTTGAGATTAATATTGGATAGAAGGGGATGAGAAAAGAGAATGACGAAGACGTGAAATTAATTACCACTACGACTAAACGTAAAACCGTAAAAATGGCTAAAATAAAAATTAATTCTAAAAAATTCCCAAAAATTTACCAAAAATCAAAATAAATATAAGAGTTTACCAATGATCAAAACTTTCTCAAACCTTTTAATTAATTGAATATTAATTTTTAAATGCTAATTAAAGCCCTAAAAATCAAATTAATTATAAAAAAGCCCAAATAAAGATTTTTCAATTGGTAAACCTCTAAAATGACCTAAAAAGATTAAAAACTATTTTTATAAATTTTTAAACTAATAAAAACTATTTAAAATGATTTAAAAACTATTAAAACGTAAAATAATTATAAAAATTAATCAAAAGATGATAAAATTAATCTAAGAGTTGCAAAAATCCTATTTTAATGTATTTAAGCTAAGAAAAATATAAAAAGTTCAAAAATGTGAAATTTGAAAAATAATAATAAAATAATATTAAAATAATATTAAAAATCCAACAATTATAAAAAATTCTAAAAACTTGCAAACTAGTTTATTTTAACCTAAATAAACAGAAAATGAATGTGAAATTGCCAAATTACCCCTAATGGGCCCCCAAATGGGCTAAAAGCAAAATCAGTCAACACAAATGGGGTTTTTAGACCAAAAAGTCAAAATAAGCCCAAATGACTTGGAAAAGCACTATCTGACTCAAAATCCAATTCTAAACACAAAACTCTGAAGGCCCAAAAGCTGAAAGTGAGCTTATCACAGTTTAATGAACAAACAACTTATTCTTATTGGGCAATTAAGCCCATTCAGCAATAAGCCAATGCCATAAGCTCTAATTTGACACACAACCTTCTTTTGGGATACTAAAGAGATCTGAAAAAAGAAATTTTGAAAAAGCACACTCAATAATCCAGAAATAAGCCAAGTACAAATCCACTAAAAGACAAAATAGTCGGGTTTGAGTTCTAGGCTGTTTCAGAAGCTCTAGTTTGTTGCAAAAGCTCAAAAATAGCTTAACTAAGAATAATCAATCAAGAAAATCACAAAAACCAAGTAGAATAAGCTGTAAGAACTAATAAGCTGGCTGAAAAGCCAAATAAGCTAGTTTTCTAGCAAAAGCTTAACCAAAAGACTTGTAACCTTCCAGACTTGTTATTAGGCTGAGAAAAATGAGTTCTATTATAAAAACCAAGTTGTTGCATGTACCAATAAGCAAAACAGATTCAATAAGCTATATGACCAAGTTTGACCAAAAGTCAAACGCTGACAAGAGAAAATCAAACGCTGACAAGCATAATTTTGGACGTTGACAGACTTAATGAAGTGTTAAAACTTTGTTTTCACCCTGCTGGTCAAGGCTTGAGTACAAACCTTGTGAATCAAGGTCTACCAGTTGGGTAGATTTGATGAGTTTTGGCACAAATAAGCCAATAAGCCAGTAAGCTTATAAGCTATCAACAAAGCAATCCAAATAGCCAAATATCCTCACAAGCAGCACATTAACAGGATCCAAGTAACAAAACAACAATCCTTACATTAGAAGTACAAATGCAAGCACCAAATGAGGTGGTCACTTTGCTGATGCATATGACCACTTCAGCCAACTTTGATAAGCTATAGCACACTCAATAAGCCACCAAATTCAACAACCAGATTACCAATAGATAGCTTATCACCTAAACTATTCCCAAACCTGATTTCAGACCTTAGATCCAACAAACAAAGAAGTTATTGGATCTGATGTGTTTGACCAAACTCAAAAACACTTTTATCAGATTTTTGCAAAACTTGAAATCCTATTCCCAAACTTTCAGAAACTTATCCAATGACTAAAACTTGTATATTATGACTTGTTTAGACTTCCCAAACCCTAAGAACCAAGGGCACAAGGCCACAAGGCCTTATGAACCAGTAATCCCAAACAATCCTTTATTAAGCACTTTTCAAACAAAATTCTTAATCCTTCAAACAACCTACTGATTTTATAGATCAAATAGCTACACTAGGTGACAACTAACAGATTGCAACCATAAAACACAAAGCACAAACATAAGATCACCAAATCACATACCAAAATACAAAACAGACAAGATCATATGATTTTTTAGAGGAAACTTAAACAAGAGCTTATACCTGTCCTCCACAACATCCTAGGAGGACCAGCAATGCTCCTTGGACCTTGTTCAACAACTAGAACAAGACCAAGGTACTTCAACAAGAAAGATGGATGACTGCCTTGATTGATGTTTCAAAGCAGAAACTCAAGGGCTTGATTTCTTCAACACAATGAACAAACAGCCGAACCAAAGGCCCTAATCCCTTCATAAGCTTGGTCTCAACAAGCTTGTAAGAGCTTATAGCTTTTGGTTAAGGGTTAGTACAACAAAAATAGTAAAATCAGAAACCTCTTTTCAAGCTTTTTTCAAACTTGAAAACCTTACCAAACATAAACGTCCTTGAACCAAATGATTCAAGCACACTTATAACATCAAATGGAACTCAGAATTACCTTTAAACAACACCAACTTTCAAAAACATAAAAAGGAATTAAAATTTTCTCAAAATACCAACTTTTATAAATTTCAAAAAGGAATTACAATGTTTAAAAGGTAAAACTGGAACAAAGGGACTCTCACAAGTCGAGGTCTCGTTTTATAGGCCTAACTGATTATTCTAGAATGCTAAAAACCCTAGCTATGAATTCTCAAAATTGACCTTGGGTGCTTGATGCCGTTTGATGTTGGTGAGCCGTCCAAAATGATCAAAACCGTTCATTTTAGCTTGCTAGTGAAGCAGAGAGCCTTGGCTGTTGATTTGGCCACGTGTCCTTACTTGGAGAGGAGGGTGTGATGTGATTGGGTAACGGTGTAGATGGAAGGGTCCATTGGTGAGTGGAGAAGAGGGATTTAATGTTGGGATGGGTTTCTGCATGTGTGAATCAAGCGTGGGTAAGGGTAATTATAGTTTACCCTTTGTTTAAGTGGTGGGAGTTACTGAGTTCATCATGGTGAATAGTAGTAACTTTTGATCCGAAAATGGGGAAAGGTAAGTGTTTGGCGCAAATTGTGTTTGAAAGTTTCAGTTGTACACCTTTGGCCCTTGTCTTTTGGTGAAATGGATAAAACAAGTTTTTCAGCAATCAAACACGTTTTCCTTTGTTATTTAAGTTCTGATTTTCACACTTTTGCCCTAAAACTTTGGCAAAAGTGTTTCAAGGGTAATTTTTGCCATGTTTGAATATTTGAGGCACTGATTTTGGACATTCTTGATCTTCAAAGGTCTTCAATGTATCTTTGACTTCATGAGGGACCATAATTGGCAATTTAGAATTGTTGAGGGACTAAACTTGCCATTTCTTCAAAGTTGAAGGCCATTTTGTAATTTTGACAAACTTAAGGGACCACACTTGTAATTATGAATTCACAAGGGTTTTAAGTGTCATTTCTTAATTCATTGAGGATCAATCTTGTATTTGTTCAAGCCTTCAAGGTTTAATCTTGGATAATTCATGAACTAGGGCCCGGTTCTTTGTACGGCTTCGTTTCTCGTGTCCGTTTTTCCTTGTTTCTTGTGATATTTTGTCTTTTTCACGATATCCATACCTAAAACACAAAAGTAAACAAATAAAAGTATATATATGGTGTTTATGACATTTTTATGCATTTAAAGCCCGAAAAGAATGATGAAATCATGTATAAATGCCATCTCATCACTCCCCCATACTAAGCCATTGTCGTGCCCTCACGCAATGCTAGAATAAAGTACCTAAGCATCACCAAGATTCAATTTTATTAACTTTTATTGAAAAGTAAAAGACTTGCAACAATACTACGAAGATGTGTAAAGACGTAATGTATGATTTTCATCACGAATGTGACTTTTAGGTTCAATGAATAGAAACAAGTAAATGTCCCTTAGAGTAAACTTCGTCATCCTTGATTGTCATACATTCCATGCTAAGTGCAAAAACGAGATCATTGTTGGTACAAGTCACAATGCTAACACTACTCATACGTCCAAATTGTGTAATACTTTTTCTCCCCGCAATCCTAGTTATTATAGAAGGAAATGGGTTACTAGCATTTTTTAACTATTTGTCATGGATCACAAGTGATTCATATTGACTTATTTGAGTATTTATTAGTTTGAAAGCAAAGTAGCATGATTTAATCGATAGTTAGCCGAAGGACAAAATCTTTTAAAACGACTTCTCGTGTATCTCCTTAAGTTCATATCTTGGCATAACTCGTTTCATGATTTGAGACCTTTCTCAGACCGATATTTGGCATGTACTTCATACTTCAAATCTTGGGAAGACATTCTTGAAATTATGGTCTTCTCTTCATATATTTGGAATTTCTTCACTTGACGTTTTTGAGAGATTCTTCATATTAGGACCACGACTTCATCATTTTTCTTCAATCTTTATTTTGGACTTTGATATACAACGATCCGCCTCCTTTTCGGACTTGGATATATTTATCCTCATACCTTGTAAGGGTCTTTTTGGATAGACTTTCTCCATGATCTTTAGGGGAGTAATTTCTTTTCGTCGTGTATCTCGATCCTTCATATTGATTTTGGAATAATGATACTTCACATCATCTTGGATCTTTAGAAAAAATAGAGCTCCTCATGCCTTGTTAGGGCCTTTTTGGATCTTCACCAATCTTCGCGTCCCGCTTCAATAAGTTATGCCTTGGCTATGAACTCTATTCAACCCCTAGCAACTTTTAAACGATCTTGCGCTAGAGGCTAAGTAACCTTTCAAATCGTACGACCTTACTTATTGCAATTATTTTTATTCCTAATGCATTGATCTTATGGGAATAAAAAGCCACAATTAAAAACATATGAGTTTTTGAAAGAACATATTCATGTTCTACGTTTAGCATGATCACTTGTCTAACTCTATCACTTCTCGTTCTTTACTATATAAAGACCTCTAATTAAAGAGACTCGTGAATACTTAGCCATGCAAGTCAAAATTAAGCCAAATTTTGATTAGCTTTCATTAAGACTATATCAAATCAAAGTTTTGGGTTTTCAAGTCACCTATAGGATCTTGCACTTTCTTGGACTTTTTCAAGTTTAGAGAATGCATTTTATAGTTCCCTTGATAAGTGACTTTCTAGGATCAATTATAGGAACTTGCGAAAAGTTCTTGTTCTTAACCCGAATGAGCTAAGACTTTCGTGTTTTAAAGTTCCCTATATAAAAGTCTAGCAAAACTTGAATTGAGCGGGTTAAGGAATGTAAATGGCTCCAAATGCCCATCAAGTCAAAAATTTGCTCTTATTCTACCCATCGGAAAATATACATTCGTGTCTTAAAATCACTTATGAAAACTAAGAAAATTTTAAAATTTGGCTATTTTTAGCCTTATTAGCAATAAAAACAAAACATTGAAAGTTGGTAAACGTGAGGGCATAGCAAAGCAAGTACCTATTCACCCCCATACTAAAAGTAAACATTGTCCTCAATATTTTAAGTCTAAAGGTGGAGCACCCCCATACTAGAGACGAAGAATCGAATGCTTAGGTTCTAGCATGGAAAGGGTGATCAACAATATATCTATAGCCGTTTATTAAGTATGTTAAAAGATAATTTTTAGAACAATAAAGGATATGTCATGGATTCGTGAAAAACTTCTTCAAGCAAACGATGGAGGCTCACGTAAACGAACACGAGAGTCTTCAATCGTAGATGATGATGATGATCTAGATAACACATTCACAAACAACCACGAGACAACGAGTTGGAAGGGCACAAATCCCCTTACATTATTTATTAGAAAGCATAAAAGGATAAGCATGGGATCTCCCCCATGAGGCACCTCGTTTTTTATTACCGAGTCATGAGCTCGACTCGATCCCCTCAAAATGTGAACATTTAGGGAAAATCATGGTATGGTCAATTTTTTGATGGGGCTTACATGATAAACAAGGCCCAAAAAGCAACCGGTATTAAGGACTAAGTCCTTAAATGATACAAAATACCGGGATCGAAGATGGCGTCTTCGTTTTCATTGGATAAACAATTCAACGCCACTTCAACACGTGCCATAAACTCAAAGAATTTGAAGAAAAGAGATGAGAAGTAGAAGGGTGGGACAATTGGTAAGACAAAGTTTTGAGCTACTCGAGGTAGACTCGCACCAAGCAAATAGATATAGTTTCCATTTATTGCATCGGTGGAAGACCGAGATCTCCCTTGATAATAGATTCCGATATCTAATATCTCGTCCTCGGTGGACAAGGATGAGGGAACATAAGGGGCTTCCCCCATACTAAAACCACACAAAACATCGCCAAAAGGAGTAGACGAGCTTGTAGCACTCAAAACACGTGGTGATGACGGAGTTAGATTTGTAGAAAAATTAATTAAATCACATTTAAAATCTTTTCCTTTTTTACCTTTTAAACTCTCCTTATGAAAACCCTTTTTGAGTATGTCGAAAATATTTGGTGTTTCTAAGACGATGTTAGTCACACTAAAAATTCTCACATTTGAAAACTGTTTTGGTTTTGGTGGTGGTAAGTTCTCAAAACGTTTATTGACAAAGAAAACCTCCCCATCGGGGTCAACATATTCGTCATCCGAAATATCTTCCATAGAAGCCGGCGACTTATCAACACTTTTCAAGAATGAATGTTCGAGGTGAGTCGAAGGATTTTTCGATTCAAGTATTGACGGTTTCTTGTTTGTAGGCTTTACACTCATAACCTCCACCGGCGGAGGAAATGGTAAATTGTTTTTGGCGACATTTCCTAAAACTCTTGGTGAAATTCTATGCAAACGACATTGGTTGAATTACCATGGTTTAAGGTTGCAATAGAATAGACATGAGAAAGATTGGAGTTTTGTGTTGCATTGATGACAAGTTCTTCCTCATTGAAACGAAGGGTGATTTTTCGAGCATGAACATCAATAAGTGCTCTTGATGTATCCAAAAATGAACGAACCAATATGAGAGGAACTTTTCGATCGACAGGAATGTCTACAACGATAAAGTCAACGGGATAGTAAAACTTTCCGACTTTAACGAAAACGTCCTCGGCTACTCCACATGCTAAAATCATAGAATGATCGGCCATCTCGATAGACATGTTCGAAGGAGTAAGAGCCGGAAGCGAAAGCAATTTGAAAATCTCAAGAGGCATTAAATTAATACTAGCACCAAGATCGGCCAAGGCGTAGCATTCCTCCATATCTTGAATTGCACACGGAATCAAAAATTTACCGGGATAACCAACTTTTTGTGGTATCCGGCTAAGAAAAACAGATGAACAACTAGACGATTGTTGTAACTTCTCTTTGTTGTTTAGCATACTTTTGAAGTTTGCGGCGAATCGAGGCATCATGATAAGAGCGTCGGCAAAACTTATGTTAAAATGTCTGTCACGAAACATTTTCATAAAAAGCTCAAATTGATAATTATTCCGTTCTTGTGCCTTTTCCTTGTCACATCTCGAAGGGTAAGGTAAGGGTGGTGTGGGTTGGACCTTATGCAACGGCCTTGGAATCTCGGGTTCCATGATTGGTATTGGTTCAACCGTAGGTGTGGTTTGAGCGGTACTTCGTGGGCTTGTGATATGCTCCTTTTCGACCATCACCTCGGGTTCTTTCTCGATTTCCTTCTCCGTAGAAGTACTTGAACGAGAGATTGGTTCCTTGAAAGTTTTACCACTTCGTGTAGTAATAACCTTCATTTCTCCCTTCGGGTTTGCAATGGTATCACTAGGAAGACCACCCGAGGAAGAGGGTTTACACATGATTGCTTCAAACATTTTTGCCATTCGGTCTTCAAATTTTGATTGCCTAGCATCAGCTTTTAACAATTCTTGCTTAATCTCATGTTGTCCTTGTTCCATCTTTTGTTGATTTTGTTGAAGACGTTGAACATTTCCTTCCATTTTATTAGCATGAGTTTTAAGTTCATTAGCAAGTTCGTTTTTAAGCTCGTTTTTCAACTCGGATCTTAAGCTAATCATCTCACGTTGCATGTTATCAAACTTAGCATCATTCGCTTTAGCATAATCCAAAAATTCTCCTTGAAGATTTTTAGTGTGAGCATTTTGAAAACCTTGTGTAGTGTTTTGAAAATCACGGTTTTGGTTTTGATTAGTGACTTGTCCATTCCCACTTTGATAATTTCCTTTGTTATAGTTACGTGAATTGCCTTGATAATTACCACCTTGATTGTTGTTTCGATAGTTATTAGCATTTGGATTGGTGGAGCTTGATTTGGGCGGGAACCTTGGCCGTTTTGGTTATAATTTCCCGTTGCTACGTAAGCACTCGAAGTGTTACCACCGGCGGTAATGCACTCAGAAAGATCATGAGCTCCACCACAAGACAAACAACTCTTATCAATCGCTTTAACTGAAGCGGAATTCAAAGCCTCTTGTACTTTCCAATGAGTCATAAAATTAGCAAATCTATTGAAAAACCGATTTTCCTCATTAGATCATCATGTAAGGCATTAATGCTACGAGACGATGGCGACGATGACGAACCCATATTGGCAACACTCGGTGTGTTACGGGGGCTATAAACCTTAGATCTATTCTCGATAATATTTAAAGCTTCATCGGTCGTTTTGCACAAAAAATTACCACCCGCGGCGGCATTCAAGTAATCTCGTTCATGATCATTAAGCCCATTATAAAAAGTATCAACTTGATGTAATTCCGAAAAATCATGGTGTGGACATTCATGTAACATTTCTTTAAATCGTTCCCATGCAATTGAAAAACTTTCATTATTTCGTTGCACAAATCTTGAAATCTCATTTTTCAAATGTGTTGTTTTAGATGGTGGAAAAAATTTGTTCACAAACTTAGAAACTAGATCACCCCATGTCAAAATTGAATTTGGCGGTTCTTTCTCAAGCCAAATTTTAGCGGGTCCATCTAACGAGTATGGAAACAACATCATCTTAATGGCGTCATGTGGAACATCCTTAAACTTTCTAGTTGCGGTGAGACGATTAAAGTTCCTTATGTGATAGTGTGGGTTGTCTTTCTCATGACCTCTAAACTTATTAGCTTGCAACATCGACATTAAACCCGTCTTAATCTCGAAATTCTCCGCAAGGATAGCGGGAATCACAATGGCCTCTCCAAAACCCTCGGTGGGTGCTTGTAGCAACTCCATCATAGTACGATTAGCCATTACGACTTCTTGTTCTACAGTAGGTTCTACAATTGGAGTTTGTTCTTCAATCAACGTCTCTTGATTTGCTTGCTTTTGAAGACGTTTACGAGCTCGTTTTGCTTGATTACGAGTGATCATAAACTTCACAAAGAATGGGAGGTGAGCAAAGAAGATTCTTTTTTGGTGTTTTGTGAATTTTCAAATATTTTTTTTTTGTGTTTTTGATTGTTTTTAATTTTTTGGATTTTGGTGTATCTTCGTAGACAACAATCTACCAAATCTCTCCTCGAATCAAACTCTTGATTAAAGAAGCCTCAAAGGAATGAAAATGATTACGTGGAGTGAACGCCTTCGAATGACTTTAGAACTTTGGTGAAAACCAAATTGTTCAAGAGGGTTTAATCACAAAGAAAACCAAGCAAATATATTATATGTAATAATACTTTGGGCGGCAAAACCCTCGATTAGCCTTCAATCTCAAAATACTCACAAGCAAGCGTAAAACCGTAAAAATGGCTAAAATAAAAATTAATTCTAAAAAATTCCCAAAAATTTACCAAAAATCAAAATAAATAAACTAAGAGTTTACCAATGATCAAAACTTTCTCAAACCTTTTAATTAATTAAATATTAATTTTTAAATGCTAATTAAAGCCCTAAAAATCAGATTAATTATCAAAAAGCCCAAATAAATATTTTTCAATTGGTAAACCTCTAATTGGACCTAAAAAGATTAAAAACTATTTTTATAAATTTTTAAACTAATAAAAACTATTTAAAATGATTTAAAAACTATTAAAACTTAAAATAATTATAAAAATTAATCTAAAGATGATAAAATTAATCTAAGAGTTGCAAAAATCCTATTTTAATGTATTTAAGCTAAGAAAAATATAAAAAGTTCAAATATGTGAAATTTGAAAAATAATAATAAAATAATATTAAAATAATATTAAAAATCCAAAAATTATAAAAAATTCTAAAAACTTGCAAACTAGTTTATTTAAACCTATATAAACAGAAAATGAAAGTGAAATTACCAAATTACCCCTAATGGGCCCCCAAATGGGCTAAAAGCAAAATTAGTCAACACAAATGGGCTTTTTAGCCCAAAAAGTCAAAATAAGCCCAAATGACTTGGAAAAGCACTATCTGACTCAAAATCCAATTCTAAATACAAAACTCTGAAGGCCCAAAAGGTGAAAGTGAGCTTATCACAGCTTAATGAATAAACAGCTTATTCTTATTGGGCCATTAAGCCCATTAAGCAATAAGCCAATGCCATAAGCTCTAATTTGACACACAACCTTCTTTTAGGATACTAAAGAGATCTGTAAAAAGAAATTTTGAAAAAGCACACTCAATAAGCCAGAAATAAGCCAAGTACAAATCCACTAAAAGAGAAAATAGTCGGGTTTAAGTTCTAGGCTGTTTCAGAAGCTTTAGTTTGTTGCAAAAGCTCAAAAATAGCTTAACTAAGAATAATCAATCAAGAAAATCACAAAAACCAAGTAGAATAAGCTGTACGAACCAATAAGCTGGCTGAAAAAGCCAAATAAGCTAGTTTTCTAGCAAAAGCTTAACCAAAAGACTTGTAACCTTCCAGACTTGTTATTAGGCTGAGAAAATGAGTTCTATTACAAAAACCAAGTTGTTGCATGTACCAATAAGCAAAACAGATTCAATAAGCTATATGACCAAGTTTGACCAAAATTCAAACGTTGACAAGCACAATTTTGGACGTTGACAGACTTAATGAAGTGTTAAAACTTTGTTTTCGCTCTGCTGGTCAAGGCTTGAGTACAAACCTTGTGAATCAAGGTCTACCAGTTGGGTAGACTTGATGAGTTTTGGCACAAATAAGCCAATAAGCCAGTAAGCTTATAAGCTATCAACAAAGCAATCCAAATAGCCAAATATCCTCACAAGCAGGACATAAACAGGATCCAAGCAACAAAACATCAATCCTTACATTAGAAGTACAAGTGCAAGCACCAAATAAGGTGGTCACTTTGCTGATGCAAATTACCACTTCAGCCAACTTTGATAAGCTATAGCACACTCAATAAGCCACCAAATTCAACAACCAGATAACCAACAGATAGCTTATCACCTAAACTATTCCCAAACCTGATTTCAGACCTTAGATCCAACAAACAAAGAAGTTATTGGATCTGACGTGTTTGACCAATCTCAAAAACACTTTTATCAGATTTTTGCAAAACTTGAAATCCTTTTCTCAAACTTTCAGAAACTTATCCAATGACTAAAACTTGTATATTATGACTTGTTTAGACTTCCCAAACCCTAAGTACCAAGGGCACAAGGCCACAAGGCCTTATGAACCAGTAATCCCAAACAATCCTTTATTAAGCACTTTTCAAACAAAATTCTTAATCCTTCAAACAACCTACTGATTTTATAGATCAAATAGCTACACTAGGTGACAACTGACAGATTACAACCATAGAACACAAAGCACAAACACAAGATCACCAAATCACATACCAAAATACAAAACAGACAAGATCATATGATTTTTTAGAGCAAACTTAAACAAGAGCTTATAACTGCCCTCCACAACATCGTAGGAGGACCAGCAATGCTCCTTGGACCTTGTTCAACAACTAGAACAAGACCAAGGTACTTCAACAAGAAAGATGGATGACTGCCTTGGTTGATGTTTCAAAGCAGAAACTCAAGTGCTTGATTTCTTCAACACAATAAACAAACAGCCCAACCAAAGGCCCTAATCCCTTCACAAGCTTGGTGTCAACAAGCTTGTAAGAGCTTATAGCTTTTTGTTAAGGATTAGTACAACAAAAATAGCAAAATCAGAAACCTCTTTTCAAGCTTTTTTCAAACTTGAAAACCTTACCAAACATAAACGTCCTTGAACCAAATGATTCAAGCACACTTATAACATCAAATGGAACTCAGAATTACCTTTAAACAACAAAAACTTTCAAAAACATAAAAACGAATTACAATTTTCTAAAAATACCAACTTTTATAAATTTCAAAAAGGAATTATAATGTTTAAAAGGTAAAACTGGAACAAAGGGACTCTCACAAGTTGAGATCTCCTTTTATAGGCCTAACTGATGATTCTAGAATGCTAAAAACCCTAGCTATGAATTCTCAAAATTGCCCTTGAGTGCTTGATGTCGTTTGATGTTGGTGAGCTGTCCAAAATGATCAAAACCGTTCATTTTAGCTTGCTAGTTAAGCAGGGAGCCTTGGCTGTTGATTTGGCCACGTGTCCTTACTTGGAGAGGAGGGTGTGATGTGATTGGGTAACGGGGTAGATGGTAGGGTCCATTGGTGAGTGGGGAAGAGGGATTTAATGTTGGAATGGGTTTCTGCATGTGTGAATCAAGCGTGGGTAAGGGTAATTGCAGTTTACCCTTTGTTTAAGTGGTGGGAGTTATTGGGTTCATCATGGTGAATAGTAGTAACTTTTGATCCTAAAATGGGGGAAAGGTAAGTGTTTGGCGCAAATTGTGTTTGAAAGTTTCAGTTGTACACCTTTGGCCCTTGTGTTTTGGTGATATGGATAAAACAAGTTTTTCAGCCATCAAACATGTTTTCCTTTGTTATTTAAGTTCTGATTTTCACACTTTTGCCCCACAACTTTGTCAAAAGTGTTTCAAGGGTTATTTTTGCCATGTTTGAATATTTGAGGGACTGATTTTGGACATTCTTGATCTTCAAAGGTCTTCAATGTATCTTTGACTTCATGAGGGACCATAATTGGCAATTTAGAATTGTTAAGGGACTAAAGTTGCCATTTCTTCAAAGTTGAAGGACCATTTTGTAATTTTAACAAACTTAAGGGACCAAACTTGTAATTATGAATTCCCAAGGGTTTTAAGTGTCATTTCTTCATTCATTAAGGATCAATCTTGTATTTCTTCAAGTCTTCAAGGTTTAATCTTGGATAATTCATGAACTAGGGCCCGGTTCTTTGTACGGCTTCGTTTCTCGTGTCCGTTTTTCCTTGTTTCTTGTGATCTTTTGTCTCTTTCATGATATCCATACCCAAAACACACAAGTAAACAAATACAAGTATATATATGGTGTTTTATGACATTTTTATGCATTTAAAGCCCGAAAAGAATGATGAAATCATGTATAAATGCCATCTCATCAAGGAGCAAGCCCAACATGCCAACGCTCGTGAGGAACGCATTGCTGAGCTAGAGGCCCTCTTAGATGCAACTAATGAGAAGGTATATGCTTATACTGACACTTATTTGTTCACGCAAAAAACCCACATTGTCTTTGTAGTAACTCCAAGTATCATGTATAGGTATCCGCAGCCGAAGCCGCCACTAAAGCCGTAACAGTACAAGCTTTCACTATTGCTCAGGAGCACGACACGCTGAACGATGAACTTACCCATACGTGGACTACCTTAGAGGAGCAAGCTGCGGTAGCTGAGGGTGAACTAAGCAGGATGGCAACGGACTGCGCCGAAGTGCTGTGTCCTCCTTTGCTCACAACCATAGCTGGGCGTAGATGGATGGTTGGCTAGGGAATGCGACTTGCCGTGAGCAGGGTAACGGAGGCTCCTTACCTGTTGCAGGATTTTGCTGACGTTGTATCGGACGGTATTGACCGTGGTAGGCACGAGGGGCTGATCAAAGCTGCGGAGCTAATAAGCAAGAAAGAAGATATTACCCAACATGCCTACCACAACCCTCTAGCCGAAGACAAGATGACCGCATCAATGGCCGCCCTTGGGGAAATCCAGCACCCCTTCCTAGACGAGCTAGAGTCGATGAAGGATGCTTCCAATGGGGGTAATAATGTCCAAGCTCACCGCCGATCCCATCCAACTGACCCTGTCCACCTACGACTCTGTGTCGAAGGTGATGAAAGGTGAGAAGCTGCTAGCCGAGGCGTTGGACGCGAACATGATCAGGGCACAGGATGGAAAAAATGCTCACGGGGAGGTCCTCCGCACCTTGATTGAAGAAGGGAAGAAAGAGATAGGGGAGTTCCTACCTCCTTTGTAATTTACATTGTAAACATTTGCACCATTTTATTCGTTCGTGTATGTACACGGCTAGAACTGATGTTATTGTGATAACTTGTTATATTTATTTAAGCATGTCCGTGATGACCACGGCTATTTTTGTGGTTTGAATTTGAAACTTATGTATTTTTTGTTTCTTTTTAGATATCATATACCTGTGTTGCATGACATGTCACGTCTTACTCAAAAATACAATCAAGTCTATATTTTACTAGACGTGCGGCGTGCGTCTTTACCATGCAAGGCACTACGTGAGCGTAACATATGGAAAACTTATCACAACGTCTTGTAAGTAAGGTGTCTAGTAAGGATACATAATCCGCGTCACTGGGGTTGCATCCCTCTTATGCGACAAGTTGAATTATTAGGTTCACTTAATCCTCTTACCCCGCCTGGAGGCGCATAGTACATGTACGGTTTTGAATGAATGCATATGAATAAGAGATAGCGCAGTATAGCAATAACAACTAAATCTATACGACAATAATTTGTTCATAGAATCTAAGAAACAAGAAAATAATTTGCACAAGAACGAGCTGTGGAGCTAGCTAGGCACCACGACTTTTTATTAGAACGTTTACGTTTTTTGTTTTGACAAGAATGGGGAATCCTAAAAACAAAGGGAACCTAGAAAGCATAAAAAACAAAACAAAGAGAACACATGGATCTTCATTGAAGCCAGATATAGCGAAGTGTCCATGAGGAAGCCGTAGCTTTTCAATGATAGCATCTTTTAAGATTGCAGATATTCCATGTGTGTTCCAGGTCGCGGCCATCCATGTCACGAAACTTGTACGCGCCCCGTCCTATGGCTTCTGTAACCTCATACGGTCCTTCCCACTTAGGGCCCAGCTTTCTTGTATTCTCCGCTCGACTTGCCTCGTTGGCACAATAAACAAAATCTCCCGGTCGAAAAGAAACACCTTTAACCTTGGCGTCATAATAAGCCTTCATCCGTGCCTTGGACTTGGCCTCATTGATAGCCGCTATTTCTCTTTTTTCCTCCAATAAGTCTAGATTAATCCGGAGTTGCTCGTCGTTTGTAACAACATTAACCTCCGTAGTGCGGATGGTCGACATTCCGATTTTTGCTGGTATAACAGCTTCAGTGTCGTAGGCCAGTGCAAATGGAGTGTCCCCATTGGCTGTTTTGATCATAGTCCTATGTGACCATAGAACATGTGGCATTTCATCCACCCATTTGGCACTTCGTTCATCCAAGCGTGCCTTGATGCCTTCACCCAAGCTTCTATTTGCTCGTTCCACAAGACCATTTGTCTACGGATGTTTAACAGATGTGAAGCGCCACGTGATATTCAATGTTGCGCACTAGTCTTTGAATGGACTATCCGCGAACTGCTTCCCGTTGTCCGAGATGATTTCTCCTGGCAAGCCAAAACGGCACACGATGTACTCCCAAACAAACTTTCTAACTTGTTTGCCTGTGATGGATTTAGTTGCCTTAGCCTCTATCCAGCGTGTAAAGTAGTCCATTGCGACAATCAAGAACTTAACTCCCCCTGCAGCCACGGGGAAAGGTCCTGCAATATCAATCCCCCACTTATAGAATGGCCATGGGGATGTAATGGGTGTCAGTTCCTGTTGCGGATGTCGTGGTACTGGTCTGTGCACTTGGCAATCACTGCATGTACGAATCATGTCGCATGCATCCCTATGCATAGTAGGCCAATAATATCCTGTGCGTAGAGCTCGAGCTACTACAGATCGGGGACCCGCGTGCATGCCGCATAACCCTTCATGTATCTCATTGACCACATAGGTAGCCTGGCGTGGCCCAACACACCGCTACCACGGCTGTAAGAAAGAGCGCTTGTAAAGAATACCTTCTCGAAGCTCAAAGTGCTGCGACTTCCTTCTGATACGCCGTGCCGCCTTTTCCCCATCTGGAAGGGTTTCGTTTGTTAAATAGCTGATGATCGGGGTCATCCATGTAGGTCCATCTTCTTCAACTATAGATGCGACTTCCCCTTCCGTTATAGACTTTTACTTTAGTATTTCTACCAAGACTGGCTTGGATAAGTGGGCAAAACTTGTAGACGCGATCTTGCTAAGAGCATCCGCCTTCTTGTTTTCACCTCTTGGTACTTGTTTGATAGAAAAATTGCTGAAAGCAGCGATGAGTGACTTGACTTTCTCCAAGTATCAAACCATGTTATCCTCCTTGGCTACTTAATACCCTAGAATTTGGTTCGCGACAAGCCGTGAGTCCACGTAGGCCTCAAGGTTGCAGACTCCCATTCTAGCGGTGATTTTTAAACCCGCAATCAACGCTTCATATTCTGCCTCATTACTGGTGGCTGTGAACTGAAAGCGCATGGCGTATGTAAACTCCATTCCTTCCGAATTCGTAAGGATGAGACCATCTCCTGATCCATCCATGCACGAGGATCCGTCCGTAAATAATACCCATGGTTCTGCTGGAGTTTCCTCTCGTTGTACGACCGGTCCATCCTCGTCCGGCTTCTCTATCAAGAAATCTGCCAAGATTTGGCCTTTAACAGCTTTCCTTGGTCTATAAGAGATGTTATGCTCTCCCAACAGAATGCTACACTTTTGTAGCCTAGCGGGCACGTATGGTTTGGAGATGACTTGTTTTATTGGTTGATCAGTGATAACCACAATTGGGTGCGCCTGAAAGTACCGGCGTAACCGTTTTGTGGCAAACACTAATGCCAAAACCAATTTGTCCATAGAAGAATAATTCAACTCCGGCCCTTTCATTGTTCTACTTATGAAGTAGACCATAGTTTGGACTGTGTCCCTATCCGTCATGAGTATCGCGCTTATCGCTCCATGTGTGGCTAACAGATACATGATGAGCTCCACTTTAGGTCGGGCTACCACTAGCATGGGAATAGCTGCGAGGTGTTGCTTAAGCTGACCAAAAGCTTCCTTCGCTTCCTTTGTCCACCGGAAATCTCCCATCTTGATACATTTCTTGAGTCTTTTGAATTAAGGGAGTGACTTCTCTGCGGATTTCGACAAGAACCTGTTTATCCCGGCCAGCTTCCCATTTAGTGATTGTACTTGTTTTCGCGTCTAGGGAGATGGTAACTGTATTACCGCATCCGTCTTTTCCAGACAAGGCTTGATGCCTTTTGGATCAATCATATATCCAGGGAACATCGCTTCCGTTGCCCCAAACGTGCATTTCTTTGGATTCAGTTTCATATTAATCCTCCTTAATGTGTCAAACGTCTCTTAGACGTCACGGAGAAGTGCATCCTTCGTATGACTTTTGATGACTAAATCATCAACATAGACCTCAAGGTTGCGTCCTATCTGTGAGTCGAAGGCTTTATCAACCAGCCGCTGATATGTTGCCCCGACGTTCGTTAGTCCAAATGGCATTTTTGTATAACAGTATACACCTTGACTAGTATGGAACGCCGTCTTCTCTGCGTCCTCTTCCGCCATCTGGATCTGGTGGTATCCTTTGTACGCGTCTAAGAAGAACTTAAAGGGATATCCACATAGGGATTCCACCTTCCAATCAATCTCCGGTAACGGATAGCAGTCTTGCGGACAGGCTTTGTTCAGATCTGTGAAGTCCACGCACATGCGCCAGCTCCCATCATGCTTCTTGAACATGACCGGGTTGGATAACCACTCGTGGTAGTATACCTCGCGCATAATACCTGCATCCACCAATTTCCGTACTTCATCCAATATTACTTGGCTGCGTTCTAGTGCTTGACCGCGCTTCTTCTGCTTAACAGGAGGATATCCCTGGCGGATTTGGAGTTTATATTCTGCTATCACACAAGGTACGCCCGTCATATGCTTGGGCTCCCATGTGAATACATCTAAGTTTGCTTTTAGGAGAGATCACATGGCCCTCTTGCCGCTATCCGAGATTGTTCCTCCTATGGATACCTCTTGTTTCAGATAATCAGGATGGATTGCCACCTTCCAGTTGGGAGGTGGTGATCCATCCTTGGGGGGAACATGTGGAACTGGTGTTGTCACGGCATGACATTCGGATACTGGTATGATTGTGTTATAGATAGTGACAATTCCTCCTTCCACAGGGAATTTAATCATTCCGTGAGCTGTGGAGGGTACTGCCCGTATGGCCAGGATACCTGGTCTTCCTATGATCCCATTGTATGGAGAGTATGAGCGTATCACCATAAAGTTCATCCACGCCGTGGTGGAATGCTCTTCATTCCCAATGGTTACAAGCAGACGCAGCTGTCCTATTGGCCAGATGGTGTCTCCACTAAAGCCGATGAGCGGCGACGTGGCTGGTACTAATTGGCTTCTTATTTCTGGTCTTAACTGTACGAAACAGTGTTCGTATAGTACTTCTGCGAATGACCCTCCATCCACATACATACGGCGGACATTATATGTTCCAATTCTTATCTCAATCGTGAGAGGTGCATCGGCTACGTCACTTGCCGTGATGGGAGGGAATGAGATTTCTCTGCCACGTGAAAATTTTTGACTAATTTTCTGCCTTGTGCGGCGCTGCCTGGATTGGATCATGTATATAGTCGAAGGTTTATCCTTTTGGGGATCCTTCTTGTCATAATTCTTGTTGTCCTTTTCGTCCTTCCAATCCTTGACCAAATGTTTGAGTTTGCCTGACTTGATCAGTGACTCAATGTGCTTCTTGAGCTGGATACATTCCTCCATGTCGTGGCCCTTGTCGTTATGGAATTCGCAAAAGCGATTTCCTTGACGACGGTCCACCGGAGTCGTCATTGGGGGAGGTCTCGGGAAATTGGCCCCTTTTGTCAGCAAGATCTCCCGGTAGGACATCTTTAGAGGGGTAAACTTGTCCTCCGACCGCCCTCCTTTGTTTTGGCCCTTGTAGTCCGAGTTCCTTCCACTGCCCTGGTTGCCTTGGCAACCCGACTGTCTCTTGGACTGGTCGTTCGATCGATAGTTGTTTCCTTTTGAAGGATAGGCCGCGGCTACCTCAGTTTCTCCTTCTATGAAGTTCCTGACCCTTTCCATAAGGTCGTCATACTTCTTCGGTCGCTTGTCATTGAGACGACTGATTAACTCCCTGTCTGTTATGGCATGCATATAATCGGAAATTTTTAGAAGTTCCGGCATTGTTTTTGTGCGCGTGCACTCGTCATTGAAACGTTTGGTGAAGGCCTCCGTAGATTCCCAGGCCGTTGCTTGAAGGTTGCCAATGAGACTGGGTCCCTATTATACTTCTTTCGCTGAGTATAATTGTTTTTGAATGCGGTACATAGTTCAGTGAAGCTATCAATGCTTCGGGGAGGAAGTCCCTCAAACCAATCACGAGCATTGCCGATCAAGGTTGAATTGAACATTTGGCACCATATATGCATGGGCCATCGTTCAATTTTCGCCTGCGTGTCAAATATCTTTAGGTGATCATCCGGATCACCAGACCCATCATAGGTCTTGATGCACGCTGGCATGAGACGCTTTTTGTCCTTGGAGAAATTCCGTATGCGGAGAGTAAAAGGATCCTCCCTAGGGTCGCACCATGGACGGGTGAGATTAGGATCACACCATGGGCGGGAGAGATCTTCTGCTTCCGCCTCACAATAATAGGGGCCACCGTAGTACTCGTCATCGTCTGGCGGCGGTGGAGGAGTACGCCTAGGACGGCGACGCTTGGGTGGATGGTCATCCGAATCCTCTCCTGATGGACCGGGAGAAGGGGGAGGTGCCCATTCTTTGGCTGAGGATCGCTCTTGTGAGAAGAGCTATGAGCCTTCTTCCCGGTATTAATCCTGTTCCACACGCTTGTACGACGATTAGTTCTGGTTAGCTCCAGATCTGGTCGTTCGGCTGAATCGTCGGACCTCTCTCCCTCCTCACGGGATTGTAGTAGTTCCTACATGATACGATCCCCTATGCGTTCGAACACATTCCTAGGTTGGGTGGTTTCCTCAAAGAGGTTTAGTTCCTGGGGTCGTGCCCTTCACTTCCTTTGAGTCTGAGGAGAGGTGTCAGGTCCGGTACTGCCAAAGTTGAGCCTAGATTGGAGGTTCCTCCCTAGGTTCAACCTGGATGCGATTCCTGGGACGATCCTCTCGAAGTTCTGCGTGAGAACTCGAGTGAGATCTTCCTCACTAAGTGGTTCGACCTCTACTTCTTCCTCGGTTGATGGCCTACGCGGCTCCTTATTAGGGGGTGTAGGCGCGCTCCCTGGTTCAAGGTTATCCAAGGTCGAGGTTGGTGGTGGGGTGATAGAGGACGTGCCTACTCCACCCATGGACTGAATAACGCTCCGGTTATTCGGCCCACCTGTTTGGTTGTTGGGGGACTGAGTGGGAATGAGTATCCCGTCCCCCGTGGACTTCTGATTCGCAGGATTTGTGTTCTTGGGATTTCCTTGCGGATGTCCTTTCTTCATTGAGAGATCGAGATGAGGTTTGCTCTAGCTTACTGTATTGGTCCCACGGATGGCGCCAACTTGTTGATACAAAAGTTGGGTGATCCTTGCTAGACCCGAATTAGGCTTAATTTGGGTTGGCTGGACTCCGGCTCCTACACCAAGTGAAATATCTGGTTGGGATGCAGCACACTAAAACAGCACGCGCTAGGCTTACCGTGAGAATGTATCCCACGATTAGACTCCGGCGTGAGAGTAATTTATCGGTTAGGGTTATGGAATCGGATGAGTTGAGAGTATGTCGAATGTAATACCATTGTGGAACCCTTGAGGGTTCCTTATATAGGCAGTGAAACCCTAATGGGATGTCACTGATGCTTCGGCCCCAAGGAAAGGCTAAGTACCAGAATTAGATTGATTGTTATCTTCTAATTATTGTGAGTGAATATCCTCTTCTTTGGGGTAAATCCTAATCATAGTAAGAGTATGATTCTATCTAACCCTGTACCGGCCATGCCAGGCCGTGGGCCGCACACATGTGTGTGGTTACCGTTCATCTAAGCCCATAAGCTTAAATGACATTAATCCCACCCATCAGTAATGGGCCGGATGCGGGTAGTACCCGTGGGCCGGGTTCATGACCCAGCTGGGGACTATACGTCATCAAATACAATATAGTAATAATAATTTCACAAGATAAACAAAAAAACCGATAATACGTATTAGTAGAGTTCTACTAATACAAATACTATTTATGGTTAATATTAAAAACAAAATGACTATTTAATCACGACACACCTCCCCGGCAGCGGCGCCAAAATGATTGTGGTAAATTACACCTCTTGTTTTGGAAAACAAAAGAGCGTAAATGAGCGGAAAGTATTAAACAAATGACTTAGGAAAATCAAGTGTTAATGACCCAATTAAGTTCGTTCCTAAGGAGGTATATGTGTGTGACTAAAATGCAATGAGATTTGAGATTAATATATGAAAGAAGGGGATGAGAAAATAGAATGACGAAGACGTGAAAATTATTGCTAAGACGACTAAAATTAAAACCATAAAAAGAGCTAATATTAAATCAAATTCTAAAAATTTCCAAAAAAATTACCAAAAATCAAATTAAATAAACTAAGAGTTTACAAATGATCAAAACTTTTTCAAACCTTTTAATAAATTAAATATTAATTTTTAAATGCTAATTAAAGCCCTAAAAATCAAAATAATAATTAAAAAGACCAAATAAAGATTTTTCACTTTGTAAACCTCTAAAATGACTAAATAAGAATAAAAACTATTTTTATGAATTTTTAAACTATATAAAACTATTTAAAATGATTAAAAACTATTAAAAACTTAAAATAATTCTAGAAATTAAGAAAATGAAGATAAAATTAATCTAAGAGTTGCAAAAATCTTATTTTAATGTATTAAACCTAAGATAAATATAAAAAGTGCAAAAATGTGAAAACTAAAATTTAATAATACAATAATATTAAAATAATATTAAAAATCCAAAAATTAAAAAAAATTCTAAAAACTTGCAAATTAGTATATTTTAACCTAAATAAACAGAAAGTGAAAGTGAAATGACCAAATTACCCCTAATGGGCCCCCAAATGGGCTAAAATAGAAAACAGTCCAAACTAATGGGCTTTTTGGCCCAAAAAAATGACCTGAAAAAGCCCTATCTGACTCAAAATTTAATTCTAAACATAAAAGTCTGAAGGCCCAAAAGCTGGTTTTGAGCTTATCACAACTTAAAAGGTCAACAGCTTATTCTTATTGGGCCAATAAGCCCATTAAGCAATAATCCAATGTCATAAGCTCATATTAGACACACAACCTTCTTTTGAGATGCCTAAGAGATCTGTGAAAAGAAATTTTGAAAAAGCAAACCAAATAAGCTAGAAATAAGCAAAGTAGAATTTCACTAAACGATAAAATAGTCGGGTTAGAGTTCTAGGACGTTTCAAAATCTCTGGTTTGTTGCAAAAGCTCACAAATAGCTTAACTAAGAATAATCAATCATAAAATTCACAAAAAGTCAAGTAGAATAAGCTGTAGGAGCAAATAAGCTGGCTGAAAAGGCCAAATAAGCTAGTTTTCTAGCAAAAGCTTAACCAATTGACTTGTAACTTCCCAGATTTGATATTAAGCTGAGAAAAAGGACACCTATTGTAAAAGCCAAATTGTTGCATGTACGAATAAGCAGTTCTCAAAAATAAGCCAAAATGTGCTTATTTGAGCAAAAGTCAAAGTCCACCAAAATTAACCAAAAGCTCAGGGATTGTTTGTAAGCTTGTTTTAAGAAATTTTGTGAAGAACTCAAGGTAGAGTCCTTGTGAATCAAGTGGTCAGTTGACCAAATGACAACAGATTTCGGACAAATTAGGCTAATAAGCCAGTTAGCTTATAAGCACTCAAATAAGCAAACCAAATAGCCAAATTGTCTCACAAGCAGCACAAAAACAAGTTCCAAGCAACAAATAAGCAGGGCATACACTAGATAACAAAATGCAAGGTAAAATTAAGGTGGTCACTTTGCTGAAGCAAATGACCACTTCAGTCAACTTTGATAAGCTCTAGCACCCACAATAAGCCACCAAATTCAACAAACAGATACTGCCCAGATTGCTTATCACCTAAACTCTTCCCAAACCAGATTTCAGACCTTAGATCCAACAAACAAAGAATTTATTGGATCTGATGTGTTTGACCAAGTTCATACGAATTTTTATCAGATTTTTCCAAAACTTGAAATCCCTTTTCCAAATCTCTTGATACTTAACAAGTGACCAAAACATGTTGCATATGACTTGTTTAGACTCCCTAAACCCTATGAACCAAGGGCACAAGGCCACAAGGCTTATGATCCCAAAATCCCAAACAACCTTGTTTTAGTCCTTTTTCAAACAAACTTTTTATTCAATCAAACAACCTATTAATTTTATGGTTCAATTAGCTCAACTAGGTGACAACTAAGAGATAACAACAATAAAACACAAAGCACAAGCACAAGAACAACAAATCACATAGCAAAATTCATATCAGACATAAACATGTGATTTTTTAGAGGAATAATAAGTGTGAAAACACTTATCCTTTTACCACTTATTTCCAATAATAACAAGACCAAAACGTGTGATTTATGTCGTAAAAGTCGGAATTATGCGTGGTTTGTGTTTTTATTGTGTCTTAGGACCAAAATATGAAAAAGGAAGAAAACACGGGCTTTCACGGGCTTTTACTGAAGAAAACAGGAAAAAGACGAAGTCAAAAGATCAAGAGTGCAAAAAGAACGAAAGTCCAAGGCCTATTCTGAAGATTTATCGAAGAAAAAGTCAAAAGACGGAAGTTTAACGAAGTCAAAGAACTTAAGTCTAATAGAAGAAGAAAATTAAAAGACAAGTTCAAATCCCGAGACGACAAAGACGAAGAATTAAAGTCGGGTCGAGAAAACGTGAAGAAAGCAAGAAAGAAGAGGCAACACATGCACTCCTTCCACCTTCCCTATAAATACCCTCCTAATATTCATTAGGAGGGTGGTTAGAGTTTTTAGTTAATTTTCACTTTTTAGTTTTTAGAGAGAGAAAGTCTTAAACTTTCTCTCACTAGTTCATCTTTTTCTTTTAATCTTTCAAGATTAACTCTTTGTATTGCTTATTTCATTAATCAAAGTTCTATTTTAAGCTTTTATTTCTTAATCTCATTCTACTTTTCTTTGATTTAAGATTGATTTTGGTGTGATTATCATGTGATCCGTGTTGTTCTAATTGATTTCATACTAAAAAGTTAATCTTTTGATCATTTTATAAGTTTTCATTTGAATAAGCTTTAAGACTTTTGTGCTTATTGGCTTGTTTTTATGATTAGCTTATTTTTCTTATTAAAAAGTTTATTAAAAAGTTGATGTTTTTATTATTTGATACAAAAAGTTGTTTGATTTCGGGTTGATAAGTTGATTCTAGTGCTTATTTGATCCGGTTTAAGCATTGATTCGGGTTAGTGTTGTGATAAGCTCTCAAATATAGCTTATTTACTTGCTTAACTGATTTCCACAATTTTAGGAGGAGGAACAAACTCCCCTTTCCGATCAGCCCCTATATTCCGACCATAAGCACCTCCCCTTTTCCGATTGATCCAATCGGAAAGGGGTTTTGACTTTCCGATTGGCTTCCCCATGTTTTCCGATCTGGGCATTTGTTCCGCTTTCCGATTGAGGTTGTTTCATTGTATTCCGATTTGGTTAAGGTTGCACATTCCGATTGGGTCCCTAATCCCACTTTCCGATTGAATTGCTCAGTCAACATTCCGATCAACAGATCGGAAAACATTCCGATCGGGTACCTTTTTGGGTTGTTTTGGTTTCTTTCGATATAACTTTCTTATAGTACTTGTTATTTTTCTGAGAATTTTCCAAGAGTTAGTTTAATTTAGTGAGTTAGTATTTGTCCATTGTCACCTTTAAGCTTATATGCATTATTTTTACTCGTCACTTTTAATATTAATCTTTATTCTTCCATTTTACTAAACGGCACTTTAATTACTTGCTAGTAGTTTAAAACAAACAAAATCAACCAAACCTTTGATTCACCAAAAGACGATTGAGTCGCACTTTAGACCGGTTTTCAATTCGAAAAGATTCGAAACTATAACGAACTTGAACTTTGATACTTTAGGTTGCAAAATCTCTAGTATTAAATGGCGCCGCTGCCGGCTCTTTTCGTTAAGATAAACGGTTTCTAGTGAGAGACGCATTGAATTTTGGGATCCGTTCTTTGAACGTTATTTTCATTGCTATAAAATTTCCAAAAATCCTAAAAAATTATAAAACTCTTCAAAAATACAAAAACATTAAAAAACCTATAAAAAAAAGATTATATAGATATTCCTTGTGTATATTTTTCTTCTGCAGGTGCATGCGTACTAGATCTACAAACTATTCTGAGCCCGAGAATCGTGAAGATTTAGATATGGCTGGTGTTAACAACAACAATAATCACCCACCTCAAAATAATTTGAATAACAACCACAACAATAACAACAACAACAATGTCCTTCTACCTGATTTACGAACCATGGAGGAATTGTGCCAACCCACCATGAACGGACGCGGAGGCCCGATTGCGCCAATGCACGTCACGGCTCAGGAGTTTTCGTTGAAGCATCATATGATACAACAAGTGCAAACGAACCCGTTTCGTGGAATTCCGGATGATGATGCCAACAAACACCTCGACAAATTCATTACCATTACCCAAAGCATGAAGTGCCCCGGTGTTTCTATGGATGACCTTCGCCTTCAACGTTTTCCACACTCACTTTCTCACCATGCCGAAAAATGGTTTGACCGTCTTCCTAAGAATTCTATTCATACATGGAACGACATGACTCAACGCTTTTTATCGCGCTACTTTCCCCCATCCATGGTCACTAGCCTTCGTAACCAAATCAGTGGATTTATGCAAGAGAATGATGAATCGCTTTTCGATGCTTAGGAACGTTACAATGATTTGATCGACCGCTGTCCTAATCACAATATGCTCCCCGTCACTCTCATTGACACCTTTTACAATGGTCTCACTTTTCGTGATCGTGACACGATCAATGCCGCCGCCGGTGGTACTTTTATGAAAAGGAGACCGGAGGAGTGTCGAGAGTTGATTGAAAACATGACTACTCACCACAAGAATTGGGATTCCTCCGCATCCTCAAGATCTAATCAGAGAGTCAATGTTTCGTCTACTTCTTCCAACACCAACCCGTCTATTTTGGAACGTGCTATTCTCGATATTAACAAAAGTCTCCAAATTTTGACTTCTAACCAAACTCAACAAGCTAAAGCCGTTGTTATATCTTGCGACACATGTGGTGGTCCTCATTCCTACAATGAGTGTCCTTCTACTCACGACAATTATTCTGAAGACGTTAACGCAGCATATGGTACTTACCCTACGGGAGGCTATCAAGCCCGCCCTCAAGGAGACCGTAACTTGCTAAGTTATCGGTCCAACAATTATCTTGCTCCCCCCGGTTTCCCTCCTGCAAACCAAAACCAACAACAAAGCTTTAACCGAAACAACCAATCCCAACCTCGTGCTCAAAATCAGTATCAATCCCAAAGAAACCCATACCCAACTTAAGGAAATTCTCAAGCTTACCAAGCTCCACCTCTCAATCAACCAATGGCCGTAAACCAAGACGTAGAGACGTTCATGAAGACCAATCGTGAGATGGTGACGAATCTTCAGAGTCAATTTGTCAACTTGAAGAATGACATGGTGAAACAAGGGAGCGATATTCGAGCCGAGCTAAGGAATGATATGGCCAAACACAGCAATGATATTAATGCCAACATGCAAAACTCTTTCAACAATCAAGCTCTTCACCTTCGTGATATGATTGGTTCGCTCATCCAAAGTAATCAACCCTCTTCTTCGGGTACTCTTCTGAGTAATACCGTTGCGAATCCAAGAGGGGAGATGAAAGAAATCACCACTCGTAGTGGAAAAGGTTATATGGAACCCGAGCTTCCTACACCTCCACCGGTGCTTGTGAACAAGGAAAAAGAGCAACTTTCTTCACCTCCTTCACCTTCTATCCCCATTTCCCCACCACCCGTGGTTGTGAGTGATCCTATTCCCTTAAAGCCTTCTTCTTCATCCAATATACCTTATCCTTCAAGGTTGAGGAAAGAGAAGCAAAAGAGCAAGGATGATATTCAGGTTTCGAACTTCCTTAAAATGTTCAAACAATTGAATTTTAACATCTCCTTTGCCGAGGCTCTCGCTCACATGCCCAAATACGCTAAGATGTTTAAAGATCTTCTAAGTGATAAAGAAAAGCTTCTTGACATTGCTCAGACCCACCTTAATGAGAATTGCTCTGCAGTGCTCTTAAGGCAATTGCCCACCAAACTTGGTGATCCGGGTCGCTTCTTGATTCCTTGCAACTTCCCGGGAGTAGAGAATTGCATGGCCCTAGCCGATCTAGGTGCCAGTATAAACTTAATGCCTTTAAGTGTTTGGAAGCAATTATCTCTCCCCGAGCTAGTCCCCACCAAAATGACTTTGGAATTAGCCAACCGTACGGTTGCTTATCCAGTGGGGATAGCCGAAGATGTCTTTGTTGGCGTCGATAAATTCACCTTCCCGGCGGATTTTGTCGTCGTTGATTACGAAATGGATCCCCGTGTTCCATTAATCGTTGGACGTCCATTTCTGAGGACCGGTCGCACTCTTATTGATGTAGCCGCAGGCGAAATCATCATGAGAGTTGGTGACGATCAAATTGTCTTCAACATGGGTAAGATTTCTAAGCAACCTTATTCATATGAGAGTGTTAATGCTATTGATGTTCTCGATGAGGCTTGTGAAGAACATTTTCATGATGCTTGCAAAAGTACTCTTTCTTCTCTACCCTATGTTGAGACCGTTGCCTCAATTGCTCCAGCATTGACTCCTTTCGGAGAAAGTGACTTGGATGATTTTGAAGCTAGCTTGGGTCCTCTCGATATTAAGTATGATAATTTGTCCACCAATTGGGATGAAGATATTCGTACTATTGAGAGACTTCTCAATGAGGACCCGTTCTCTCCTCCTGCTCCTAAAGAGGTGACTAATGATGATCCATCGTTAGTTTCACCATCTATTGAGGATCCTCCTACTCTTGAGCTTAAGGACCTACCGCCTCATCTTGAGTACGTTTTTCTGGAAGACGACGAGAAGCTACCGGTCTTCATCGCAAAGGATCTAAAGGAAGACGAAAAAGAACGCCTTGTAGCTGTGTTGAAGAAGCATAAACGCGCTATCGCTTGGAAAATCTCCGACATCCGTGGAATTGCTCCTCACTTTTGCACACATAAAATTCTCATGGAGGACGACTTTAAGCCCACCATTCAAAGTCAACGAAGGGTGAATCCTAAAATACATGAAGTCATCAAAAAAGAGGTTATCAAACTTCTTGATGCGGGTATGATTTACCCTATTTCGGATTCACCATGGGTTAGTCCAGTCCATTGTGTGCCTAAGAAAGGCGGAATCACCGTTGTGCCCAATGCAAACAACGAGTTAATTCCTACCCGTCTCGTTACTGGGTGGAGAGTTTGTATAGACTACCGCAAACTCAATGATGCCACGAGAAAGGATCATTTCCCCCTACCTTTTATGGACCAAATGCTTGAACGTCTAGCGGGTAATGAATATTACTGCTTTCTTGATGGTTTCTCGGGTTATTTCCAAATACCCATCGATCCCCAAGATCAAGAGAAGACAACATTCACTTGTCCATATGGCACCTTTGCTTACAAACGAATGCCTTTTGGCTTATGCAATGCCCCCGGGACTTTCCAAAGGTGCATGTTGGCTATCTTCCATGACATGGTTGAGCAAACCATGGAAGTCTTCATGGATGATTTCTCGGTCTTCGGGGATTCCTTCTCTGCTTGCCTTGCCAATTTGGAACGTATGCTTAAGCGGTGCGAAGACACTCGCCTTGTTCTGAATTGGGAAAAATGCCATTTTATGGTCAAAGAAGGCATTGTGCTAGGACACAAAATCTCTAAGGCCGGTCTTGAAGTTGACCATGCTAAAGTAGATGTCATAGCCAAATTACCTCCACCTTCAACCGTGAAGGGTGTTAGAAGCTTTCTGGGTCATGCGGGCTTCTATCGTCGATTCATTCAAGATTTCTCTAAAATCGCTCGCCCGATGACCCACCTCTTAGAAAAAGATACTCCTTTTATCTTTTCTAAAGAGTGTCTCGAAGGCTTCAATCTTCTCAAGGATAAGCTAACTAAGGCACCGGTCTTGGTTACCCCTAATTGGGAGCTGCCTTTTGAATTGATGTGCGATGCTAGCGACTTCGCTATTGGTGCAGTTTTGGGCCAACGTGTCAATAAACACTTCCAACCGATCCACTACGCTAGCAAAACAATGACGGGGGCTCAATTGCATTATACGACGACCGAAAAAGAGCTTTTAGCTGTTGTCTATGCTTTTGAGAAATTTCGCCCCTATCTCGTTTTATCCACCACCATCGTATACACGGACCATTCCGCGTTGAAGTACTTGATGACAAAGAACGATTCTAAGCCAAGACTTCTTCGCTGGGTTTTACTCCTTCAAGAATTCAACATTGAAATTCGTGACAAGAAGGGAGCCGAAAACCTGGCCGCGGATCATTTGAGTCGACTTGAGGATCCATATCAGGGGGATCATCCAAACAAAGAGATCAATGACTCTTTCCCCCTGGAGACTCTAATGTCTATAAATCTCAACCTTGATGGCACCCCGTGGTTTGCGGACATTGCAAACTACTTAGCGGGTGGTATTATCATCCAAGAGATGATTCCATCCCTCACCACGTTCCCCATGAACTAAAATTGGGTCGAGTCAGGCTCATGACTCGGTGAACAAAAACAAGCGCTTCTCGGGAGGCAACCCGTGTTCTATCCGTTACTGCTTTCATAATAAGTGTAGGGGGAGCCCCGCATATGTTTGTTGTCTTGTTTCTTGTGCTGTGCAGGGATTTAAGCTTCAGAGAGCATCTTGATGACTTTTGACGAACCGTGATACCGTGTTTTCCATCTTCCCGGTTCTATCCTAAACTCTTGTGATTCAATATTTCATATTCTATATGTTCACATTGAATTCACTTTAGTTGTCCCTTCCTTAGCAAGATTTAAACAAAGTGCACAATGTCATAAGTGTAGGGGAGTTTACTCCCACATGCTTAAACATTGAGGACAATGTTTATCTCAAGTGTAGGGGGGACTTCTATCGAAGTAAGTGGTCTTTTCCATGAATTTGCCCTCATTTTAACCGGAAAATTTGATTTTTCGACATTTTTCAAAATTTTTAATCTATTTTGGCCCAGTTGTATAGTTGTATTTTCCTTTAATATGTTTATTTTCCTTCCATTGCTAGAATAAATTTTTAATAAAGTGGTTTTAGATTTTTCTTAGTCGTGAACATTTTGACTCAACCCGAGTTTACTTGCCTAAGTTTACTCTAGCTAGTATCCTTAACATGTTTAAGTCAAGTTTTGCTAGGCTTTTATATAGGGAGCTATAAAACGCGAAAGTCTTAACCCTCACGGGTCAAGAACAAGAACTTTTCGCAAGTTCCTATAATTGATCCTAGAGAGTCGTTTATCAAGGGAACTTTAAAACGCGATTTCTAAACTTGAAAAAGTCTAAGAAGTTGCAAGATCCTATAGGCGACTCGAAAACCCAAAACTTTGATTTTATAGGCTAAGCATCCACGAGTCTCATTCCTTGAGATTTTAAACTGTGGAGAACGAGAGATGATAGAGTCAATTATAAGTTCGGTATTCTTTCGTGAATTTATGTGAGTTAATTATGAGCCTATTCTCCCTCCGCTTGCTAAATAATTTATCTGCTAATAAATAAGGTTGTACAATTTAAAAGGTTACTTAGCTTCTAGCCCCAGATCGTTTAAAAGTTGCTCGGTAATGACGAGAGTTCATAGCCAAGGCATAACTTATGAAGCGGGGCGCGAAGATGGGCGAGTCCGAAAAGGCCCTAACAAGGCATGATGGCTACATTTTGTTGCTAAAGATCCAAAAGTGATGTGAAGAATCATTTGTCGAAAATCAATATGAAGGATCGAGACACACGACGAAAAGCAAGAACTCCCCAAAATTCATGGAGAAATCTATCCGAAAAGACCCTAACAAGGTATGAGGATAAATAGATCCAAGTCCTAAAAGGAGGCGGATCGTTGTATATCAAAGTCCAAAATAAAGATTGGAGAAAAATGAAGAAGTCGTGGTCCAAAGATGAAGAATCTCTCAAAACTTCAAGTGAAGAAATTCCTATTATGAAGAGAAGACCATAATTTCAAGAACGTTTCTCGAAGATTCGAAGTATGAAGTCGCTGCCAAATATCGGCCCGAGAAAGGTCTCAAATCGCGAACCAAGTTATGCCAAGATATGAACTTTCTGATATCCCGAGAAGCAGTTTTAAAAGATTTGGTCCTTTAGCTAACTATTGATTAAATCGTTCACCTTATTTTCGGACTAAATAACTATCGAAATAAGTCAAACAATGCATCCTCGTGATCATTCAAGACAAAAATAAAATATAAAAGATACACCTAGGAATAAGGGAGTCTAAGTGAATAATTGGCCCACATGAGTTCGTGATAGTTTGCTAACTTATAATAACAATGATCTCGTTTCTAAGCTTGGTATGGGGAACGTGAAACTTGAGGATGATAAATGTTCATGGCCGCCAAAACCCAATGTAAGTTTTTAATTTCTTTACTTATTTCTATCTTTTATGTTTATTATTTAATAAGGGCCAAGGTGGGTTATTTATGATGGAAAATGTAAACCGTGCTTTAAAATTAATGCATTGCATGAGGGCATTGCAATGGTCAAGTGTAGGGGATTTAATAAGTGTGAAAACACTTATCCTTTTACCACTTATTTCCAATAATAACAAGACCAAAACGTGTGATTTATGTCGTAAAAGTCGGAATTATGCGTGGTTTGTGTTTTTATCGTGTCTTAGGACCAAAATATGAAAAAGGAAGAAAACACGGGCTTTCACGGGCTTTTACTGAAGAAAACGGGAAAAAGACGAAGTCAAAAGATCAAGAGTGCAAAAAGAACGAAAGTCCAAGGCCTATTCTGAAGATTTATCGAAGAAAAAGTCAAAAGACGGAAGTTTAACGAAGTCAAAGAACTTAAGTCTAATAGAAGAAGAAAATTAAAAGACAAGTTCAAATCCCGAGACGACAAAGACGAAGAATTAAAGTCGAGTCGAGAAAACGTGAAGAAAGCAAGAAAGAAGAGGCAACACATGCACTCCTTCCACCTTCCCTATAAATACCCTCCTAATAGTCATTAGGAGGGTGGTTAGAGTTTTTAGTTAATTTTCACTTTTTAGTTTTTAGAGAGAGAAAGTCTTAAACTTTCTCTCACTAGTTCATCTTTTTCTTTTAATCTTTCAAGATTAACTCTTTGTATTGCTTATTTCATTAATCAAAGTTCTATTTTAAGCTTTTATTTCTTAATCTCATTCTACTTTTCTTTGATTTAAGATTGATTTTGGTGTGATTATCATGTGATCCGTGTTGTTCTAATTGATTTCATACTAAAAAGTTAATCTTTTGATCATTTTATAAGTTTTCATTTGAATAAGCTTTAAGACTTTTGTGCTTATTGGCTTGTTTTTATGATTAGCTTATTTTTCTTATTAAAAAGTTTATTAAAAAGTTGATGTTTTTATTATTTGATACAAAAAGTTGTTTGATTTCGGGTTGATAAGTTGATTCTAGTGCTTATTTGATCCGGTTTAAGCATTGATTCGGGTTAGTGTTGTGATAAGCTCTCAAATATAGCTTATTTACTTGCTTAACCGATTTCCACAATTTTAGGAGGAGGAACAAACTCCCCTTTCCGATCAGCCCCTATATTACGACCATAAGCACCTCCCCTTTTCCGATTGATCCAATCGGAAAGGGGTTTTGACTTTCCGATTGGCTTCCCCATGTTTTCCGATCTGGGCATTTGTTCCGCTTTCCGATTGAGGTTGTTTCATTGTATTCCGATTTGGTTAAGGTTGCACATGCCGATTGGGTCCCTAATCCCACTTTCCGATTGAATTGCTCCGTCAACATTCCGATCAACCGATCGGAAAACATTCCGATCGGGTACCTTTTTGGGTTGTTTTGGTTTCTTTCGATATAACTTTCTTATAGTACTTGTTATTTTTCTCAGAATTTTCCAAGAGTTAGTTTAATTTAGTGAGTTAGTATTTGTCCATTGTCACCTTTAAGCTTATATGCATTATTTTTACTCGTCACTTTTAATATTAATCTTTATTCTTCCATTTTACTAAACGACACTTTAATTACTTGCTAGTAGTTTAAAACAAACAAAATCAACCAAACCTTTGATTCACCAAAAGACGATTGAGTCGCACTTTAGACCGGTTTTCAATTCGAAAAGATTCGGAACTATAACGAACTTGAACTTTGATACTTTAGGTTGCAAAATCTCTAGTATTAAGGAAACTTAAAAAGAGCTTATACCTATCCCCACAACTTCCTAGAGGGATCAGCTATGCTCCTTGGACCACTCTCAACAACTAGAGAGTGACCAAGGTCCTTGAACAAAGAAGATGATATGTGCCTTGGTTGATGGTTCAAAGCAGAACCTCAAGGGCTTGATTTCTTAAACACAAGCAGCAAACAACCTATCCAAAGGTTGATAAACCTTCACTAGCTTGGTGTCAACAAGCTTGCAAGGGCTTATAGCTTTTGAATAAGGGTTAGTACAAGATAAATAACCAAAACAGATGACTGATTTCAAGGTTTTTTCAACTTTGAAATCCTTACCAAACATAAAAGTGCTTAAACCACAAGATCTAAGCACCTTTATAACATCAAATGGAACTCAGAGTTACCGTTAAACAACACCAACTTTCAAAAACATAAAAAGGAATTACAATTTTATTAAAATACCAAATTTTATAAATTATAAAAAGTAATTACAATGTTTAAAGAGTAAAACTGGAACAAGGCTCTCTCACAGGTTGAGGAGTCCTTATATAGGCCACAAGGGCTGAGATTACAATGAAAACCCTAGCTACAAAGTCCCTAAAATGCCCCTTGAATCTTCTAGACGAATTTTGTTGATGAGCTGTTTAAATGCATCCAAATCGTTCATTTTAGCTTTGCATCCAAGCAAGGAGTGTGGGTTGTTGATTTGGCCACGTGTCATTCCTTGTAGAGGAAGTTGGATTGTGATTGGTTGACGTGTGAATGGGTGGGGTCCTTTGGTGAGTGGAGATTGGGCGTTTGAGTGTGGGATGGGTTTCTGGGCATGTGAATCAAGCATGTGCCTAGGTAATTTTGATTTACCCTTTATTTTAAGTGGGGTGGTAACTGGGTTCATCAGGGTGAATAGTAGTATGTTTTGATTTGATTTTTGGGGGTAGAGTTGTTTGGCGCGTGTTTGTGATATTTGAAGTTTGGGAAATGATATTAGTAGTCCTTGTGTTTTGGCATTTTAGAATTGTTGAGGGACTAAACTTGCCAAATCTTCAAAGTTGAAGGACCTTTTTTGTAATTTTGACAAACATAAGGGACGAAACTTGTAATTATGAATATACAAGGGTATTAAGTGTCATTTCGTCATAAATTAAGGATCAATCTTGTACATCTTCAAATCTTCAAGGGTTTTTTTTTTGAGAAATCCATAACTAGGGCCTGGTTCATTGTACGGCTTCGTTTCTCGTGTTCGTTTTTCTTTGTTTCTTGTGATCTTTTGTCTTTTTTTATGATATCCATACCTAAAACACACAAGTAAACAAATACAGGCATATATATGGTATACTAATGACATTTTATGCATTTGAAGCCCGAAAAGAACGATGAGATCATGTATAAATGCCATCTCATCAGTGGGTTAATTATGATGAAAAATGTAAATCGTGCTTTATAATTAATGCATTGCATGAGGACATTGCAATGGTTAAGTATAGGCGATTTAATAAGTGTGAAAACACTTATCCTTTTACCACTTAATTATAATAATAACCAAGCCATAACGTGTATTTTATGTCGTAAATGTCAGAATTATGCGTGGTTTGTGTTTTTGTTGTGATTTAGGACAAAAATGTGAAAAAGGAAGAAAACACAGGCTTTCACGGGCTTTTATCGAAGAAAAAGACAAAAGATGAAGTCAAAAGATCAGAAGTGCAAGAAGAACGGAAGTCAAAGGCCTATTCTGAAGATTTATCGAAGAAAAAGTCTAAAGACGGAAGTTTGACAAAGTCGAAGAACCAAGTCAACTAAATAAAGAATTTAGAAGACGATTTCATATTATCATTCGACTAATCCCGAGACAAAGTCGAGAAAGACGAGTCATTTAAAAAGACGAAAAGACAAAAAGGGAGAAAGAAGCAACACACCACACCATCCTTTCTCCTATAAATACCCTCCTAATGCTTCATTAGGAGGGTGTTAGTTAGATTGTCATTTTCATTTTTTTTAAGTTTTTCATATCTTTAGAGAGAAGTAGGTGTTTCTACCTTCTCTCTCTAGATTTCTTCATCTTTTCTTTTAAGTTCTAAGCTTTCATTTAATCTTGTATTTTGGAATCATTAATCTACAAGTTCAAGTTTAAGCTTTTCATCATTAATTTTTTTCTACCTTTCTTGATTTTGATTTGCTCTTGATCCGAAATAATAATGCTCTTTGTTTCATCTTGATGTTTGTGTGATTAAAAGTTTATCTTTTTGTTCATGTCATAGTCCTCATACGACTTAAGCTTTTAGCTTATTGTGCTTCTTGGCTTATTTCGTGTTTAGCTTATTTCTTTTTAGTTGTCTCCGAAAGTTTAATCTTTTTAAAGTTATTTTATAAAAAGTTGCTTATTTAGTGTTTTAAAAGTTTTTAAGTTCGTGCTTATTTAAATTTGGTTAAGTTTCGGTATATTCTTATTTGAGGAAGTGCTTATTGAGTTTCTGATTATTTGCATCTTGTATCCCATCGTAAGTTCTTAAGGTTTTACTTGGTACGATCAAGTTTCGTGATCACATAAACCCTAGGGTTTCTACTTGTGATCGGAGACTGCGATCATTAGTTGTTATCACAAAATGAGATCACACACTACGATCCATACCACGATCGCTTGTTGTGATCAAGAGTACGATCTGTAGGTGTGATCCATGGTGCGATCACTTGTCACGATCGCTGGGTGCGATCCCTGGCTACGATCACATTGAGTGCGATCACTCGTTACGATCGCATTGAGTGCCATTACATATACCACGATCACTAGGCTACGATCGTTGCTACGATCGTAGGCTGCGATCACTTGGTTTCAATCACTTGGCTGCGATCAGGGATCACGATCTGGGAGTACGATCCGTGAGTACGATTTGTAAGTACGATCCAGCTACGACTAATTCACAAGTTTTGGGATTGTATTTCTTGTTTTATTTTAAGTTTTACATTTAACTTTTCCCTCATTTAACTTAGTGTTATATTTAACTTTGTTTTGTCTTAGTTTAATATTAAAATTTTCAAATTTGCTTTTATTCAAGTTTTAACTTTTTGTCGAGTTTAATTTTAAATTGTCTTTTATAATTTTATTTTCAAAATTACTTTTAAATTAGTTTTTAATTACTTTAATTCTCTTGCTATTGTGTTTAAGTCTTTCACCTTAGTTTTGTTAACTTGTCATTTTAATAGAAATAGATAATCAAAAGCACCCCCTTTTAGTGACCAACACCAATAATTCCACTATAAACTGTGATCAATTCGACTAGATACCGAGAAGGATTGAGTACACATATGCTAGCTAAAACCATCAAATCAAGTAAGAGCCGGAAGTGAAAGCGATTCACACTTGTAAAAGGCATCAAATTAATGCTCGCGCCAAGATCGGCCAAGACGAGGCATCCTTTCATTTCTTGAATATCACAAGGAATGAGAAACTTCCCGGGGTCACCAACTTTTTCCGGTATTCGGTTAAGATAAACCGAAGAACAATTAGATAGCTTTGAAAGCTTTTCCTTATCGTTCGGCACACCTTTAAAAGTGGAAGCGAAACGAGGCATGTATAACAACGCGTCGGATAAACTCACATTTAAGTGCACTTGTTGAAACAATTTAATAAAAATCTTAATTTGTTGTTTATTATGTTCATGAAACTTTTCCTTGTTTCGTTTCGTTGTGTAAGGTAAGGGTGGTGTGGGTTGTGGCGTAGGCAACGGCATTGGAAACTCGGGTTCTATAATTGGTATTGGTTCAACTGTAGGTGTGGTTTGAGCAGTACTTCGTGGGCTTGTAATATGCTCATTTTCGACGATCACCTCGTGTTCTTTATCCATTTCCTTCTTCGTAGAAGCACTAGGACGAGAGATTGGTTCTATAAAAGTTTTACCACTACGAGTAGTAATAACCTTCATTTCTACCTTCGGGTTTGCAATGGTGTAACCCCCCCACACCGGGTATCATAGTGGTGGATCGATGAGCAAATAGCTTACAAAGCACATATCATAATTATATGATTTTTGAAATATAGTTGATATGAGCATTAATTTGGTACAATCGCTTAAATCATTGAATAACATTTGTTCAACTTTGAAATCCTTACCAAACATAAACGTGCTTAAACCACAAGATCTAAGCACCTTTATAACATCAAATGGAACTCAGAATTACCCTTAGACAACACCAACTTTCAAAAACATAAAAAGGAATTACAATTTTCTTAAAATACCAACTTTCATAAATTATAAAAAGAAATTACAATATTTAAAGAGTAAAACTGGAACAAGGCTCTCTCACAGGTTGAGGAGTCCTTATATAGGCCACAAGGGCTGAGCTTACAATGAAAACCTGTAACAACCCAAAATTTATACAACTCAATACAGCGGAAGACTCGTTGGTGTTACGGGATAGCACATTACTCACATCATAGACAATGCTTAAAAATCGCGTCGTTTATTAATAAAGCATTTCCATTCATAAACATCAGATTTACATAGGTCCCAAGTCATAATTATTTCATACAATTTTACAAAAGATTTAAATGGAAATTGTTATTTAAGTGCGGGCCATGAAATCTTTGTCGTCTTCCCGAGAATTACCTTCAAGTACCTGAGATAAAACATGTTAAAAGAAAAGGTCAGCGATAACGCCGAGTGAATTCATAGAGTTTAATAAATTCCATCAATATAACTTTGGTATAAAATTATTACCAAAAATAATTTCGTACAAATCATTGTAATAGGCCATAAAATAGCCAAAGTCATTTTTATACAAATCCTTATCGAAAATCATAATATAGGCATTTGCCTTAAAAATCATTATACGAGCCAATATCGTAAAAACATCATACAATACGTTTTATAATGTTGTATAGATTAAATAAAAACCGTTATATGAATATGGTTATATAAAACCAAAACACGAACATAATATCAATAGTATGACCCCGTATTGCTAGTCAGGCAATACATCGTAATTCGGTGCGTATAGTAGTATTTCGTTAATTAGATTATTATAAGTCGCATGACATTGTTACCTTACTAAAACAAACAATGGGTAGCTAGCCCGAACTCAATTTGCCGATCTAAATTAGCGTGTCGTCACAAAGGTCACTGTTAGCCTCAAAATATTGAGTCAAGCAAGAATGTTCGGTCATAGGTTTCTATTGTAATATTTATTAGAACGTTGTAATAGGTAGTTATTTAGTCGTGGTTCACGGGCTTGGATTTAAACTAATTAAGGTCCAAAAGACAAGCCCGGCCCAATATATAGTCCATTAAAGCCCGCATGTGGGTGGACTATATATACTACCCTCCTAGCATGTTAGGAGGGTGGATGGTCATTTGTAACAAATCTTTTCTTAATCTAATATTCACCAAGTTAATCATCTCCTCTTTACATTCTCTCACTACTTTCTCTCTCTAGGAATTCATCTCTTCTTCATCTATTTTCTTTCTTTCTTCATTGCTTAATCAATCACAAATATATGGGACAACATTTGGTATCAATCGCCATGGGGTAGTTTTGTGATTCGTTGTTGATTTTACTTGGTTCGTGTGATTTTCTCATATAATCATCTCGAATTCAAGATTCTTTTTGTGTTTCTATGCTCTAAATCTTGATATAAATCTTCTACATAGCTGTGGTAGGGATTTGGTCGCATTTGGTTGGTTAAAATCGCGGATTTCTTGTCGAAAAACTCATTTTTTATCCCAAAATCTCGTAACAGCACTATTATTCCGATTGGTGTAATCGGAAAAGGGATTATAGATTCCGATTGGGATTCCGATCTGTAGCATCGGAAAAGGGTTTACACATTCCGACCAGCTTTCCGATCTCATTCCGACTAGACAAAATTATTCCGATTTGCATTCCAATTTGCATTCCGATTTGCATTCCAATTTGCATTCCGATTTGCATTCCGATTTGCATTCCGATTTGCATTCCGATTTGGGTCTTCCGACAAGGTTATTCCGATTAGGTTATTCCGATTAGGTTATTCCGATGAAATCATTCCGATTGTATTCCGATTAGGACACATTCCGATAAGTGATTCCGATTAGGTTATTCCGATCAGTGATTCCGATAAGTGATTCCGATGATGTGTTTTGCTAAATTTTGTTTGAGTATTTTTTATACTTAGCCACCATCTGTCAAGTAAATTCAAATTTTTTCCATACTAGTTTTAGGACATTTCTAGCTCAATTTCAAAATTTGGCGATACAAAATTTTTTGGTCTACCGTTTTTGCGGACTGGAGAAAAATTGCAATTTTCGGAATTTAAACCACAAAAATAATCACAACAAATCTACTTAAGATCCATATTCACTTCATCATTTCAGAGAATATTGAGATGGATTCTACTGCCGAATATCATGTGACGAACAACAACATCATGGTGGCGGGTAACAAAGAGAGACCACCAATGCTTGTATCTGGTCGGTATGCTCAATGGCAATCACGTTTCATACGATATCTTGATACAAGACCTAATGGTGATGCCTTGAAGAAATGTATTACTCATGGAACATATATATTTAAGAAGATCTCAGTTCCTCCAAGAGCAGCCACAGATACTACTGATCCAATACCTGCAAGTGAACGTGATGAAACAAGAGCTGATCTCACACCTGAAAATTGTGCTTGGCATGATGCGGAGAAGGAAGCCATCTATATGGTTTTAAATGGCATTGGAGATGATATTTACTCCACGGTTGATGCATGCCCGACAGCACATGAAATGTGCACTACTATTGAACGCTTGCAACAAGGAGAATCACTCAACAAACAAGATGTCAAAACAAACTTGTTTTGGAATTTTGGCAAGTTTACTTCAAGGGATGGAGAATCAATTGACTCTTACTACTCCAGGTTTTATAAGATGATGAATGACATGACAAGAAATAATCTGCAAGTCTCCACCATGCAAGTCAATGTTCAATTTCTTCAACAACTTCAACCCGAGTGGACACGATTCGTCACTTTGGTGAAACAACAAGAAAAGTTAGACGAGGTCTCATATCATCGACTCTTTGACATTTTGAAGCAATTTCAGAATGAAGCAAATGAGATTCGAACTGAACGTGTTGCCAAGACGGCTAATCCACTTGCTTTAGTGAGTACCACACAACATGTTCACGATCATCACTCTCGTGCTCCTAAGCCATACTCCAATACATCATCTTCACCACGATATTCCACATCATCTAAGTCTTCATCTTCCACAAAATCTCGAGGTAAAGCGCCAAGAGCACCATCACCACCATCTGAGTCATCATCTGAAGAAGATAGTGATGAAGACCAAGCTTAAAAGAACCGAGAGATGAAACAGCAAATTGCTTACATAATGAAGACTTACAAGAAAATCTACAAACCCACCAACAACAATCTTCGCACATCATCTAACACAAATAACCGATATGTTGAGAGTCCTCCAAGGTATGACACACGTCGACGTGGTGAAAGTCCTTCTAGGTATGATCGACATAATCCAACGCATGTTGAGGGTTCTGCACGATATGATCGACAAACTGCAAAGTCTGATACTCAGAGGATTGCTGCTGCTACTGGGAATAGGGAAACGGTTGGAAGTCAAGTGGTTCAGCAGAGTGGGATTCAATGTTTTAATTGCCAAGGTTATGGGCATATGGCAAAGGAATGCAGGAAGCCGAAAAGGGTTAGAGACTCTAGCTATCACAAGGAAAAGATGCTGTTATGCAAGAAAATGGAAGCAGGGGTTAAATTGTCAGCTGAGGAAGGAGCAATGCTTGATGATACTGATGATGAAGATTCTGATCAAGAGCTAGATGCACATTACTCGTACATGGCAAAGGTTGAAGAAGTTCTCTAAGTCACTGAAGATGACAATGGTCCTATCTTTGACACTGAGCCACTCGATAAGGTACACACTACTGATGAATATAATGTGTTTGGTGATATTCCTGAGCATAGTGATCTACCCAATGCCATTAATGACACATGTATGATGGAAACGGTTGATAGAAATACCACACTCGATTCATCAGACATGTGCAATAATGAGTCTGAGGGTGATCAACATGCAAATGAATATGATGAAGAGGAACGTATGGCGCTTGCTAATTTAATTGCTACTTTACAAAAAGATGTCACTGAAAATAAAAAGAGTCAAAAGCAATTAAAGAAGGCAAATGCTGCGCTCACTCAAAGCTTTGAAGAATGCAAAGCTGCTCTTATCAAATCTACTGAGATGACTGAAACCTATAGAGATGAGCTCCTTCAGAAAACCAAAGAGCTTGAGGGGTATTAGGGAAGTGCGTTAAAAGGTCAAAAGGACGATGTTGAAAACAAATATAATACAACTCTTGAGTTATTAGCAAAAGAGAAGCGTCAATATAATGTTTTCTTAATGGATGAACGCCAAAAACGTACCTTGCCAATACCAAAGTTAATGAACTTGAACAAAAGCTCTCTATGACCACTACAGATTCTGCTAAAATTCTTGAGGATAAGAAACAAGAGGTAGATGCGTTAAAACAAGACTTCATAAGTAGATATGATAAAGAAACCAAAAAAGTAACGAAACTAGAAGCACAAGTCGAATTTTTGAAGAACGTTGTTTATAAAACTCATGATTCTATTCAATCTGTGAGAATGCTGGCACCTCCTTCGATGTTTAAGGGTCAAGATAGCTTTGCAAGTCCTGAGTACCTTGCCAAAGCTCAAGCTGCGAACCCGCATCTTTATCTTGATGAGACTGAAAGGACAGATCTTGATTGCATGCCTCTTAGTGCCAATAGTGAAGAGACTGTCCTTTGGAATGCTGATAGTCAACCACTTGTTAATAAGGAGTTTGTGAAACCATATAATTATGCTTATGAGAATAGTCTTTATGGCCTGTTCAACAAACCAACTCAGAAAACTCATGAGGAAGTGTTCCTAGAATACAAACAAAAGAGAATTCAATGGAAGAAAGCATTTGCCCCTAAGCAATCTAATGTTTACAAATACATAAACTACCTCCCTCTAGATGAATCTAAAAGCAAGAGTAGGAAAACATTAGGTATTCTTAAACACCACATAGATAATGTTAAATCTATTGTTGAAAGAGACTGGGCAAAACGTGAAAATGCTGAGTGGACACGTCCGATTCCTCAAGATATTACCTTGCTTATCAAAGAACTCTTAATTCCAAACACGACGTTGATTAAAGAAACTGTTCTTCAACTTGAGGAGTTCATTCGGACTGAAATGTTTGATGATTTAAAATATGTTGAATCTCTTGAGAAACACATTGAATATCTTCAAATGGAGAAGACTGACTTTTCAGATGAATATGATTTACTATTGCAAGAATGTGTTTCTAACGATGTTATGTGTGCTTATTTTACATCTTGTGCTGATATTGATGAATATTCTGAAGTTGCATGCCAGTATCTTGATAAAAGCAAAGAATGTGAACGTCTTAAAATTGAGCTTTCGAAACATAAAGAAAATGTTGACAAAAAGGCTTTTGAGTTACTTCAACACAAAAATAATTTCCTTCAAAAACATTGTCATTCACTTGAACTTGCTTTGCAAAAAGACGTTGGTAGTTTTCCACACGATAATAAATTGCAAGAAAAACTTTCCCAAACATTTCGAGAAATGAATGAACAGAATTTGGAAATTAAAGGGTTGAAAGCTCAGTTACAAGACAGGGACAGAGCGATAGCAGAGTTGCAGAAACTCATTGCTAAAATGGGTGGGAAAATTGTGGAACCTAGCATTAAGAAAAATGTTGTTAGGAAACCAAATGCCTCTAAAGAAAATAGATCCTCTATCTTGGGAAAACCATCTGCTTTATCTAATTCCTCGTTTGCAAAACCTGTGTTTACCCCCAAGATGGATGGAAAGGAAAGGTTACCACAAGCTCAACCCATAAGGAATCCTATAGCACCAAGTGTTAAGCACAATAATGTGATTAAACCAGGGATGTATAGAATGTCCACGAAGCCCACAAACAAAGATACTCACTCGCCTCAGACTTCTAGAAACACTAATATTCGTGTGTCTTCTACTACAGGAATAGTCTCCACTACTAGTGTTAGCCGGCCTCAGCTTAAGAGCACTCAAGTGAATGATAAGGTCTGGAAACACAAGAATCAAGGGAAGATGAAGCAAGTAGAAGAACACCCTAGGAATTTGAATGTTTTTAAGAATAAAAAGTCTGTTATCGCATGTAATGACGATTTGAATGCTGTGAATGATTTGAATGCTATGAGTGTGAAATTTGTTTGTGTCAAATGTGGCAAGTGTGCTAATGCTAATCATTCTATGTGTGCTATGAATAATGTCAAAGGCGTAGATACTAGAACTAAGAAGCAAGTTACGATGCCTATTAGAGCTAGTAAACCCAAACACAAGATGAACCATTCTCGTACTACCCCTACTAAGAAAAGTAATGCATCAGACTCCACCACTAAGAATCCTAGAAGCAAAGTTAAGGAATTATATGAGTCTACCAGTAAGTCTTGGAAATGGTGGTTTGCTAATCAATGTCCTCCCGGATATAAATGGATGCCTAAAGTTAGGACAGAAAATGTGAAAACGAGTGTTAGTTTGCCTTTAAATATTGATAAGGACACTAATGATTCTACTACCACAACTACTGTGGTATCCAATTTAGCAAATGCTCCATCGTGTTCTAACTCTTCTGCAGGTGATATAAATAATTCTCTTCATACTAGACTCCGGATGCACGAAGCACATGACGGGGAATCTCAAGCTTCTAATTAACTTCGTGGAGAAGTTCCTGGGTACGGTCCGATTCGGAAATGATCAATTTGCACCGATCCTAGGCTATGGAGATTTGGTTCAGGGGAATATCACGATTAAAAGGGTATACTACGTCGAAGGGCTCAATCACAATCTTTTCTCTGTTGGTCAATCTGTGATGCGGATTTGGAAGTTGCTTTCAGAAAGAAGACATGTTTTGTTCGTGATTATGATGGGAATGACTTACTTACCGGTACACGGGGTACTGATCTTTACACAATTTCACTTCAAGACACAACTTCATCAACTCCAATTTGCTTCATGGCAAAAGCTTCAACGACTCAGGCATGGTTATGGCATCAACGTCTTTCTCATCTCAACTTTGATACCATTAACTTGCTTTCCAACAAAGATATTGTGAGAGGCCTTCCAAGCTTGAAATTAATCAAAGATCATCTTTGTTCTTCTTGTGAACTTTGTAAAGCTAAACGAAGTAGCTTCAAAACAAAGACCAAACCGAGCTCTAAAGGACGGTTAGATCTTCTTCACATGGATCTGTGTGGTCCCATGCGTGTTCAGAGTATCAATGGAAAGAAATATATTCTGGTAATTGTCGATGATTACTCAAGGTACACGTGGACTCACTTCTTGAGGTCCAAGGATGAAACACCTGAAGTTCTCATCAGCTTCCTTAAATTGATACAATGTGGTCTTCAGGCTCAAGTTAAAGTGGTTCGTACTGACAGAGGTACAGAATTTTTGAATTCAAATCTGAGAAAGTATTTTGAAGCCAAAGCGATTGAACATGAAACATCTATTGCTCGAACACCCGAACAAAACGGCGTTGTTGAAAGACGAAACCGTACTTTGGTTGAAGCTGCTCGAACATTATTATCCGCTTCAAAACTTCCACTATATTTTTGGGCCGAAGCCGTGTCAACCGCATGCTACACACAAAACCGATCCTTAATTATCCCAAGACACGAAAAGACACCATATCACATAATTCATGATCGAAAACCTTCACTCAAACACCTTCATGTTTTTGGATGTACTTGTTACATCATTCGAGATGGTGAAAACTTGGATAAGATGAAAGAAAAAGGTGATGCATGTATTCTTGTGGGACATGCAACTTAGTCTAAGGGATATAGAGTGTTCAACAAGAGAACAAAATTGATAGTCGAGACTATTCACATCCGATTTGATGAATTACAAGAAATGGCATTTGAACAAAACAGTATAAGTCCCGATCCACAACGACAAATGACTTCCGTTCACAACCGCACGGAACTCGAAACTCAAGACCACAGCAATGATCCGTCAAGTTCAACGCTGGTTCCAGAAAATGTTCCTAGAGCTGATATGACAGTCGACACGACAATTGAAGAGTTGGAAATGTTATATGGACCAATGTATGATGAATATCTCACGGGAGAGAAACAAGTTGTATCGAAGTCTTCCGCTGTTACTCATGATAAGAATGATGATACCGATCATCGTCAACAACCGGATACAACTTCATCTACTTCAACACGGGTTGCAGCAGATTTACCTCCTCATAATATCACTTCAACAATCGATTCTACAACATCTACAACTACTGTCATTGCTCCAGAGAACACAAATCAAGCAGACGATGCATTATATGACGAAGATGAATTTATCAACCCATTCGGTACACCGGTACACGAAACTGAAGAGTCTTCTACTCGCCATGTTGATCCGTCAAATATGCATACGTTCTACCAACGACATCCTTCAACACATCATTGGACCCGAGATCATCCTTTGGTTCATGTCATTGGAAACCCTTCACAGCCCGTTCGCACAAGACGACAGCTTCATACCGATGGTGATGTTTGTATGTTCGCACTCGCTGTGATTTCAGCTGAACCGAAAAACATCAAAGAATCATTAGCTGATCATGCTTGGATTGAATCGATGAAAGATGAACTTCAACAACTTGAAAGACTTAAAGTCTGGGAACTTGTTGACAGACCATACGATGTAACACCATTAAATCTTCGATGGATCTGGAAAAACAAGGTGGATGAAGAAAACACGATCATCAAGAATAAATCTAGGCTAGTGGCTAAAGGGTATGGACAGAAAGAGGGTATTGATTTTGAAGAATCATTTGCACCAGTAGCTCGAATGGAAGCGGTCAGGATTTTTCTTGCTTATGCTGCACATAAGGGATTCATTGTCTATCAAATGGACGTAAAGACGGCGTTTCTTAACGGTCCTTTGAAGGAAGAAGTCTATGTCACACAGCCGGAAGGATTCGTCAATCCTCATTATCCTGACAAGGTGTCGTCTCCACAAAGAACTTTATGGACTCAAGCAAGCTCCAAGGGCGTGGTACGACGAGCTCTCGAAATTTCTGGTCTCCAAAGGTTTCTCAAAAGGTTCCATTGATTTAACTTTGTTCACTTATAAATATGGGGATGACATTCTGCTTGTGCAAATTTATGTTGATGACATTATTTTCGGGTCCACAAACCCAAAACTTTCAAAATGGCTTGAAAAAGTAATGCACAGCAGATTTGAAATGTCTATGATGGGCGAACTAAAATTCTTTCTAGGAATTCAAGTTCACCAATCCCCAAGTGGTATCTTTATTAACCAAGCTAAGTATTGTCAAGAGATAATCAAAAAGCATGGTATGACATCATGTGACCCCGTTGGGACATCATTATCAACCACATCCCTAGATGCTGATTTGGAAGGATTACCCATAGATCAAACAAGATATCGTTCCATGATCGGGTCCCTCATGTACTTGATAGCGAGCAGACCTGATATACATCATGCTACATGTTATTGTGCACGATATCAAGCACGACCAACTGAAAAGCACCTCAAGGAGGTTAAACGGATCTTTCGGTACCTTAAGAATACCATTCACATGGGACTCTGGTATCCGAGGGAAACCGGTTTCTTTCTAACGGCCTATACAGATTCTGATCATGTAGGGTGTCTTGATACACGTAAAAGTACTTTTGGTGGTGCACAATTTCTAGGTCAAGACAAGCTTGTGGGATGGTCTTCCAAGAAGCAGGATTGCACGTCACTTTCATCAGCCGAAGCGGAGTATGTGTCTCTATCTGCGTGTTGTGCTTAAGTTATTCTGATGAGAACACAACTCACGGATTATGGCTTCCATTTTTATAAAGTACCTATGTACTGTGACTCAAAGTCGGCCATAGCCATCTCCTGCAATCCGGTTCAGCATTCCCGCACGAAGCACATTGATGTCCGATATCACTTCATTAAGGAACAAGTTGAAAGAGGTATTGTTGAATTATACTTTGTTGGAACTGATTACCAATTAGCTGACTTGTTTACAAAAGCTCTTTCGAAAGAGAGGTTTGCGTATCTAGTTAGGCAAATTGGTATGAGATGTTTGACTCCAGCAGAACTGGAGGTTCTGGCAAAGAAGCCTGCTTGATTCATCTATCAAACATCTACCTGTAAATATTAATCAAAAAGCAAAATACAAAATTAAAAAATCTTTGATAATCCAAAAATATTCTTCTCGACATGTCTTTCAGTATCGATAATATGGACGTACCTAGAAATGTCGCTCAATAACGACACGGGCGTGTACATAAAGCTCGAATGAAAGTTGTAAATATTTTTCAAAACATGTCATTTCTATCTTTTCAAAAGGAAATTGTCTATTTTGGACAATATTTCCAACAACGGGTAGAAAAATCTATCTTGGGTTGAGCTTGTCACAAAACATTCAACGTTTTGAGCTCAACACAATGGCTTGTAATCACTTTCAGATTGCAACCCGGATCTAAATTCATGGGGGAGTGTACGCTTTTGTACTCTTAGCCTTAGCAAAAGAAGTTAAATCTTCTTACACTTGAGTGGATTCGTCAAGAAATTCAAAGTCTATGAACTCAAGTTTATGCTTTAGAAAAACCTTTTCGTCAAAAAGAATTGATTTTTCAAAAAGCGTTGAACACATTTTTTTCAAGAATTTCTCAATGATATTCAGAATCTTTCAAAAATTGTGTGTTTAACAACTCCTATCCTCAAAAGTTTAATGTGGATCAAATCCTTGTAATGACAATTCCATTGGATCAATTTTTGAGGGGGAGCATTTCAACTTCATGCATAGTTTGACACATCTTTCTCCCAAAGATTTTCAAGACTATTTTTCAAAATATATTTTAATCAAATTTGGTATCTCTAATATCAAAAGATTTTATATATTAGAGATAGGGGGAGAAAATGTGATTAAAATGTGATCTAATATAAGACTCAAGCACTTTAATTCTTACCTACATGTGCGAAACACTTTCGATTATCGATGCACATGTGAAGGGGGAGCATTTCTGAAACGACAAAACTGGCAAGGTGTTAAATGTTTTTCAAACACTTTGTTAGAATTTAAAGTGGTTTTCATGGTTACGATCAAATACCCACAACATCTTTAATTCACGACGTTATTGGTGTCAAAAGGGTGGTTAGGTTTAAGTCCTATGATCCAACCAGAACCGGAGGGATATTCCCAGGGACAATCCAATAGATTATTAGAAGTCCTTAGGAAAGATGGAGTAGAATGTGAACGTAGCTGAATGCCGACTAAGTACTGATGATAGCACTGGAACAATCACAACAAGGTGCTATTAATGATGTCTTGGTAAGCATTGAAGGGATTGAAGAATGAAAAAGAAATTTAAGGATAAAGGGTGTAAAGAAAGAAGCCCTCCATACAACTTAGGCAGAAACCGGGTCAACTCATCATGAAGACAAACTCATCATGGACCCAGTGATGTGAAGCACAACCCTTTCCTAGCTACTCAGACTTCTCTCAAAAGAAGTTTGTTTTATTGTCACGGAGATCAACACGACTTCTATTGACTTTCTCACTCCGAGATTGTTGATATTGAATAGGTGGCATCTGCTCCAGCCTCCGACCACTAAAAGTGCACAAATCGAGTCTAGAGCCAAGAGATCAATCAAATCTCGTTAGGACTCACGGATGAAGATCAAGAGAGTCCTACGCTTTATCCTTGCGATATTGCTAGAACACTCAGAGTGATACTACTTAGTATTCACAATGATGAGTGGAAATCCTTCCAGTGTTAACATCAAACAGCACTGCGGTAGGTCATATGCAAGATTCTTTATGAATTGAACATATGTAAAACTGAAAAGCAACAGTGGTTTGATTCGGAATTGATTCAAACTCGTTTCAGGTTTCTACGCAATATCTTTATGGTCTTGCCAGAACATTCAGAGTGATATTCATTAATACTCACAGTGACGAATGGAAATCCTTCTAGCGTCAACATCAAACAGCGCTACGGTAGGTGACTTGTGAGATTCTTATGAATCAAACTTCTGTCAACTGGAAAGCAACAATGGTAAGATTCTTAATGAATCAAACTTGTTCCAGGAATTTGAATTGACGACTTTAATCAAGCGGATATTTATCCAATTGATTCACTCTTTGTATTCTCAGTCTTGCTTTGAGACGGTCGAGTAAAGAGAACGGCTAGTACAGCCGCGAAACCCTGTCAAGGAGATTCTTAATTGAATCTACCTAATCACAGGTACGGTAAAACGCTACCGATTTAGGACGAATGTCAAAGCCATTCAGTCCGTGTCTATGTTTTGTCTCGAGAAGGTGGCGTCACGGTGTACTCAGCAAAGTCAAAGATTCACAACCACATATTCATGCCCAAATACTTATCCAACAATTGATAGTGTGAGCATGTGGATAAAGACACAAGATCGCAAGATGGCAAAGACAATTCAAGAATGATTTGAAGATCTCAAGAATAAAAGACAAAGTCGAAAGACAACGACAAAGGCTCAAAGATCATAACATGAAGGAACAAAACTACTGGTACACGTTCAATACTCATTTATGACGAAATTCATAAATCTCCATTGGAATCCAAATATCAAAGAGGAATGACCTCATATTGGGGGAGATTGTTAGCCTCAAAATATTGAGTCAAACAAGAATGTTCGGTCATAGGTTTCTATTGTAATATTTATTAGAACGTTGTAATAGGTAGTTATTTAGTCGTGGTTCACGGGCTTGGATTTAAACTAATTAAGGTCCAAAAGACAAGCCCGGCCCAATATATAGTCCATTAAAGCCCGCATGTGGGTGGACTATATATACTACCCTCCTAGCATGTTAGGAGGGTGGATGGTCATTTGTAACAAATCTTTTCTTAATCTAATATTCACCAAGTTAATCATCTCCTCTCTACTTTCTCTCACTACTTTCTCTCTCTAGGAATTCATCTCTTCTTCATCTATTTTCTTTCTTTCTTCATTGCTTAATCAATCACAAATATATGGGACAACAGTCACGCTATGGAAATCTTCTCATACATAAATTCGCTTACCAATCAATGTGGCACGACGGGGATCAACCGTCAAGGTGCGAACTGGGGTGATCGTCCCCAAATAGTACTATTATATGCATAAGCGTCTACCAAATCCCGGTAGTTCACAATTCATGCTAATGGGACTTTTAGTGACATAACCTAACTTTAATAATCCATTTAATTTCATCTATCGGGTCATTTAATCATTTATCGGGTCATACAATCATTCGGGTCCAAATCAATAAACAAACGATCGGGACAAATGGTGTCCTATTTTATAAAAACTAACATGTTATCTCCCTCGCGGGTTTATAAAACATTTCATAAAAACATTTAAAAGAGTGCGAGGCTATGAACTCACGTTGATGTGGGAAAGCGGGTTATCGGCAATTCGGATGTACGGTACGTGCTTCAATCACGGAAACCTAGACAAATAATACTCATCTTAGACTCTTGTCCAATGACTTTATAAAAATAACAATTATGTATACATATGATGATTTTATATATATATGATGATCAAGTGGGTTTACATATTCTCATTTGCTCATTTTAGTGTTTACGTATTGGTAACTTCTTACCATTTTACTAGTTTTACCTATTTATGTGTTTTAAGTCCAATAAACTTATTATAAGTTCTTTAACTTGTATTATTCCACTTTATACTTGTATTATCAGTTTTTACACTTTACATGTTGGGCCCAAATGGGTTAAGCCCAATAAATAAGTTTATAAGTGTTTTAGCCCATTTTGTTGTATTATTAGTCCAATAACGTTAACTTAGTCCGTTAATGTCCGTATGTTATATAGTTCGGGTTTTATCGGTTTTTACTTGTTATATATGTTTATATATCAGTATATGAGTTTATAAAAGTTTACATTAGACGGGTTTGACCGTCTATGTTTTATTTAACAAAAATGTTAATTTTACGGTAATAGCCGAAAAAGTCGTAAAAATCATGTTTATATTTTTATAACTTATAAAACTTATCAAACTACCATTTTTATAAAATGTCCACTTATTTATACTTATACATATTTATATAAATGTATTATATAAGTTAATGGGTTTTAATTCACATTTTATACTATTTTTATTTGAGTGCTTATATAATACTATTATACTTTAATTTCCAAAATCTGATTTTTATTTTCATGTTCACAAAAACTGCCATATCTAGAGTTCTATATGGAGATAGAAGCTCAAATTTTTATGACATAAAATACATGATATGTGCTGCATTTAACTCTAATATAGATACTGTTGAATCAGCATCTAAGTATTTTCTAAAAATCGTCCAAAACAGTGAACTCAGATTTGTACTCTAAACTTGTTTTGATCATATCTCACTCATCCTAATGATTCCATTGCATGGCCAACTCTCACATGTGTACAAGACATATTACTTACTGTATATCCATTAATCTATGCCATTTTTATCAGTTCATCATATGATTCTTTACTGTTTTATACAGCCAACAATTTAAACAAGATTTTAGCCTTGTTTCTTATAGTTTTTCATCTTTTTAAGCATGTTTATCAACACCAAATCCCCACACAATATTTTTAATCATCATTCATAATCATATACATATAAATAAGTAAAAGAAATACAAGATTACATAATCAAAAATAACAAGAGGATGAGGAGAACAATCTTTATACCACCATGATGATGTAGGTTGTGATCAAAACATGGATTTTGATAGAGAAACTTGTGAATAACCAAGACCATCTTCAAGACCACCATTCTTCATGAACACCTTGTGGAAAATCAGCCCCAAGACTCCATGGAAACTCCTCCTTGGATGTTATAATCACCACCAATCAATAGGGTTTCAAAAGGGCTTCAACATGTGTATGAACAACATGGGATTTCATGGTTAAATCAAGATCAAAATGGGGTGTTTATGTGTAGGATGGGACGGCATCATAGAGAGAAAGAGAGGATTTTGGGTGGTTTTGCATGTGTTGAATGAGGAAGTGTTTTGTGGTGAATGGTTTTGATGTAACTAAGCTTAAGTGGTAAGCTAACACACAAGTGTAAGCTACTAGTGTGTATGGATGCCACATCTTTGATGTGGTGTCCTAGCTTGGGCCGTCCCATGTGTGGGGTGAGACAAAACTTGTTTTTGTCTCATCCCACTAATTTACGGGTATTCCTCGATTCTAGTTTCCTCGATTTGCGTGCCCTCGGGTCGTTTTACGAAAAACTTCTTTATAAATTATGAATCAACGGCACAAAACGAATCTAATAAAAATTGTCTCATCAAAAACGGAGTTCGAAAACGTAAATACGTAATCCTAAGGTTTCCGGTTTAGTCGTAAAGGACGTTAAATTAAAATCGTAAGTCCTAATCTTTTATCGTAAATTTGTGAGATTATGAACCAACACAAATTTAAAACTCCAAAATAATATTCACGGGTAAATTCATTTTCTGAAATGTCGGACTGTCACCAAAGACGGTGTATGTAAACGTGAGCACGTAACGTAGAATCCTCCGGTTTAAACGTAGTCGATGCTACTTCAAAACGTAAATCCCAATTAATTCCCAAAAATAAGTGAGTTCATAATATAATATTAAAATAATTTTTTTAAATAATACTTGAGAATAAAATATCAACCATAAATTAACGGATTGTCACAACATTTACCCCTAAACAGGATCTTTGTTTTCAAAGATCATCTTACTACTCGCTTCTTATAGAGTTAAAGCCATGTGGGTAATTCCTCCACATTCGGTCTTTTCTCACAAGTGTAATCCTATTACAATACGCGAGTTTCATCAAACATAACTACATGAATAAGATCAGGCTTAATGTTGACTTACTTTCTCTATCCATGATGTTCACGGGTTTTTGATGAATGCAACTTTTCGCCGATCTAAACTTTACTAAGAAACAATCAGATTCTCACTTGATAGACATTTTATCAAGTTCGATTTACGAAACATTTCACGCAGCTCTTGAAGTCCTAGGGTAGATCCAGCTTATATGCCTTTCAATCCCAACTTTTACATCATCTCAATGGTCCCATACAACGAGGACTTATATCCCATGATCTTTCAGATCATTAATTCATTTTTTTCCAAGGTTAGAAATTTTGGCATAACTTCGCTACCCATCTGGCACTTCAAGATCTACATTTCATATTCACATAATCTCCTACCCACTACCGGCAGTCAATAATCAGATCCTAATTTCAACAATCATTTCAGGTCTCGCGGGTCTAGTATTTTGTAAGGTTAGGTTCGCCATCATAGGAAACCTTAAACCTAAAAGACATGTCCAACTCACAATGGGTGTATGTCGGGTGTCTTCATCCCAACTCCTGCTTACAGAGGCTCTAATAATTTGATCATAACAAGATTCGATCTCGATCCTAGTACGATAATTATCAATGATAATCTCTCTAAAGGAAAACGATTATATGGTTTATTGCCAAAGGTCAATTATTCAAGCATAAAATAGCACTTATAGTATTTTGTATCGTTACTTTACCTCGTCCCTTCGATTTGGGGTGGTAAACATTACTCTCATCAAGATTCGTTCCCAATTACTTATCATTAATAAAGATGTTCGATACAGGCACACTATGTTTACATAACTCCTTTAAATACAAAAGAGTCAATTTCTTCATCAAGAATTTATCATTAACGAGAATGATATTACCAGATTTGGTCAGTCTGTCGACGATGACCCAAATCGAATCAAATTCAGATGATGACCTTTGCAATAGTTAGATGTTTACTAATGTATGAGGCGATGTCTGCCTTCATAATTTGTCATTAGTACATCTTCCTCAGATAAAGATACTTTAAATCAGAAATGACAAGAATAGAATACTTATACTTACAAGATTCCAATATAACTATATCTCACAATCCTCCATATTTAGACAATCACAAATGGACTTTAAAACATTTAATGCTATCGGCTTCTCAATTTTAATGGTTCACATTAGCCGCGAACCCCTTTTATTAATTATATTATCCTTTTTTACAAGTATCAACTATTTTTATATTGTTCGGCAATTTAATTTGCACCTTCATTATTAAGGAACACATCCTAATTGGTTCTTTATATTTTCTAAGTTTCAGTTTCGTTTCAACTATCATTTTTATCAGTTTTACTTAATCCGACGCTTAAAGTGTCGATAATTATTACAACTAATTAAATAAATATTTAATTTTTATGAAATGTAAACACAAAAAGTTTTTAAATTCTTAGTTTGACCAATTATAATAAAATGTTCAAAAGAATAAATTTTAATTTAATTAACCACGATTTTTGCTGATTTATTGAAAATAATTAATAAGATTCGTAAGTGTTGAAAAATCTTTGGTTATACTTTGGTCCAAATTTTCTTAGTTGAAAAGCAAAAATTGTCGTTTCAAATTTCAAGTCATAAGTTATATAGTTTCCTCAATTCTTTTAAAGTTGTCTTGAGGTAAACACAAACATTTACCCCTAAACAGGAGTTTAGTTAAATGATTTTTGTATAAGGGAATAATCCCTCAAAAATCCTTTTGATAACATTTATCAAAACATATTTGCACTTTCTTTTTGGTAAAACCCAAAGTCTTAAAAGGGTTCTAAATTTTGAAAAATCAATATAGATTCCATTATCTTATTAATCACATGGTCAAATAATGTAAAGGATTAAGTATTTAATCATATGTTAAATATTTAAGGTACAGGTTTTCATTGTTCGGCCAATTCAGGGCAATCTATAAATAATTATTAACTCATTCTTATTCTTATAAACAAACAAATAGTTCTTAATGATCACACGCATGGATTTATCAAATTACAGCCTACACACGTGATTCACCAATTTTATGAATGCTACATGTGTATTAGTCAATCCAAACGACATCACGTGAAACTCATAATGTTAATTACAAGTACCGGATGTGGTGATTGGAATAGATAATCTTCTTAGCAGATGCGAAGTTGATGATAACCATGCCATGGATCAAATTTTTTAAAACATACGCTAGAACCTTGTAAATGATCGAACAAATCTTCCATTTCGAGTCATGGATATCATTTTCGATTGTAAATTTACTCAGTTCACAGTAATCTATAAATATAAGGAATGATAACACCATAGCTCTTCATGATGACGAGCTCGGTAGAATAAACTCCGACAACTCCCTCAGTTGTACGGTAATTCCTTTTAATTCAGATGGTGCTGACGTACAGTGCACAAGCCACAGGTGCAGCACCGGGAATACAATCAATACCAAATTCAACTTGCCTTAATGGCGAAAGTCTAGGTAATTCACCAATAAATACCTCCTAAAGTTTCAGATAACAGAAACATCTTTTAATAAATTCATATTAGGTTCTTTCTAGATTATAATATCTATGACTAATTCACAATTATTCATGGTAAAATTTCAAGTCTAAACGCACGATATGGTCATCATCACTTTTGATAATCAACATCTTATCATTTAGGGGAATTCAATTCGAGTTCCCATCAATTAAGACAATGTCGTCATGTCATAATCAATCTATCCATTCTACTGGCACTATCAACTTTCCAGTTTTATTGTCGTCGATAAGATGTGAACTTCTCAAAAGACTAATAATAAATCATAATCCTTCACAAATTCAGGGATATATGGAGACACAACTATTATTCAAATCAGATACTGACGGAAACATTTAACGAATATGAATATATCCCATGTTTTCATAATTTGAGTACGCATTCGAAAGCTCCTCACATCGTTACCCAAGTCATTCAAATGAAATCAAATCAAAAGAAATGATAGGAACGTCGATACATCCAGTCGGGTATCAACACTCGGTAATCAGATACTTTTCCTAAGAATCTCACTACGAGAGAATTGGACAAGAAAGAATTGTCAATTGTCGAATAAGACAATTTCCACAGATGAGTAAATTCGACTCAGAAGAATAGATGGCACGGGCACATATGTAGATGTCTCTAACATTATGTCCCTATTTTGCACTTCTTGCAGATCTCATAAAATTTAATCTTTCACAATCTTTAAAGAAAATGTAGTGTTTATTAATCAGTTTTATGGTGACTACTAATCAGCCTTGCATGGTCCGTTCCAAATTGTATGTAGGCGCGCAACTATATACAATTTCAAGATTAACGATGCAATACTCAGTTCGTCAAAATTTTATCATCATGTTTATAATAATAACATTTTCATGCTTAATTCTTAAATAAGAATTAAAATAAATTTACAAAGATTTTCTTTGTTATGAAGACAATTAAGTTTTCCAAGGTGTTTTATAAACAACTTCATTTCGATAACAATCACTTATAAATATCACTTTGAATAATCCTTATAGTGATGAAAATTCAATTTTTCTCAAGGGATACTGTTTTATCTTATAAAAACAATGAGTGATCTGCAGAAGAGTGATGAAAGCTTATTCACCAAGAATTAACTACGATATAATAGGAAATGAGATTAGCCAATTAATCATGAGGTTCATGAACTCGATGGCACTCAAAAAGGATAATTCACAACGTAACTCAAATCGAGATGAGTACTTGTTCAATGGTTGCATCACTAATGCGAACATTAGGATGAAGCAATAAAAGATAGATATCATCGATACATGTAGAATTTAGCAATCAAAGTTAGTCTTTTTTATTAATCACAAACAAGTCAAATTGTACCGTAACACATAATGTGTCACTATGTCATACAATTCCAAGATCTCATCCTACCAACTGATGTCTCGGTTAAGTTAGGGATTTTTAAAAGATACCATAATGAATACTAATCTACAAGAGTCATTAGGTGTTCCACATGTCCCGGAAGATCCATCGGTCCCAATTCAAAAGAAGATTTCTTCAATTTATTTCTTTGACACTGGGCATCCTCATTAGTGGACAATGGCCTAGGAACAACCCTTAACACGAACCAACAATCAATTAAAACCTTATAATTCAATCACAGGACTTAACGACTTTCTCTTAACAATCTCATATTCCAATACTTTCAATCTTATTCTTAGATCTTAAAAGGGCAATAAAAGCTCGATATGATCAACACTTAATTCCAATCCTATAGCTCTTACAACAACAATTATCAAATGAGTCACTAGCATGAGATGACTCACACATTCAATCAGATTTCTCGGAAAGGTACTAGTGGCATGAGGCTTTTGGGTAATGGTTCCAATGACAGCCTCGAGTGCAACATTCACCCTTTCGATTTCAAATTTAATAATTGGGTGACAACGAATCAGATGACATCTTTCTAGGTGGTAACGTTTTGTCAAACTCCACTCTATAAGAAAAGATCGTCATGACATCGGTATCAGATTTAATCTCGCCAATTCTTCTTTAATATCACAATCAACTAATATCTACATTTCTATGAATATCGACCATTTGTTGAGATCATAAATATCCACAACTTGGTTTAGATCTAGGATATCTAGAATTCCTACGAGAATAGCTTCGATTGATTTACTAGGGGATTTAGGGTTCCTTGTGACAATCTACGTCGTATAAATACCTCGTATAAATATCAAAATAATCATCAAACAATCATGTAATAAAATTACATCATATATATATATATATATAATCCAAGTTATATATATATTAAAATAACACTTCTCAGTCTGGCCTTGTCGGTAACTCGGGAATTCTTCGGCACCATTATAGTCAAAAGATTTTTAGACATTTTTAGAAAAATGTTTATAGTTGAAGATTTTGAAATGTTTTATTCAAAACCTTGGTTTTAAAAATATTTCGTTCTCTATAATGAGAGCTCTGGTACCAAACTGTAACACCCCCAAATTTATACAACTCAATACAGCGGAAGACTCGTTGGTGTTACGGGATAGCACATTACTCACATCATAGACAACGCTTAAAAATCGCGTCGTTTATTAATAAATCATTTCCATTCATAAACATCAAATTTACATAGGTCCCAAGTCATAATTATTTCATACAATTTTACAAAAGATTTGAATGGAAATTGTTATTTAAGTGCGGGCCATGAATTCTTTGTCGTCTTCCCGAGAATTACCTTCAAGTACATGAGATAAAACATGTTAAAGAAAAGGTCAGCGATAACGCCGAGTGAATTCATAGAGTTTAATAAATTCCATCAATATAACTTTGGTATAAAATTATTACCAAAAATCATTTCGTACAAATCATTGTAATAGGCCATAAAATATCCAAAGTCATTTTTATACAAATCCTTATCGAAAATCATAATATAGGCATTTTCCTTAAAAATCATTATACGAGCCAATATCGTAAAAACATCATACAATACGTTTTATAACGTTGTATAGATTAAATAAAAACTATATGAATATGGTTATATAAAACCAAAACACGAACATAATATCAATAGTATGACCCCGTATTGCTAGTCAGGCAATACATCGTAATTCGGTGCGTATAGTAGTATTTCGTTAATTGGATTATTATAAGCCGCATGACATTGTTACCTTACTAAAACAAACAACGGGTAGATAGCCCGAACTCAATTTGCCAATCTAAATTAGCGTGTCGTCACAAAGGTCACGCTATGGAAATCTTCTCATACATAAATTCGCTTACCAATCAATGTGGCACGATGGGGATCAACCGTCAAGGCGCGAATTGGGGTGATCGTCCCCAAATAGTACTATTATATGCATAAGCGTCTACCAAATCCCGGTAGTTCACAATTCATGCTAAGGGGACTTTTAGTGACATAACCTAACTTTAATAATCCATTTAATTTCATCGATCGGGTCACTTAATCATTTATCGGGTCATACAATCGGGTCATACAATCGAGTCATACAATCATCGGGTCCAAATCAATAAACAAACGATCGGGACAAATGGTGTCCTATTTTATAAAAACTAACATGTTATCTCCCTCGTGGGTTTATAAAACATTTCATAAAAACATTTAAAAGAGTGCGAGGCTATGAACTCACGTTGATGTGGGAAAGCGGGTTATCGGTAATTCGGATGTACGGTACGTGCTTAAATAACGGAAACCTAGACAAATAATACTCGTCTTAGACTCTTGTCCAATGACTTTATAAAAATAACAATTATGTATACATATGATGATTTTATATATATATGATGATCAAGTGGGTTTACATATTCTCATTTGCTCATTTTAGTGTTTACGTATTGGTAACTTCTTACCATTTTACTAGTTTTACCTATTTACGTGTTTTAAGTCCAATAAACTTATTATAAGTTCTTTAACTTGTATTATTCCACTTTATACTTGTATTATCAGTTTTTACACTTTACATGTTGGGCCCAAATGGGTTAAGCCCAATAAATAAGTTTATAAGTGTTTTAGCCCATTTTGTTGTATTATTAGTCCAATAACGTTAACTTAGTCCGTTAATGTCCGTATGTTATATAGTTCGGGTTTTATCGGTTTTTACTTGTTATATATGTTTATATATGAGTATATGATTTTATAAAAGTTTACGTTAGATGGGTTTGACCGTCTAAGTTTATTTAACAAAAACGTTAATTTTACGGTAATAGCCGAAAAAGTCGTAAAAACATGTTTACATTTTTATAAATTATAAAACTTATCAAACTACCATTTATATAAAATGTCCACTTATTTATACTTATACATATTTATATAAATGTATTATATAAGTTAATGGGTTTTAATTCACATTTTATGCTATTTTTATTTGAGTGCTTATATAATACTATTATACTTTAATTTCCAAAATCTGATTTTTATTTTCATGTTCACCAAAACTGCCATATCTAGAGTTCTATATGGAGATAGAAGCTCAAATTTTTATGAAATAAACTAAATGATATGTGATCCATTTAACTCTTATATAGCTACTGTTGAATCAGCCTCTAAGTATTTTATAAAAATCGTCCAAAACAGTGAACTCATATTTGTACTCTAAACTTGTTTTGATCATATCTCACTCATCCTAATGATTCTATTGCATGGACAACTCTCACATGTGTACAAGACATATTAATTAATGTATATCCATTAATCTATGCCATTTTTATCAGTTCATCATATTATTCTTTACTGTTTTATACAGCCAACAATTTAAACAAGATTTTAGCCTTGTTTCTTATAGTTTTTCATCTTTTTAAGCATGTTTATCAACACCAAATCCCCACACAATATTTTTAATCATCATTCATCATCATATAAGTATACATAAGTAAAAGAAATACAAGATTACATAATCAAAAATAACAAGAGGATGAGGAGAACAATCTTTATACCACCATGATGATGTAGGTTGTGATCAAAACATGGATTTTGATGGAGAAACTTGTGAATAACCAAGACCATCTTCAAGACCACCATTCTTCATGAACACATTGTGGAAAATCAGCCCCAAGACTCCATGGAAACATCTCCTTGGATGTTATAATCACCACCAATCAATAGGGTTTCAAAAGGGCTTCAACATGTGTGTGAACAACATGGGATTTCATGGTTAAATAAAGATTAAAATGGGGTGTTTATGTCTAGGATGGGACGGCATCGTAGAGGGAAAGAGAGGATTTTGGGTGGTTTTGCATGTGTTGAATGAGGAAGTGGTTTGTGGTGAATGGTTTTGATGTAATAAAGCTTAAGTGGTAAGCTAACACACAAGTGTAAGCTACTAGTGTGTATGGATGCCACATCTTTGATGTGGTGTCCTAGCTTGGGCCGTCCCATGTGTGGGGTGAGACAAAACTTGTTTTTGTCTCATCCCACTAATTTACGGGTATTCCTCGATTCTAGTTTCCTCGATTTGCGTGCCCTCAGGTCGTTTTACGAAAAACGTTTTTATAAATTATGAATCAACGGCACAAAACGAATCTAATAAAAATTGTCTCATCAAAAACGGAGTTCGAAAACGTAAATACGTAATCCTAAGGTTTCCGGTTTAGTCGTAAAGGACGTTAAATTAAAATCGTAAGTCCTAATCTTTTCTCGTAAATTTGTGAGTTTATGAACCAACACAAATTTAAAACTCCAAAATAATATTCACGGATAAATTCATTTTCTGAAATGTCGGACTGTCACCAAAGACGGTGTATGTGAACGTGAGCACGTAACGTAGAATCCTCCGGTTTAAACGTAGTCGATGCTACTTCAAGACGTAAATCCCAATTACTTCCCAAAAATAAGTGAGTTCATAATATAATATTAAAATAATAATTTTAAATAATACTTGAGAATAAAATATCAACCATAAATTGACGGATTGTCACAAAACCCTAGCTACAAAGTCCCTAAAATGCACCTTGAATCTTCTAGACGAATTTTGTTGATGAACTGTTTAAATGCTTCCAAATTGTTCATTTTATCTTTGCATCCACACAAGGAGTATGGGCTGTTGATTGGTTGAAGTGTGAATGGGTGGGGTCCTTTGGTGAGTGGAGATTAGGCTTTTGAGTGTGGGATGGGTTTTTGGGCATCTGAATCAAGCATGTGCCTAGGTAATTTTGATTTTCCCTTTATTTTAAGTGGGGTGGTAACTGGGTTCATCAGGGTGAATAGTAGTAAGTTTTGTCCCATTTTTGGGGGTGGAGTTGTTTGGCACGTGTTTGTGATATTTGAAGTTTGGGAAATGACATTAGTAGTCCTTGTGTTTTGGCAAAATGTGTATTAAACGTTTTTCAGCCAACAAAACTTGTTTCCTTTGTTATTAAAGTTCCAAACTTCATACTTTTTCCCCAAAACTTTGGCAAAAGGTTTTCAAGGGTTTTTTTCTGCCATTTTTGCATAGTTTCAGGACTGATCTTGGACATTCTTGATCTTCAAAGGTCTTTAATGTATCTTTGACTTCATGAAGGACCATTATTGACATTTTAGAATTGTTGAGGGACTGAACTTGCCAAACTTTAAAGTTGAAGGACCTTTTTTGTAATTTTGACAAACTTAAGGGACCAAACTTGTAATTATAAATATACAAGGGTATTAAGTGTCATTTATTCATAAATTAAGGATCAATCTTGTACATCTTCAAATCTTCAAGGGTTTTTCTTTGAGAAATCCATAACTAGGGTCCGGTTCATTGTACGGCTTCATTTCTCGTGTTCGTTTTTCTTTGTTTCTTGTGATCTTTTGTCTTTTTCACGATATCCATACCTAAAACACACAAGTAAACAAATATAGGCATATATATGGTATATTAATGACATTTTATGCATTTAAATCCCGAAAAGAACGATGAGATCATGTATAAATGACATCTCATCAGTGGGTTAATTATGATGAAAAATGTAAATCGTGCTTTGTAATTGATGCATTGCATGAGGACATTTCAATGGTCACGTGTAGGCGATTTAATAAGTGTGAAAACACTTATCCTTTTACAAATTAATTATAATAATAACCACGCCAAAACGTGTATTTTATGTCGTAAATGTCGGAATTATGCGTGGTTTGTGTTTTTGTTGTGATTTAGGACAAAAATATGAAAAAGGAAGAAAACACAGGCTTTCACGGGTTTTATCGAAGAAAAAGACGAAAGATGAAGTCAAAAGATCAAAAGTGCAAGAAGAACGGAAGTCAAAGGCCCATTCTGAAGATTTATCGAAGAAAAAGTCTAAAGACAGAAGTTTGACAAAGTCAAAGAACCAATTCAACTAAATAAAGAAATTAGAAGACGAGTTCATATTATCATTCGACTAATCCTGAGACAAAGTCGAGAAAGACGAGTCATTTAAAAAGACGAAAAGACAAAAAGGAAGAAAGAAGCAACACACCACACCATCCCTTCTCTCCTAATGCTTCATTAGGAGGGTGTTAGTTAGATTGTCATTTTAACTTTTTTAAGTTTTTCATATCTTTAGAGAGAAGTAGGTGTTTCTACTTTCTCTCTCTAGATTTCTTCATCTTTTCTTTTAAGTTCTAAGCTTTCATTTAATCTTGTATTTTGGAATCATTAATCTACAAGTTCAAGTTTAAGCTTTTCATCATTAATCTTTTTCTACCTTTCTTTGTTTTGATTTGCTCTTGATCCGAATAATCATGCTCCTTGTTTCATCTTGATGTTTGTGTGATTAAAAGTTTATCTTTTAGTTCATGTCATAGTTCTCATACGACTTAAGCTTTTAGCTTATTGTGCTTCTTGGCTTATTTCGTGTTTAGCTTATTTCTTTTTAGTTGTCTCCGAAAGTTTAATCTTTTTAAAGTTATTTTATAAAAAGTTTCTTATTTAGTGTTTTAAAAGTTTTTAAATTTGTGCTTATTTAGATTTGGTTATGTTTCGGTATATGCTTATTTAAGGAAGTGCTTATTGAGTTTCTGCTACGATCAAGTTTCGGTATATCCCATCGTAAGTTCTTAAGGTTTTACCTGGTACGATCAAGTTTCGTGATCACATAAACCCTAGGGTTTCTACTTGTTATCAAAGACTGTGATCATTAGTTGTGATCACAAACTGAGATCACATACTTCGATCCATACCACGGTCGCTTGTTGCGATCATGAGGACGATCTGTAGGTGCGATCCAGGGTGCGATCACTTGTCACGGTCGCTGGGTGCGATCCATGACTACGATCACATTGAGTGCGATCACTCGTTACGATCGCATTGAGTGCGATTACACATACCACGGTCACTAGGCTACGATCGATTGCTACGATCGTAGGCTGTGATCACTTGGTTTTAATCACTTGGCTGCGATCAGGGATCACAATCTGGGAGTACGATCCGTGAGTATGATTTGTGAGTACGATCCAGCTACGACTCATTCACAAGTTTTGGGATTGTATTTCTTGATTTATTTTAAGTTTTAAATTTAACTTTTCCCTCATTTAATTTAGTGTTATTTTTAACTTTTTTTGTCTTAGTTTAATATTAAAATTTTCGAATTTGCTTTTATTCGAGTTTTAACTTTTTGTCGAGTTTAATTTTAAATTGTCTTTTATAATTTTATTTTCAAAATTACTTTTAAATTAGTTTTTAATTACTTCAATTCTCTTGCTATTTTGTTTAAGTCTTTCACCTTAGTTTTGTTAACTTGTCATTTTAATAGAAATAGATAATCAAAAGCTCCCTCTTTTAGTGACCAACACCAATAATTCCACTATAAACTGTGATCAATTCGACTAGATACCGAGAACGATTGAGTACACATATGCTAGCTAAAACCATCAAATCAAGTAAGAGCTGGAAGTGAAAGCGATTTCCACATGGAAAAAGGCATCAAATTAATGCTCGCACCAAGATCGGCCAAGACGAGGCATCCTTTCATTTCTTGAATATCACAAGGAATGAGAAACTTCCCGGGGTCACCAACTTTTTCCGGTATTCGGTTAAGATAAACTGAAGAACAATTAGATAGCTTTGAAAGCTTTTCCTTATCGTTCATCACACCTTTAAAAGTGGAAGCGAAATGAGGCATGTAAAACAACGCATCAGTTAAACTCACATTAAAGTGCACTTGTTGAAACATTTTAATAAAAATCTCAATTTGTTGTTTATTATGTTCATGTAACTTTTCTTTGTTTCGTCTCGATGGGTAAGGTAAGGGTGGTGTGGGTTGTGGCGTGGGCAGCGGCCTTGGAAACTCGGGTTCTATAACTGGTATTGGTTCTACTGTAGGTGTAGTTTGAGCGGTACTTCGTGGGCTTGTAATATGCTCCTTTTCGACCATCACCTCGGGTTCTTTCTCCATTTCCTTCTCCGTAGAAGCACTAGGACGAGAGATTGGTTCTATAAAAGTTTTACCACTACGAGTAGTAATAATCTTCATTTCTCCCTTCGGGTTTGCAATGGTGTAACACCCCCAGATCGGGTATCACAGTGGTGGATCGATGAGCAAATAGCTTATAAAGCACAAATCATAATTATATGATTTTTGGAATACAGTTGATATGAGCATTAAATTGGTACAATCATTTAAATCGTTGAATAACATTTGTTATAAATATCCTAGTAAAAAGATAGATTCCCCGTCATTTTTATGCTCCTAAATGATGCTCAGTCCATGCTCAAATAATCTTGCCTAATTACTTGAGAAAAACATGCTTAAAACAGTCAACATAAAGTTGGTGAATTCATAGTGTTTTGTAAAATCATAGTTTAGAACTTTAAATGTCCTACCTAGTGCTATTCAATATAAAATTAAGTTTAGGAATGCAAACCTTACAGATAGTATCATTGCAAAAAGCTATATACTATGAACTAATTACATTTCTTCCTATTTCCTAAAACTGAAGCTTAACCTTCCATAGTCCTCAACAGATGAGAACATAGTGTCCTACAAAAAGACACCCAAACCCCAGTTCCAACATGGTATACATCTGTTGTCCCGACCAAGGCACAGTGAGCATGACTCACCCAGATGGGGATGGTAAATCCCAAATAGATCTATTTATAACATTCGGGCAATTACAACGATTTAACAGTTTCCTACAATAGGCAAATGTAATTAAAGACAACAGTTCAATTTGCGTTTTATAAAGTAATTATCAACCATATTGTCAAAACAGGTTTCAGTTCAATTTACGTTCTATAAAATAAATTATAGTTATATTGTCAAACAAGTTACATTTATTTAATAGCATGTCTCCCCCTCGCGGGTTAGTAAAATCATAAAAGGATTTAAAATGCGAGGCTACGAACTCACCTGTATAATACAGCTCGAGGATGATCAAGTATACAAATCACAAAGCACATAGTACATCGAATACCTAAGTAATGCAAAGAGATCTTTATCCGGGTCGCACTATACATCCGATTGAGCAGTATTTGGATGCTGCTATCAATTACGGATGGACAGAATTATCCGAAGGTTTGCCCGTTAATCTAACAAAGCGGTAGAAGTTAGCGGAAAAATTAATGACAATTAAGAGAAAACAATTTAGGAAGTTGTCAACTAGGAAAAGTCGATGTAGGGTTAACTACACTTATTTGGTTAAGCTGACGAAGATTGATGTTCATTTGGAAACCTACAAGTCAAGATTTAAGGTCGGAGAGGGTTCCGGAACTGAACATGTTGATCCTATTCAAGTTCGGATTGCTGTTCTGGCCGTGAGCCAGGAGCAGGACATGACGGACGTCCACAGCCTATTGATAGCAGGCCAGGCGGGGTACACTGTCATGCATGAGCACATAGACTCTCTCTTTTAAAACATATGGGCAGATACCCAGATAGCACGAGGTTTTTGGGCCACGACCGACGAGGCCTTACAATGGTCGTTGGAGGAGAACTACTACCTCCAACGGCATATTCACACCTTGGAGGGGGCCTTCAGCATAAGACCCACACTTCTCTTACTGCACAAGGGCATTCCTTATCCACCTTATTTGATCTTGCAGCTGTTCGTCACGATGGAGTGACAGCAGAGACCGCCTACCCTCGAGGAGTCATTGGCAGACTGCAGTCCCAGTTGCTGACTGTAGTCAGTTTTGTTTAAGGAGTCCTGATTGGCTTATACAGGCATTGCAGAGTACCCTGTCGGCACCTGCAGCCTTACCAGCCCCACCAGCACTAGCCACATCCAACATATATGTTAGGAAAGATTTGAGTAGATGTACCAGATCTTTCGTTCACCATGATAAGCTTTCTGGGTTGTATTCCAGCTGTCAGGCACAATTCACGAGTCATTTGAAGTTTAAGAAATCATTCGTCAAAACACAGTAAGTCTTGTGATGATATATTGTAAAGGTGGTCTGTTACAACATGGTATGATGAATGATAACAATAATGAAATTGGTGACTTGTGTAAAAACCCAATTTTGGGGTTTTACACCACCTACCCGATATTTTAGTTACATTCTCGAAGCTAAAAATGAAGTTACTCATTCCGGGAACAAGTGATGGCACTTTTTCTTGAATGTGTAATCTTGTGAACTTAAGTTTTAAGTTTACAAGGTTGGGTTGACTGGGACAAACTCGTCTTAAGTCTTGGTTTTACTTAGATGTGCCTCCGGGGCCCCAATGTGTCTCGATGTGCGTAGATAAAGGTTCATTAATGTTATTAATAGTCCTTCCGGAGATTTTGAGTCTATTAAGCTTCAATAGGCTTACGGGATGACGAGTTAGAAATATAGTTTTGGCTGGTACCGCTCTTGCGTCAACAATTTTTACGCGAAGGGCTTCCTGATAAACTTCTAGCCTGTGGAAAGCAAACATTAGTCTTACACCAAAACTTCACTCAGCGAAATGGTTAAGATTATTGTTGATGGTGATTGGGTAGGAATTTGCAAAGAATTTGCTTCATTTGTGGCTGTGCTGGGGCATAAGTTGCGTAGAAAAGAAGTAATTCAATGATGGAAATAAAAAAAGATAATAAGAATAAAGAAATTCGCATCTCTTGGATGATGCTGAAAGAGTCATGCATCAACTGTTGGTGGCTCAAAATTTGCACAAATTTCAGCTTCTGACCGGAGGAAGTCATTCATTTCAAGGCTTGTTGGACAATGGTATTGTCAAACTAATTGGATCCGAAGAAGAAGAAGATTGTCCAAAAATATGGGACATCAAATATCTCTTTCTGGAAGGTGACAAACATAACCCTACAAAATACACCCATTGTGAGTTGGGCATGTCTTTTATGCTTGGGTTTGTTTTCCTCGTCAATTTGAGGTATGCGAGCTTAAAAAATAAGGCATCCTCTTACCAAGTATTTATGGGCTTCGGTACAAGAAATGACACTAAGTCTAGTGTCGATAAAGTCTGTGTTACCGTCTCCTCGAATGATCGAGGTTTCATTTTCTCATGACAGATGAACCAACTTTATTTTCTATGACACCCCAAAAAGGGGTCAAATGAAACGGAAGTGGGCACCCCCAAAAAGGGTTCAATTGTATAGAATAAATGCACCCCCAAAGGGTTCAAAATGCAGCGGAAATGGACACCCCCAAAGGGTCGAATGCAGTAGAAGTGGATACCCCCAAAAGGGTCGAATGCAGCGGAAAAGAACACACCCCCAAGAGGGTCGAATGCATCGGAAGAATGGATTAAAATAAATCGAGGTTCAATAGCACAAAGCTATGATCCAAAAGAGATGAATACTAATCTTCCTTAGGTTTCTAGATGAGGATGTAATAATGATAAGATATTACTGGAGAAAAGCGCAAGTCAAAAAAGGATACGTTACATAGCTGGATAAATAAAATAATATTAATAATGAGTCATGTCGAATATATTTAAGCCCATGTGATTAAAAATTTCCATTTATATCGATAAGCGTCCTCATCCATGTAAGGTGAAATTTATAACTCCATTCGGTGACCTAGGATTTCTTTATTCAAACAAAAAAGCGTCCTAATGCGTTTCAATAAGGATTTCATAGCCCGCCTTACCTAAATATTCCCGACAAGGCTTATAATTTAGAACAAATATAATATCTAAGATAACAGATATTATTAATATACTTTACAGCCCGTTCGTTTATAACCTTCGTCTTCAGACGTCCCATAACATCTTAATACGAAATTATAAATAAACTTGTGGTCCGGTGGCTTATGATTTCACCTTTAGACGTCCCATAACATCTAAAGACGGATTCATAATTAACTTAGGATCAAGAGACTCAAGTTCTATATGTAAAATATAGGATCATAAGTACCTTGATTTTGGGTTCCACCGCATCATTTAAAGATGCAAATTTATCTAAATATTACCACATGAATTTAATAAAAGCAAATGTATATGAGTCCTTAATAAGTCGTGTTCCATAGGTATACGTACAAAACCATAAGCGGAAGAAAATAACGTGGACGCGCGATAAAGTGTGTAAGAATACGTATCAATCAAGGAGCTCATATATATAATATAATGATATATTACAATCATTAGTACATGCATTATGTCATATAGTTCATTTTAGTAAGGTATATATATATATACATATAAAGGCAAGTTCAAACATTTAATAAAATGTAGTACATGAGATAATGTTCTTCAGTCTGTTTCTAAATGATCCAATATGTTAAATTCGTTTTTATTGTGTGGCCAGTCAGTTATCAAAGTAGTCAAAATAGACTAACAGGTTCATAATTATCAGACATCTATGTAAAGATAATATGTTCAAGTAGAAAAATAACACTTCGCGAAATTGTACGAAAGTGGTAATAATGACGTTCTTGGATCATGGAGTACAAAAAACAAAATGGTAAATTCAGGGATTTATAATATAAGGATATGTTATAATAGTCATCAAATAATCAGCGTATAAGCTTAAACTGATACTCAATCGGTCGTGAAGGATTCCATAATCTTAGTATAAGATTTTTAAGATTTATTTCGATTTCATTAAAGTATCAACTTTTTTTTAGACAGTTTATAAAAATAATAATACTTTATTACATTTAATCTAATGTCCCCAAAGTTTCCACAAGTTAAATAATAACTCCTTTGATTACAAGTTTGAGAAAGTGAGGGTTCTAGTCCTTTTTAGTTTAGGATTCGCTCATGTTTTTAATACATTAAATGAAGTAAGAGTTCTAGGGTTTGCTTATGTTTCGGTTATTGGCAAAACAAGTCTCTCCATATTTTACTAAATGTACACTTTCTGAATCTTAACAGTTTTAGTCCTTAGGGCTTCTAGTATTTTCGGGATATGGTGAAAATAGTCCCTCTAGTTAAAATTAGGTTCTATAACTTTCATTTAATGGCTAGAATAGTTCCCTAGGGCTCCTAAATGTTTCAGCTAATTACACCATTAGTCCTTAAAGTCATAAAATGACAATTTAACTTCCAAGAATTTACAAAGTGGTCCTTAAGGTTTAATAAGTCACGAATGGCATTTATTAATCCCTAGACTTTCAAATATTTACGATAGTAGTCCTTGTAATTTTTGTTTTATCCAGACAAGTTTCAAATGTCACTGTTTCCATGAGTTTAATAAATTGGCATTTTTAGTCCAAAAGTTTTTATAAGTTATATTTTCGGTATAAAAACTTTACTTAAGTATAAAAATACTAACTGGATTTATTAAATGTGCCAAAAGAGCTAATGGGTTTCCTAATGGGCCTAAACATATTTTTAAGTCCATCAATAATTCAAGATTAGCTAAGTGGGCTTACTAGGCATTATATGGCCTAATGGGCTATTTTAATGGTTCAGCTATATTGTATTGGGCCTATAGGGCCTATTCAAGTTTTAGGCTATTGTTGCATGAGCTTTACTAGTCCATTAATAATACTTAACCATTTATCTAGGTGTGAAATTTATGGAACCTTACAAGCTTATTACTAGTTTATTTAGATTAAATCTAGATCCCTAAATAGAGAGTAAAAACCTACGTTATGTTTTATCTCCGTGTGTTTCAAATAAGATATGAGTTAGTTACAAGTTTGTATGTTAGTTATAAGCTTTAAAATGAGCTTATAACCCACAGCTAATATCATTTATAGTAATTCAAGATAAAGTCCAATCTTTACATTTAATTTTACAAGGTCCCAAAAATTACGATTTAGGTTTATTAAAAGTTCACAAGTTTATTACAAGTTCAAAAATGAATCAGATAGCTCAAGCTATATTTGTTTTCCATGTGTTTTCATTATGAAATCTAGGTTTATTACTTGGTTAAAAGTAAATTTTAAAGTCTATACATAAGATCTAGGTTTTTACAAGTTTTTTATAAGTTCAACAATATTTAATCAAGATCTCCAAAAATAAAAATCTAATTTTAGATTTTTCAAACATTTGTAAAAGTCTAGTTATGTTTACCAAAGATTTCCAAAGATTTTTAAGGATACCTTAAAATATTACAAAGAATTTGTAGATTTCCCTAACATTTTATTAGATTTTTCAATATTTATAAAATCTAATTAGGTTTACCAAAGATTTATAAAATCTAGTTTAGATTTCCCCCAATGTTTTGTAAGACGTATAATATTCAGTTAGATTTATAAAAATCAATTTAGATTTTCCACAGATTTAGTAAAATAGATAGATCTATTTAGACTTTTAGAGACTTAAAAAAATCTTCTTAGATTTTCTAACGAGTTCTAGAGATTCATTTAGATTTCCAAATGTTTCCAATGATTTTTATATAAATTTCCATTTAAATATTTCCAATGGTTTGTTATGTATTAGATTGTTCGTGGTTATAATGCATTGTTCGGGCCATTATACTTCATAAGTCATTCTGTATGTCTACGTTTTCTAAGGATTAAGCATGTATGAATTATCTATTGAGATGGATGGAGAAATGGAAGAACTAGAGAGAGAAAGGTAGTGGGAGAGAGAGAATGAAAGAAATGGTTGATTAATATGAAATGTGTGTGTAAACACAAAGTGACCAACCCCTCCTAACATGCTAGGAGGGGGTATATATAGCCCACCCTACATGTGGGCTATATGGGCTATATTGGATCACGAGCACAATATCATTGGAGTGACCGATCCTTTCTAAATACGTAAAAACGTATTTCCAACAATCTCCCCCAAAGGGCGGTCAATCCAAGTTACAATGTCCTAAATAGTGCATAGCTCGTGACCTATGCTAACAATGATGTGACCGAGACTTTCCTTGGAAAAAACGTATTTCCAACACATTCTATAAACGTTTGAGGAGCGGGGGCACTTTAAATCGTAAACACAACCACTCAGTCAAAATGTAATATCGAGATGGAACATCTTTTAGTATAAAGCTCCCTACTAACATGACATGTTTATTTGTTTCATTAAGTACTTGAGTATTTTAATATTTTTATAATAAATATTAAATAGTCATAATACGTAGATACGTACAGAGTTAGCATCTAATACCATTAACTATTATAAATGCATAGAATAATGAATGCGCACTTAAACCATATAGTTATACATACTCTCTATGCTATATGCTCTTTAAATATGTCCCAAAAAAATCCCAAAAGATTTTTGTAAAATTATAGTCCAGTTTTAAATAAAAGAAAAATATTTTTATTCTTATTTTATTTATAAATTTATCTGGTTCTCTATAACTAATGCTCTGATACCATTCTCTGTAACACCCCCAGAGCGGGTATCACAGTGGTGGATCGATGAGCAAATAGCTTACAAAGCACAGATCATAATTATATGATTTTTGAAATACAATTGATATGAGCATTAATTTGGTACAATCGCTTAAATCAATGAATAACATTTGTTATAAATATTCCAGTAAAAAGATAGATTCCGCGTCATTTTTATGCTCCTAAATGATGCTCAGTCCATGCTTAATCTTGCCTAATTACCTGAGAAAAACATGTTTAAAACAGTCAACATAAAGTTGTTGAATTCATAGAGTTTTGTAAAATCATAGTTTAGAACTTTCAATGTCCTACCTAGTGTTGTTCGATATTTGATATAAAATCAAGTTCAAAGTTCTCAATTATTCTGTTCATTAATGTGTAAATAACAAGTTCAACGTTTCCCATTTATTTCATTCATTAAAGTGCTAAACAATATAAAATTAAGTTTAGGAATGCAAACCGTACAGATAGTATCATTGCACAAAGCTATATACTATGAAGTAATTACATTTCTTCCTATTGCCTAAAACTGAAGCTTAACCTTCCATAGTCCTCAACAGATGAGAACGTAGTGTCCTAAAAAAAGACACCCAAACCCCAGTTCTAACATGGTATACATCTTTTGTCCCGGCCAAGGCACAGTGAGCATGACTCACCCAGATGGGGATGGTCAATCCCAAATAGATCTATTTATAACATTCGGGCAATTACAACGATTTAAAAGTTTCCTACAATAGGCAAATGTAATTAAAGACAACAGTTGAATTTGCGTTCTATAAAATAATTATCAATCATATTGTCAAAGCAGGTTTCAGTTCAATTTACGTTCTATAAAATAAATTATAGTTATATTGTCAAACAAGTTACAGTTATTTAATAGCGTGTCTCCCCCTCGCGGGTTAGTAAAATCATAAAAGAATTTAAAATGCGAGGCTATGAACTCACTTGTATAATACAGCTCGAGGACGATCAAGTATACAAATCACAAAGCACATAGTACATCGAATACCTAAGTAATTAAGTAGGTCTTAGTATATGCATAAATAATAAATGCATGTAGTTTAATTGGTTGAACATTTATTCTTGTTATCACAGTATATTTAGTTATTTATATATATACTTGTTATGATGATAATTAAGTGTGCATGTTGTCCATTCACTGTTTCCACGTACCCCTGATGTTTATAAAACATATTGTAGTCTTTAAAATTAAATTATTAAATTTATTTAATAGTTTATAGTGTTCTAAAAATAATTAATAAATTATTATTAATTAAATCTTGATTTAAAACATGTCTCCCGTTGATAAAAATATAATATTTTTATTCTAAAACTATTAAAATAGTTCTTGTGTACCAACAGTGGCTAATAAAAGCTAACAGTGGGTACTTTATTGAAAACAGTGGCTACCTTATAAAAACAGTGAACAACATGAGAACAGTTGCTAGGTTTAGGCTACCAATGGTAACTTTAAAGCTACTAGTGGAAACTTTAAAGTTAACTGTGGTAAGTCTTTGTAATGTATAACTAACGGTGGCAAACATAAAGAGGTCAATGGGTAATACATAACTAACGGTGGTAATAATACACTATCGGTGGGAAAATATTACATGCAAGTTTATTTTACAACAACCTCTATCGTTACAAGCTCGTAATCTAATATGCATTTGCCGTCATCAGCAGTCCCAAACGCCCCTTTATCAGCAATATGCATGTCATCAACAGTCCTAAACGCGCCCTTATCAGCAGATCCAAACACCCCCGAAGCTACTGTAGCAAACTTTAGTCCCAAACGCCATGCATGTGGCTCCCGGCAGCAGATCCACACACGTCCGTATGGATATCGGTTAACACAACGCACCCTTATGTACTTTACTTTCTAAAACCAAACACCCTCTTATACGGCTGTTAATTTGCTGATCCAAACACCCCTTATGCTGTTGTAGACAACATACCCAAACACCCCCGTGGCTGTATCCAAACCCGAAACAACTCACCTTTGTTGGTGGTTGCATGGTGGACTTCATGACGGATTGTGACAATCGTGGTTTTGAGGTTCGTCACTTGGTCTTACTTTTAGGTTATTTTATGTGTGACGACTTGATTTTTGTGCTTACGTGTTTACTTTGTGTGAACGAGGTTGGTGTGATTATCGTTTATGAGTATAGAGTACTCATAAGTAAATCGAGAAACGGTTAATTCATGTTCATGAGATCACAATTAGTGACTATGAAATGAAATGGTGATATTTTTGTGGTTACGTATACGTATAAGTATTATAGTAATAGTGTATTTTTTTTTTAGGATTTACGGTTTAGCATTTAGAGGTCTCGGATAAGGTAATTAGCCATATGAATATTTTTCGGGATGGTTTTAAGTCATTTAGGACATAGTTATAAAGTTTATTTAAAAATTTGAGATTTTTTTTTAAAAGTGTATATTTTACGTCTTTTACGATAAAACGCGTAAAATTGACTAGTTTTACGGTTTTGGGGTTTTGGAAGCTTTAGGAGTTGTAATAAATTAAGGTAATATTAATAAGTTATTAATTAACAATAAAAAGAAAAAAAATAAAGGAAAAAACGAAATTAGGGGTGTTTGGGTCGGTTTAGAAGAGAAAAAAAAGGGAAAAAAGGAAAAAAAAAAAGGAAAGTGGGCTTTGGGTTGGACTAGGATTCACCCATACCCTATATATTATTTTGTACACAACCAAAATTCATTATCTATCCCCTAGAGATAAATTAAATTTGTGGGTTTCACAAAAATTAGGGTTCTTCATATTTTTTTTGGGGTTTTCATAAATCGAAGGTAAAGTCTTTAATCCCTTTTTAATTTAATTGTTTTAATGATTTCTTGATCATTCTTATGATGGATTAGGGTTAGGGTTTATATAAAATCAGTAAACTAATGATGTTATAATCATAATATGATGATCATATAATCTAGGGCTTGTATTAGATGGGGTTATGGGTAATTAATTAGTTCAATTTGTTTAAACCCGTTTTTAAAAACTGGGCAGATTTTGAGTCAATTGTTTTGATCATATCGGGAGTTCTATAAACTCTTATTTTACGATCCAAGTACCCCTGGAAAGATATTTGAAGTGGATTTCCAATGCAAGAAACTAGAACTAAATTGGAGGTCGGGAAGTGGGTCAAAAACAGGTTACAACAGTCGGAGGTCAAAACAGTTTTGAATTCAGCCTGTTTTCTTTTTATGTTTTGGGTTGTTTGGGGCACTTAGGGTTGCATTGGGATCTTCTCACGAATGTGAGAGACGGTTTATATATTTTATTTAATATCAGAACTTGGGCTAAGGTGGTGGTTTAGGGTAAGACCCCTTAATGGTAACAAACTTTTAGTACGTTTAAAATCAGGAAATCTGGAATGACAAAAGTAGATATATATATATCGGGGCCTTAACAGTAGCTTTAAGGTTAGGGCAAGTGGGAGGTGTTAGCCAACATATGTAAGGGTATGAATATTCCTTTTACAGAAACCATGGGTAGGTTTAAGTAGGCGTTTGACCTAAAGTTTGGAGACCTAAAACTGGGACTGTTTTGGGTAAAATACGAATGAGTTAGTTATTAAACTTAACCAAGTTAAGGACTTGTTAAGGAAGGGTATTGGGGTAATTAGAGCTTATTAATGAGGTATATATGTGAGAATATGATAGATGTCCATCATAGGTTAATGAGTCATCTTAGTGATTGGTTCGTTTATTGATTTCGTGTTTTTGGTTTGTTAGCTTGTTGCTAGTGCAAGGACGTGTGAAGGAGCTATCAGGTGAGTTTCATAATCCCATGTTTAATATTGATTTTGACTTCCAGATGGGATGGAAGAGACACTGTGTTGAGTTATTTTCTAAATTGATGTTGTGAATGTGTTTGTGATTTGAGATGGACTTGTGTGTACATTATGTGATTAACTGCTATGTGATTTTTGATTGTGTATGATTTGGATCGGGGGACACGTGCCGTCTCAGTTATTGTGGTTTGACAAGGTAGTGGCCTTGTGGTTTGACAAGGTAGTGGCCTTGTGGTTTGCCAAGGTAGTGGCCTTGGGATAGGTACATAGGGTGATCATCTAAGGTACCATGATGTTGTTTGGCAAGGTAGGAGCCTTGGATTGGTTTGGTATGATTGGTCTTGATTGATAGTTTTTAATACATAATTGTAACACATTGTCCATATGTTCTTTTGTTGATGATTGTTATTCACAACTTGTAACTGATTTAGCGTTGGAGTCTAAACCTATGACTCTCACCAACTTTATGTTGACGTGTTTTAGTGTCTCTTTCAGGTGATACTATGGTTAAGCATGAGAAAATAAGTGGCTAGGATGGGAGAAGCATAGGATTGCATATAGAAGGAGAATCCCCGTTTCCTTCTTAGTTTTATTTGATTGTTCTTTTAATAAGTGATATTGTTGGCACCTATATGTTTGTTTTGTTTGTGATATTTGATTGTCTTGGGTAAGAGGTAGGACTGTTACCTACTTACCTAGACTCCTGCATTGTTGAGATATTGTCATGACCTTCGTGTCACCATTTTTACGACATTTCTTATTTCATATAGTTATCTCTATAGACACGCCATGTTGTGATGATATCCATACGTCACGCCCCATGTTCCGCCATGGTGGGGTGTGACACGGATGGTTGGTGGCGGGATTATGGTGGTGCGGGTAGGGAAAGGTGACGGCTAGAGGTGGTGGCTGTGATGATGATGACGGGGCTGTGGTGGATCTAAGGTGGTCCATGGCTGAGACCATGGCTATAACAGGTGGTGGTGGCGGTATGCAGGAGGTTGCGATGGTGGCGTGGTGATGGCAACAGGGGGGCTACTGTGGTGATGGCAGCAGGGCTGCGAAGGTGGTTGTAGTGATGGCAGCAGGGCTGCGAAGGTGGCTGTGGTGGCCACGAATGTGGCTAAGGGCCACGAATGGTGGTGGTAGCGGTTGGATATGATGGTTGGGGTCTTCAGGAGTGGTGGGTGATGGCTGGTGGCCACAAACAAGGTGGATGTTGGTGGTTGTACAGATGCGACGACCAAACAAGTAGGGTGGTAGTCGATTTGATAGTGGATAGGGTAGATCTATAAGATCTAAGCATATGAAAGATTTCTCTTTAATAGAGAAGGTGGTCGGAAGTTGGCCGGAAAAGTGTCGCCAGAAAACTAGCGGCTGACACTTTAGATGCGTTTGTGTGTATTTAGGTGAGGCTAGGGTTAAATGAAGATGAAACCCTAATTGCACATTAATAAATGTGTAAACACTTATCCTTTTGTAAACACTTAGTGGATTTAATATCATTTGAGTTTAATGGGCCTTGTGGGTCCCACATTTGCTTATTGGACCCACAAGCCCATTTGGAAAATTGAATTAAAATGCTAAAACGGATCAAAGCCCAAAAAATCAGCCCATTTGCTTCTTGAATAAGACGAATTGGACAAATTGGGCCACAAGCCCAATTACATTAAAGAAGTTGGAACGGATGAAGTGAATATCTTCACTTGTTATTCGGTCATAAACCCAGTCAACGTCAAACCCCAACACCAATTCACCCCCACTTCACGTTTTGTTTTATCCCCTCATCTCACCACACGTGTATCCCACCCCATACACACTTAATAAATAAATCACCCATTTATTTACCCACCTCCCATTCGATGAAAACAAGAAAAAAAACCCACCCAACTCCTTCTTTCTCTCCCACCAAAAGTTACGCAGCCACCACTTCAACCCTAATTACCATCACAAAATTAACCCAATGAAAATTGGGGATTTTACCCTTATTTTTTAATTCACACAATGGGGATTTAAATCCCCATGAAAACCGGAGGTGAACACTCATGGTGGTCCTCAATCCTCATCTCACGTGGCTCATCCTTCCCATTTGATTGGTCTAAAACCAATCCCACCACCAATCTCTCCAATAAAAACCTTCCACCTCAGCATAAACAAACACAACAAACACACCCTCTCGCCACGAGGGCGATCCGTGTGATAGTGGAGAGTTTTCAGCCGTTGGATCGAAGAGAAGAGAGAGAAGAGAAGAAAGAAGGGCCAATATTTAATGCTTAATCTTTAAGCCATGAAGAAGGTTTCCTAGGATTTGCCTATAGAAACCCCTAATCTGTAATTTTAATAGAGCACTTTTCTATTATTTTTAATTTTCTGCAAATTAGTTTAGGTTTAATGTATTTCTTTAATTTTCAGTCAATTGTAATTTTCTTTTATTAATTAATGAAAAGTAATTTTTAATTATTTAAGTCTCATTTAAATTCCTGTCCAGTTTAATTTTGACCTTTAAATCCTGTTTTTGTTACTGTTCGTTCTATTATTATTATTATTATAAAAAAATAATAAATAAATAAATAAATTAAAAAAAGTGTTAAATCGTTCCCCACTGGAAAGATATCAAAAAGTACTGTTCGAGGTATATATTACATCGGTTCGAGTGGATCGAGAAGCTACTGTTGATGGTTCGGTGCTGATGTTTGATGATTGATGGTGGTGTTTGATTCGATCTTAAGGGGGTTCAGCACTTCCCTTCGTCGCAACGGAATCGACAATAGGTTCTTAATCTTCTTTTAATTTTTATCAGTTGTAGTTATTCTTGATTATCTGCTTGTTTTTAGAATATGCTTATGTTATTCTTGGTTAATAGCTTTTTGACTATCTGCTTGTTTTAGTTAATGGTTACTGTTTGATAGTTTATTTATGTTGGATCTGCTTTTGTTATTCTTAAGTGAAAGGATTAGCTTTATTTTCGTTTTAGTCTGCTAGTTTGGATTAGTTTTTTTATCTATTTTGTTGGGAATCGTGCTTATTATATCTGCTTATGTTTATTTGGTTACTACTTAGTTAGATTTTATCTACTTTAAGTTTGATTTATTGTTTGTCTATTTGGTTACTGCTTATTGCTATTAATTTGTCTAGCTGTTGGTTTGAATCTGCCATTTAGAGTTTAGCTTATTAGCTTATTTGATGTTGCTTGTCAGATTATTAGCTATTTTGCTTATTTCTATTTGTTTATTTAGAGTGACTTGCTTATCTGTTTTATAGCTTATTTAAGTTTGCTTATTTTGCTCATTTGTTTTTTTAGTGCTTATCTGATTTAGCTTATTGCTTTTTTCTACTGCTTATCTGTTAAGGCTGATATTGCTTATATTTGGTTTTTGATATTTGCTGATCTTTACTTTGATAAAACTACAGATCCATTTGATCTGTGAGTTTGATTGTCCAAAATAATTATTAGCAAAAAGTAAAATCAGATTTCGTCTGGGCTGGGACTCGATCCCTCGACCTCGCGCTTAACAGACATACACCATAACCAGTTGCTCTAGGACCTCATTTGTGTTTTGTTTCGTAGTATTTAATTTATATAGGAGTTATTTTAGTTGGCAGTCTTAATTAGTTTAAATCAAGTTTTTTTTAGTTTAATTAATCTTTAAATTTAAATTCCGTTTTTATTTACTTATTTAGTTTTCTAAAATATAAAAAGATAAGAAAAATAATTTTAATTACTTTTATAAATTTTAGTTGTTTTTAAATTTAGTTTAAATTTTAGTTTATATAGACTTTAAAATTAGTTTTCATTAAAAATCTTTATTTTAGTTTTTAAAAATTATATTTAAAATTTTATTTTTATAAATTAGTTTTTTTACATTAGTTTAAAATTAGTTTATTTCAATTAGATTAAAGAGTTTTTATTATTAAATAGTAATTAGTTTTAAATACCCAAAAAATATATTTTACCAAAAACAAATTAAGTTTTACGTTTAATCGGATTTCAATTCGAGTCGATTTGTGGAACGAAAAATTAGAACATAAAAGGATTTGCAAAAATCCTAGTATTAAAATGGCGCCGCTGCCGCTTCGCTCGTACGATTGACGATTTTTCGTGAAGACGTTTGGATTTTGGGATCCGTTCTCTTTGAACGTTAATTTTCGTGCAACAAAATCTAATATACAAAAAAAAAATCAAAAACTTAAAAATACAAAAAAATTAAAAAATCAAAAAAGCAAATTCTTTCCTAAGATTTGCAACAAAAAAATTAAAAAATCAAAAAGTAATACTTTTTCCTAAAAGTATTACACCAAAAATATTACGTATTATTGTTATTTTTCTTAGTTCGATTTCTTTCGGTTTTTATTGTGAATATATATTTTTCTAAAAAATACAAAAAAAAATTGCTTTTACTATAGTATATTACGTAGCACAATAATTTACCTACTTTTCAAATAAGTCTTAGTTGGGATTTCATCACCTAACTATTGTATTCGCATACATAACGAAATAAAAGGGCAAAATAGTTAAATACTAGTAAGACGTTTGAACTCGACATATACAAACTATAAGGTGGGTATAAGGCGACGCGCTATAAAAGGCCGTCTAAGGAAAAAGGTTTTTAAGTGCTTGGTGCCACCTCGTTTCTCGCTTGCTTGTGCGTATATTGAGAGGGACGACCGATTATTGGTTTGCCAACTCAATTAGTATTTAAGTATATATTTTTGTAGCTTTTTACTATTGCACCTCGAGAGGGAAAATCCTTTTCCTCTCAAAGTCGACCGAGGTCACCTACCTCATTCCAAAGTTTTAATTGTATGCGCACTCGCACGCGTACATATATACCGATTGGTGTACCAAACACTTCTAATTCTTCAAAAAAGAAGAAGAAGAAGAAAAACAAAAAGACCGTCATTCAAGCCGATCCCGAGAATCGAGATTTCGACAATACGATGGAAACGGATAACCGACCTATGATTGAGATTCTACAATCTCACGTTGAGGGAAACGATGACGCTATCGTTGTCCCCGCAATTGGAGCAAATAATTTTGAAATCAAAACGGGTTTTATTCAAATGGTTTTCGCTACACCATTTTTGGGTCGTTCCCAAGATGACCACCATGATCATATCAAGAGATTTATCCATTTAACAAACACCGTCAAATACAATGGGGTGCCACAAGAGGCTATTCGTTTACAACTCTTTCCTTTTTCCCTCGAGGGACAAGCCCGAATTTGGCTTGATAAGGAACCACCCCAAAGTATTACTACATGGATTGATTTAGAGACCAAGTTCATTAACTACTTTTTTCCACCATCACGGACCACCTCTTTAAGGAATGACATCATTAACTTTGAACCAAAGTATGGGGAAACTTTTAGTGAGTCTTGGGATCGATTTAAGGAGCTTTTAAGAAAATGTCCACAACATGGTTTCACTAAAGTGCATCAAATTAATACGTTTTACAATGGTTTAACACTTAATGACCAAGACTCACTTAATAGTGCCGCGTTGGGCAATATTCTTGTGAAATCCATGAACGAGGCTTGGTCCATAATTGAAAACAAGGCTAAAGTACAAACGAAAATTGTTAGGGCCACTATGGCAAGTGCTAGTTCTAATGAGAGTGACAAGATAATCGATAAACTCACTTCGCTTGTTGAATCAATTGCTTTACAAACTCAAGCCCTAAATGGTCAAGTTAATGCCATGAAAGAAACTTGTGAAACGTGTGAGACTTGTGGTGGACCACATTCATATTTCAATTGTGACAAGGTTTAAAATAATCAACAACAACAAGTTTGTGCTTTTAATGCTAATGAACGGGTTCAATTTAAACCTAATGTTGATATTAACCATTTGTCTTATAAGAGTACTAATTATTTGGCTCCCCTGGGTTTTGTAGCACCACAAAGACCACCCCCACCCACCCAAAATTCCCAATACCAAAATAGGAACCAAGGTCCTCAAATGGGTAATTTTCAAGGGAATGCAAATCAAGGAAATTGTAATGGTCAAAATCAAGGGTTTCAAAATAATAACCAATGTTTTTATAATAACAACGGTTTTCAACCTCAATATCAAAACAAAGGTTTTCCTAATCAAGGTTTTCCTAATCAAGGATTTAATCAAATGAACATGCAAAATCCTCAAATGGACTTGGTTCTCCAAAAATTGACCGAACATGAGAAAATCATGAAAGCAATGCAAGAATCTACTAGATAAATGTAAGAGTCCAACGATAAGAGATTTTTGACAATGATTCAAGCCCTTAGACCCCAAGGAGCCTTACCTTCAAATACCGAGATTAACCCTCGTGCTAATGTGAGTGCTATCAATACTCGAATTGGAGCCAGTTTAGTGGGACCTTCTATCTCTTCGCCCATAAAGGAGAGACAAGGCCCAGAGGTCATAATGAGTAATCCTACTCCCCCTTCGGTGATTCCTCCCACTACCACTCCTAGTACTAGTGCTCCATTGACGAAAGAGCCTATCCCTACGGTTGTTCAAGAAGCGAGTCCTTCTCCTTCTCAACCTTCAAAGTCTAAGCCTAATATTCCTTATCCATCTAGGTTAGACAAGGCTAAAGTGCTTACCAAGGATGACATTCATGTCTCCAATTTTTTGAAAATGATTTCCAACGTCAATGTTAACATAAGCCTTATTGAAGCACTTGCTCAAATGCCAAAATTTGTGAAAATGTTTAAAGAATTGCTTAATAAGAAAGAAAAAATGGTTGAGCTCTTGAACACCCATTTAAATGAGAATTGTTCCACGATTCTTCTCAAAGAGCTTCCCGAAAAGCTAGGAGATCCCGGATGATTCGTGTTACCTTGCTCGTTTCCTCAAATCGATGATTGTATGGCTTTAGCGGATCTTGGCGCTAGCATCAATCTTATGCCACTTTCGGTTTGGAAACTACTATCATTACCCGACCTTGTACCGACTCGTAAGACTCTAGAGTTAGCTAATCGAACTCTCGCATACCCCGTTGGTATTGCCGAAGATGTTTTTGTTCGAGTTGGTACACTCACTTTTCCCGTGGACTTTGTCGTCGTCGACTATGAGATGGATCCTCGTATTCCGTTAATACTTGGTAGACCATTCTTAAGACCCGGAAGAGCCTTAGTTGATGTAGCCGAATGGGAGTTAATTCTTAGGGTTCGGGATGAACAACAAGTTTTTAAAATGGGAAAAATCACAACAAAATCAAATGGAAAAGAGTCGGTCAATATGATTGATGTTCTTAATTATGATAATGACGAGATTTTTTTTAATCCCTTTGGAATTGAAAAGTATAATAAAAATGATTTTTTAATAACTGATAGGTGTGAAAACACCCATCTTTTCTACCACTTAATTTCATTAAAACGGGACCTAAACGTATATTTTATGTCATAAATGGCGGAATTATGCGTGGTTTGTGTTTTTATTGTGTTTCAGGGCCGAGAAGGTGAAAAGTGGAGAAAACACGGCTTTCACGGGCTTTTATTGAAGAAAAAGACGAAAGACGAAGTTGAAAGATCAAGAGTGGAAAAAGAACGGAAGTCCAAGACCAATTCTGAAGATTTATCGAAGAAAAAGTCAAAAGACGGAAGTTTACTAAAAAGCCGAAGAACTCAGATTTAAATTATGAAGAAATTACAAGACGAGTTCAAAGAAATCCTGAGACGAAGTCTTAGAAGTCGAAGAATTTGAGAAGACTGAAAGACTGAAAGACTGAGGACCAAGATAGAAAGAAAGAGGAAGCCACCAACCACTCCCCTCTCCTATAAATACCACCCTCACAACATGTGAGAGGGTGGGTTAGTTTTTAGGATAGAGTAGGAGTAGGTAGTTTCTCTCTCTAGAGATATACTTTCTCTCTCTAGATTAATTTGTGTTTAAGCTTTTGTTATTGAATCCATACTTTTTAATCAAACTTTTAATTCATCATCTTCCTCCTTTCTTGTTTGATTTGTTCTTTATCTTGATTGTTCATGTTCTTGAGTTTTTTATGATTTTGATCAAGTGGGTTTTGATTAATTTGGTTATGTTTGTTAGTTTAGTTGATTTGTTTTGATTGATTATTGTTAGTTGATGTTTAATGGTCGTTTTGGTTTAATCGTTCGTTTGATTTTGATTAATTTAAGGATAAATTGTTGTTACTGTACATCCCATGTTCTTCGGGTTCGTTGCATCTGTTTCTGTTTTTCCCAGATCCAAAGAGAAGAAACTTTTTCATTCGGAACTTTAAGAGTTCCGGATCAAACCTTCATTCGGAAGTTTGAAGTTCCGAGTCAAGGAACCTTCATTCGGAAGTTTGGAAGTTCCGAGTCAAGGAACCTTCATTCGGAAGTTTTGAAGGTCTTTCATCCGGAACTTTTGATGTTCCTAACCAAGGTCTTTCATTCGGAACTTTTGATGTTCCGAACCAAGGTCTTTCATTCGGAACTTTTGATGTTCCGAACCAAGGTCTTTCATTCGGAACTTTTGATGTTCCGAACCAAGGTCTTTCATTCGGAACTTTTGATGTTCCGACCCAATTGCATTCATTCGGAAGTTTTAAACTTCCGAATCAAGGTTCTTTCTATTTTTATTTTTTAAATTTTCTTCTTTTAATTTCAAGTTTTATTTTTCCCGCCTTTTTCTTTTAATTGCTTTACTTTTAGTTTTAAGTTTTTATTTGCATCATTTTTTTTATGTTAAGTTTAAATTTTACGTTCTTTCATTTTTCGTCATTTGCTTTTAAAATTTTAAAATATCGCACCATTTACATTTTAACTTGTTTTAATTTCTCGTCATTTATTATTAAGTCCTGCTCATTTATTTTCCAAAACCAAAAATATTTGTTTCACCAAGAACAACTAATCTCACACAATTAACCGGGAATCAATTCGATTAGACACCGAGAAAACGAACTTTTTCAACGAGCAAAATTTATACATTAAAATGGCGCCGCTGCCGGCTCTTTTCGTGAAGATCGAAGGTTTTTTGTGAGTGACGCGTTGGATTGTGGGATCCGTTCACTTGTGAACGTTATTTTTCGTGTCCAAAAATTTTCAAAAATCCAAAAACATTTGAAAAATCATAAAAAGCATTTCTTTTTCAAAGTTTTGCACCAAAAATATTCTTCTTGCTTATCTATCTTTCTTCATGGATTTTTATGTCCATTGCGTCCGGTGTGGGAAACAATTATCTGGGAACGACTCTTGTCAATGGTGTACATGTGAGCGGTGCGGAAACGATATCGACTACACACAATTCGGATTTTGTCCCTTGTGCAACTCGACTAATTCATTCTTTTTGAACCCACCTCCTGTTCCCCCGTGCATCTATTGTGGAAGCGATTATCATTGGCATGTTTCGTGCCCGGTTCAATACCCGTATAGACACGGGCAAGAACCGGGGTACAATTATGACAATGACAATAGCTATCCACAAGACGCACCTGATTTTTCTCCACACCCGGTTTGCAACAACTGTGGGGGTCCTCACGATACCTATTATTGTCAACCAATGAATTATTATGAGCAAAATCCGGATCCTCAGTTTTCTTCACCTATGGATTATTATGAACCAAACCCGGTTTCTAATTATTCCCAACCGATGAACAACTATGAGCCACAACCTTGCTATAATTCAGGTTTTCAACACTATGAGCCCCCACCGCACTCACTCGATCATCAGCCTCGTCACGGGATGAGTTACCAAGAACCAATTGTCGATCTTGCTACAGCTTTTCAAGCGCAATCAAAAGAGCTTTTACACACGCTGCGAACTTGTATGGAGTCATTTTTACAGCAGCAAGATCAGACGAGTACCCATATCCCTGAGCATATTATTGACCCTATAAATAATGAGGAGAGTGATGATGATATTGAGGTTATTTTCGACGAGGAGGAATTTCTAAAGCAAAATACTTCACTCCTTAGTGATGATAGCTTTCACATTCCTGAGATCGATGAGTTTCTTGCTATTGATACACCCGTGGAATACACATCCGGGTATTCTGATGTGGAAGGAGATATACTTTTTCTAGAAGATTTATTACACGATGACACTACACCTTCTATCCTAGAGGTGGAAAGATGTGCATCTTCGGAAAAAGGGACGCAGGTGGACGGTAATTGTTCTCATACTTCTCATATTATATTGCCACCTCATCCTCCCACGTGCACACCCAAGCGAGTGATGTATCACTTTTACTCTACTCGTTTTACACCGGGAAATGAGGATGAGTGCTTTGATCCGGGAGGTGACATTGATTATGCTATGATTGATAACAATACGGTTTTGCCGTTTGCTCAATTTCCATTGTCTTTGGGGGAGGACAATGTGCTCACTATACCCAACCCACCTCCCATGGATCTTGACTTCACATACTATACGTATGTTGAAAGGACCTTTCTCCCTTTCAAGACTTATCCCCCCGCCTCTCCTTTGTTGATGTCAACCGGGAACGAGGACAAGGTCTTTGATCCCGGTATCACATTCGAGGTTTCCCCATGGACTATTTAATTCGGGGACGAGTCAGGCTCGTGACTCGGTTAACAAAAACAAGCGCTTTTTGGGAGGCAACCCAATTATCTATCTATTTTCAACATAAGTGTAGGGGGGAGCCCCGTTGGTGTTTCTTGTTCTCTTTCTTATCATATGCAGGGATTAGAACTTCAAAGACACACTCTTGATGACTTTTGACGAACCGTGATTCCGTGTTCCCTTCTTCCCGGTTCTATCCTAAACTCTTTTCGATTCACTATTTTATATTTCTCAATATTAAAATAGGAATCTCTTTAGTTGTCTTTTCCTTAACGCGATTTAAACAAAGTGCACAATGTCCTAAGTGTAGGGGAGTTTACTCCCACATGCTTAAACATTGAGGACAATGTTTATATTAAGTGTAGGGGGGACTTCTATCGAAGTTAAGTGGTCTTTTCCTTGTATTTGCCCTCATTTTAACCGGAAAATCAATTTTTCGACATTTTTCAAAATTTTAAATCTATTTTGGCCTAGTTGTAGTTCCCATTATTTTTGCTATTTTTCTCTTATTTTAATAAAATGGTCTTAGCAAGTTTAGTTATCTTAGATATATTAGGCCCGTTGTGAATATTTTGACTCAACCCGAGTTTACTTATCCAAGTTCACTCTAGCTAGTATCCTTAACCATGTAAACCTTGATTGGTTTATTAGGCTAAGCATCCACGAGTCTCATTCCTTGAGATTTTAAATTGTGGAGAACGAGTAATGATAGAGTTGGTTACAAGTTTGGTATTCTCTCATTAACTTATGTGAGTTAATTATGATCTTTTTCTCCCATCGCTTGCTAATAAATTATCTGCAATAAGTAAGGTCGTACGATTTGAAAAGTTACTTAGCTTCTAGCCCAAGATCGTTTAAAAGTTGCTCGGTAATGACGAGAGTTCATAGCCAAGGCATAACTTATGAAGCGGGGCGCGAAGATTGGCGAGTCCGAAAAGGCCCTAACAAGGCATGAGGATTCCATTTTATTGCTGAAGATCCAAGGTGATGTGAAAAGTATTATTCCTAAAATCAATATGAAGGATCAAGACTCACGACGAAAAGCAATCAACTCCCATAAAGATCATGGAGAAGTCTATCCGAAAAGACCCTAACAAGGTATGAGGATAAATAGATCCAAGTCCGAAAAGGAGGCGGATCGTTGTATCTCGAAATCCCAAATAAAGATTGAAGAAATAATCATGAAGTCGTGGTCAACAAAGTTGGAGTACCTCTCAAAAGTCTCCAAGTGAAGAAACTCTATTATGATGAGAAGACCATTATCTCAAGAACGTCTCTCGAAGATATGAAGTATGAAGTACATGCCAAATATCGGCCCGAGAAAGGTCTCAAATCGTGAACCGAGTTATGCCAAGATATGAACTTTTTGATATCCCGAGAAGCAGTTTTAAGAGATTTTGTCCTTTAGCTAACTATTGATCAAATCGTCCTACTTTGCTTTCAGCTTAAATAAATTATCGAAATAAGTCAACAATGCATCCTCGTGATCATTCAAGACATCAATAAAACATAAGAGATACCCATAGGAATAAGGGAGTTTAAGTGATTAATTGAACCGCATGAGTAAATGTTTGTTATGCTAACTTGTACTAACAATGATCTTGTTTTTAAGCTTGGCATGGGGAACGTGAAACTTGAGGGTGATAAACATTCATGACACACAAGCCCTAATGTAAGTCTTAGATTTCTTTACATGTTCTTCCTTGATTGCATCTTGTTATTTTCTATCTTTTTGATTTTCCTTAGTTGTTTAATAAAGGCCAAGGTAGGTTGATTATGATGGAAAGTGTAAACCTTGCTTTATCACTAAGCATTGCATGAGGGCATTGCAATGGTTAAGTGTAGGGGATTTGATAGGTGTGAAAACACCCATCTTTTCTACCACTTAATTTCATTAAAACGGGACCTAAACGTATATTTTATGTCATAAATGGCGGAATTATGCGTGGTTTGTGTTTTTATTGTGTTTCAGGGCCGAGAAGGTGAAAAGTGGAGAAAACACGGCTTTCACGGGCTTTTATTGAAGAAAAAGACGAAAGACGAAGTTGAAAGATCAAGAGTGGAAAAAGAACGGAAGTCCAAGACCAATTCTGAAGATTTATCGAAGAAAAAGTCAAAAGACGGAAGTTTACTAAAAAGCCGAAGAACTCAGATTTAAATTATGAAGAAATTACAAGACGAGTTCAAAGAAATCCTGAGACGAAGTCTTAGAAGTCGAAGAATTTGAGAAGACTGAAAGACTGAAAGACTGAGGACCAAGATAGAAAGAAAGAGGAAGCCACCAACCACTCCCCTCTCCTATAAATACCACCCTCACAACATGTGAGAGGGTGGGTTAGTTTTTAGGATAGAGTAGGAGTAGGTAGTTTCTCTCTCTAGAGATATACTTTCTCTCTCTAGATTAATTTGTGTTTAAGCTTTTGTTATTGAATCCATACTTTTTAATCAAACTTTTAATTCATCATCTTCCTCCTTTCTTGTTTGATTTGTTCTTTATCTTGATTGTTCATGTTCTTGAGTTTTTTATGATTTTGATCAAGTGGGTTTTGATTAATTTGGTTATGTTTGTTAGTTTAGTTGATTTGTTTTGATTGATTATTGTTAGTTGATGTTTAATGGTCGTTTTGGTTTAATCGTTCGTTTGATTTTGATTAATTTAAGGATAAATTGTTGTTACTGTACATCCCATGTTCTTCGGGTTCGTTGCATCTGTTTCTGTTTTTCCCAGATCCAAAGAGAAGAAACTTTTTCATTCGGAACTTTAAGAGTTCCGGATCAAACCTTCATTCGGAAGTTTGAAGTTCCGAGTCAAGGAACCTTCATTCGGAAGTTTGGAAGTTCCGAGTCAAGGAACCTTCATTCGGAAGTTTTGAAGGTCTTTCATCCGGAACTTTTGATGTTCCGAACCAAGGTCTTTCATTCGGAACTTTTGATGTTCCGAACCAAGGTCTTTCATTCGGAACTTTTGATGTTCCGAACCAAGGTCTTTCATTCGGAACTTTTGATGTTCCGAACCAAGGTCTTTCATTCGGAACTTTTGATGTTCCGACCCAATTGCATTCATTCGGAAGTTTTAAACTTCCGAATCAAGGTTCTTTCTATTTTTATTTTTTAAATTTTCTTCTTTTAATTTCAAGTTTTATTTTTCCCGCCTTTTTCTTTTAATTGCTTTAATTTTAGTTTTAAGTTTTTATTTGCATCATTTATTTTATGTTAAGTTTAAATTTTACGTTCTTTCATTTTTCGTCATTTGCTTTTAAAATTTTAAAATATCGCACCATTTACATTTTAACTTGTTTTAATTTCTCGTCATTTATTATTAAGTCCTGCTCATTTATTTTCCAAAACCAAAAATATTTGTTTCACCAAGAACAACTAATCTCACACAATTAACCGGGAATCAATTCGATTAGACACCGAGAAAACGAACTTTTTCAACGAGCAAAATTTATACATTAATAACTTCATCCATTCCCTTAGAGCCTCAAATTTTTGAAACTCCTATTTATGACACCTATATTGATGACACTTCTTTAAGTGATCACACTTTCTTCGGTTTAGACGACCTTTCTTTTGACCCACCCACTTTTGAACCACCCACCTTTGACCCACCCATTTTTGATCAACCAATCTTTGATACTTACGATGATGACACTTCTTTAAGTGATCTCATTAACTTTGATGACCCACCCCATGATCTTAATGCACCTTATATCTCTATGAGTGATTCTTCTATGGAAACTCCTTTTGACTTTTATACCCCAATTTTAGAAGTCATGACTTTTGAGGAGGATCCTCCACTCTTAGAGATCATTCCTAATTTAGAGGTTATTCCATTTGAGGAGGATTTAGATATCTTTCTAAATACCTATTTTCCTCATGAGGATGAGTTTTCCTATGACTCCGATGATACTTATGTTTTCACATCGAGTTTGGAAGAGGATGACCTTCCCACTTTGGATTTTGATGATATTTTGAGCTTAAATGTCACCACCTCTTGCTATTTTCCCGTTAAGGAACCGGTGTTTGATCCCGGAATAGAGAATTTTGTGCTTTCATTGCCATATTACCATAACACCCTTCCTTATAAGAAATTTTTGCCTAAGGATACCCCACTTTTCTTTGCATTATGTGATTGTACCACCTCGGGGTTTATTTCCTTTTGTGATGGAAATTATGTGTTTGACCCGGGTGGATTTTCATGGGGTATGCCTTATATGACTTTACTTCACCCTTTATCATGGAGAGATTTTCCTCCCTTGAAAATCTCGATTTTTCCATGATTTTCCCATTTGAATGATGACATTCGGGAAATCGAGTCAAGCTAGAGACTCGTGATAAATAAATCAAGCATCGTTTAAATAGGTTAGATTTTTACCTTTACCACCCTTTCCACCCTTTTTCACCTTCAACCATTTTCACCAATAAGTGTAGGGGGAGCCAAGTAGGTTGTTTGTGTTGTGATGTTTTGTGCAGGGACATGTGCTTTAATGATCCACTTTTGGTATTTTTGACGCGACCCGTGTTCCCGTGTTTCCCGTGTACCCGGTTCCTTCGATAAGTTTTTGCTATTGTGATTCAATCTTGTATATAAATAAAACGAATAAATGTAATCAGTTTAGTTGTCCCTTCCTTAGCTCGATTTTAAACAACGTACTCAATGTCCTAAGTGTAGGGGAGTTTATTCTTCCACATGCTTAAACATTGAGGACAATGTTTATATTAAGTGTAGGAGGGATTTCTATCGAAATTTTAGTGGGCTTTTCCATGAATTTGACCCCATTTAACCGGAAAATTTTAAAAAAAATTCAACGTTTTTCAAATTTTTGATCTATTTTGGCTTAATAGTATTTTCATTTATTTTCTTTTGTCATCGCATCTTATTTATATTTTTCATTCCAAGAATGAAGTCAATAATAAATAAATAAATAAAATGGTTTTAACAAGTTTAGATGTCTTTGATATATTAGGCCCGTCGTAAATATTTTGACTCAACCCGGGTTTACTTATCCGAGTTACTCTAGCTAGTATCCTTAACCATATGGACCTTAATTGGTTTATTAGACTAAGCATCCACGAGTCTCATTCCTTGAGATTTTAAATTGTGGAGAACGAGAGATCATAGAGTTGATAATAAGCTTAAGGGTTAATTTTTGCTTATATGGTTTTTGTGGCTCTTTCTTCCCGCTTGTATATTTAAATTGCTTAATAAATAAGGATTTTTGCGGTGTCGATTCGATATCTTAACTCTTAGCCAAATCTTTATTCTCCTTGTAATTAAAGCATGAACACATTGAGGGTACCAGCGTTGTGGACTTCCGACTAAGGTGGCTCATAACCACTAAGTAGGAGGTATTCAGATCATGGGACCGCGGAATTTGGCCTACTATATATATCATGAAAGAAAGAATAAGATTAAAACATGACCTCAAGGAGCCTTAGGATGTGGGGCATGTAGCACGAACCTTGTCATTAGAGCCTTAGGGTGTATGGCATGGTAAGTGTTGAATAAAAATTGATCAAAAAATCAATTCCCTCGTTTATCGTTTAAGGAGCCTTAGGGTGTGGACACTAGACGGGGAGCATTTTTACATCTTAAAGAGCCTAAGGGTATATGATGTGAACTTGCTAAACTCCACATAAAGTCTACATGACTTTGGAGGAAATAATTAATAAGTAGTACTATTGGCCAAATTTTGGGTCCGAGAATTTATTCCCCAAATCGTGTTGAATCATCCTTGATGTGGGCTTACTTTAGTGACAATGTTTTTGAGGACGAGGTTAGGTTTTGAGTGTCGGGTTTGCACCGTTTGGCCTTCATTTTTCGAATAACAATTATTAAATAAGTCAAATGAGCCTACGGGTGAATGACAATCAATAAAATCTAGAGATACAACGTAGGAATTGGAGAAAGAGTATTACACAATCGTCTTATATAAGTGGTTTTAACCTAAGGACTTATGGTAAACAATGATCTCATTTTTAAGCTTGGTATGGGGAACGTGAAACTTGAGGGTGATTAATATTCATAACACCAAATCCCTAATTCAAGTCTTAGATTTATCTACGAGTTTCTTCTATCAAATAATTTTTAAGTTAATAAAATTGTATTAACTTTTGTTTCCTTTTAAGTTTTTATCTTTTCGTAGTAGTAGTAATAGTAATAAAGGCCGAGATGGATTAATTATGAAAAAAATGTAACTTAATGCTTTAAAACTATGCATTGCATGGGGTCATTGCAATGGTCAAGTGTAGGGGATTTAATAATTGTGTAAACACTTATCCTTTTGCCACTAAAATCAAGGAAAAACAAGACCTAATCATGTGTTTAATATCGTAAAATTCGGAATTACGCGTGGTTTTGTGTTTTTGTGTAAAATAGGTACAAATGATCAAAAGGAAAGAAAACACGGGATTTCACGGTCAAATGTGAAGAAAAGTCCAAGAAAGAGACGAAGACAAAGTCAAAGACCAAAAGTGTGCCCAAGTTCACGAAAACCGGCTAAACCGACACGACTTTGAAGAAAAGATCAACAAAGCCGAAATCGAGCTCATTATTAGTGGATTTAATATCATTTGAGTTTAATGGGCCTTGTGGGTCCCACATTTGCTTATTGGACCCACAAGCCCATTTGGAAAATTGAATAAAATGCTAAAACGGATCAAAGCCCAAAAAATCAACCCATTTGCTTCTTGAATAAAACGAATTGGACAAATTGGGCCACAAGCCCAATTACATTAAAGAAGTTGGAACGGATGAAGTGAATATCTTCACTTGTTATTCGGTCATAAACCCAGTCAACGTCAAACCCCAACACCAATTCACCCCCACTTCACGTTTTGTTTTATCCCCTCATCTCACCACACGTGTATCCCACCCCATACACACTTAATAAATAAATGAACCATTTATTTACCCACCTCCCATTCGATGAAAACAAGAAAAAAACCCACCCAACTCCTTCTTTCTCTCCCACCAAAAGTTACGCAGCCACCACTTCAAACCCTAATTACCATAACAAAATTAACCCAATGAAAATTGGGGATTTTACCTTTATTGTTTAATTCACACAATGAGGATTTAAATCCCCATGAAAACCGGAGGTGAACACTCATGGTGGTCCTCAATCCTCATCTCATGTGGCTCATCCTTCCCATTTGATTTGTCTAAAACCAATCCCACCACCAATCCCTCCAATAAAAACCTTCCACCTCAGCATAAACAAACACAAAAAACACACCCTCACACCACGAGGGCGATCCGTGTGATAGTGGAGAGTTTTCAGCCGTTGGATCGAAGAGAAGAGAGAGAAGAGAAGAAAGAAGGTCCAAGATTTAATGCTTAATCTTTAAGCCATGAAGAAGGTTTCCTAGGGTTTGCCTATAAAAACCCCTAATCTGTAATTTTAATAGAGCACTTTTCTATTATTTTTACTTTTCTACAAATTAGTTTAGGTTTAATGTATTTCTTTAATTTTCAGTCAATTGTAATTTTCTTTTATTAATTAATGAAAAGTAATTTTTAATTATTAAGTCTCATTTAAATTCATGTCCAGTTTAATTTTGATCTTTAAATCCTGTTTTTGTTATTGTTCGTTCTATTATTATTATTATAAAAAAAATTAAAGAAAGTGTTAAATCGTTCCCCACTGGAAAGATATCAAAAAGTACTGTTCGAGGTATATATTACATCGGTACGAGTGGATCGAGAAGCTACTGTTGATGGTTCGGTGCTGATGTTTGATGATTGATGGTGGTGTTTGATTCGATCTTAAGGGAGTTAAGCACTTCCCTTCGTCGCAACAGAATCGACAATATGTTCTTAATCTTCTTTTTAATTTTTATCAGTTGTAGTTATTCTTGATTATCTGTTTGTTTTTAGAATCTGCTTATGTTATTCTTAGTTAATAGCTTTTGGACTATCTGCTTGTTTTAGTTAATGGTTACTGTTTGATAGTTTATTTATGTTGGATCTGCTTGTGTTATTCTTAAGTGATTGGATTAGCTTTATTTTCGTTTTAGTCTGCTAGTTTGGATTAGTTTTTTTATCTGTTTTGTTGGGAATCGTGCTTATTATATCTGCTTATGTTTATTTGGTTACTGCTTATTTAGATTTTATCTACTTTAAGTTTGATTTATTGTTTGTCTATTTGGTTACTGCTTATTGCTATTAATTTGTCTAGCTGTTGATTTGAATCTGCCATTTAGAGTTTACCTTATTAGCTTATTTGATGTTGCTTGTCAGATTATTAGCTATTTTTCTTATTTCAATTTGCTTATTTAGAGTGACTTGCTTATCTGTTTTATAGCTTATTTAAGTTTTCTTATTTTGCTTATTTGTTTTTTTAGTGCTTGATTTAGCTTATTGCTTTTTTCTACTGCTTATCTGTTAAGGCTGATATTGCTTATTTTTGGTTTTGGATATTTGCTGATCTTTACTTTGATAAAACTACAGATCCATTTGATTTGTGAATTTGATTGTCCAAAATATGTATTAGCAAAAAGTAAAATCAGATTTCGTCTGGGCTGGGACTCGATCCCTCGACCTCGCGCTTAACAGACATACACCATAACCAGTTGCTCTAGGACATCATTTGTGTTTTGTTTTGTAGTATTTAATTTATATAGGAGTTTTTTTTAGTTGGTAGTCTTAATTAGTTTAAATCAAGTTTTTTTTAGTTTAATTAATCTTTAAATTTAAATTCCATTTTATTTACTTATTCAGTTTTCAAAAATATAAAAAGATAAACAAATAATTTTAATTACTTTTATAAATTTTAGTTGTTTTTAAATTTAGTTTAAATTTTAGTTTATATAGATTTTAAAATTAGTTTTCATTAAAAATCTTTATTTTAGTTTTTATAAATTAGATTTAAAGTTTTATTTTTATAAATAAGTTTTTTTACATTAGTTTAAAATTAGTTTATTTCAATTAGATTAAAGAGTTTTTATTATTAAATGGTAATTAGTTTTAAATACCCAAAAAATATATTTTACCAAAAACAAATTAAGTTTTACGTTTAATCGGATTTCAATTCGAGTCGATTTGTGGAACGAAAAATTAGAACATAAAAGGATTTGCAAAAATCCTAGTATTACACATATATATATACTATTTCAAAGTTATAAAAACAAATTGCCAAGTTCCTTATAGTTTAGGGTTAAGATTGCAATTATTCTGTAGGGGCTTATGATAGCTTCAAACATACTAGCCATTCTATTTTCAAATTTTGATTGCCTTTTATCCACTTTTAACAATTCTTGCTTAATCTCATATTGAACTTGTTCCATCTTTTGTTGATTTTGTTGAAGACGTTGAACATTTCCTTCCATTTTATTAGCATGAGTTTTCAATTCATTAGCAAGTTCATTTTTAAGCTCGTTTTTCAACTTGGATCTTAAGCTAATCATTTCTCGTTGCATGTTATCAAACTTAGCATCATTCGCCTTAGCATAATCCAAAAATTCTCCTTGAAGATTTTTAGTGTGAGCATTTAGAAAACCTTGTGTAGTATTTTGAAAATCACGGTTTGGGTTTTAATTTTGCACTTTCCCTTGATTGTTGTTTCAATAGTTATTAGCATTTTGATTTTGTGGAGCTTGATTTGGACGGGAACCTTGGCCGTTTTGGTTGTAAGTTCATGTTGCTACGTAAGCACTCGAAGTGTTACCACCGGCGGTAATGCACTCGGAAAAATCATGAGCTCCTCCATAAGATATACAACTCTTTTCAACCGCTTTAACTGATGCGAAACTCAAACCATCTTGTGCTTTCCAATGAGTCATAAGCGTCGATAATCTATCAAAAAACCGATTCTCCTCATTTGCTTCATCATTTAAGGCATTCATGTTACGAGACGATGACGATGAACCTATAGTGGAAACACTCGGTGTGTTACGAGGGTTATAAACCTTAGATATATTCTCGATGATCGTTAAAGCTTCATTTTTCGTTTTGCACAAAAAATTACCACCCGCGGCGGCATTCAAATAATCTCGTTCATGATCGTTAAGCCCATTATAAAAAGTATCAATTTGATGCAATTCAGAAAAATCATGGTGAGAACTAATAACTAAATTTTTATTAGGTTGAAATCGTCTCATCTCGATTTGAATTGAAAAAGGTTGAATGTGTGACTCAGTTGTTCTTGGTGGAAAAGAAATAGATTTGGTCGTTGTTTAAAATGAAATTGCAAAACTTTAACGTAAATGACAAGGTAAATAAAGCTAAAATGATTAAAAAATAAATGGTGAAAAATTAAGACTTTAAAAGTAAATTATTTTAATGACGAGAAATTAAAGCTTGAAAACTTTAAATAAAATGCAAACTTAAAATAATTCTAAGGTAAAACAAATTTAAAATGGCACTTTAAGAAAATGGCGGGAAAAATAAACGATTTAAAACTAAACAGGAAACAAGAAATAAAACATAAGTCTGGAAACCAAATACTGAACCTAAGTCGGAATAAGTGGGATTTAAACCTAGTTCGGAATACACATGCTAAACCTAAGTTGGAATCAAAATCATGAACACAATCCTGAATCCAAGTCTTTGACGTAATTCGGAATCCAACATGTAACATCTAATTCGGAATCTCAACAAGAACTTAGTTCGGAATAGAGCAATTGCACTCAATTCGGAATGCGAATCACACATCTAGTTCGGAATAAGAGTCCACGACCTAGTTCGGATAATGTTATGCCGAACCTAGTTCGGAATAAGTGGTTCTGAACACAATTTGGGATACAGGATTCTAGGTCTAATTCGGAATAAAGGACTATGGAGTTAATTCGGGAAAAGGGGAATTGTACATAATTCGGAATATGGATATGAACACAGTTCGGAATAAGCTAAATTCTAAGCTAAGTCATAATAGACAAAAAATAGTAAGTCGGGATATTAGAATGCAATACCTAGTTCGGGTAACTAGGATTTCAACAAAACCCAAATTAGATCAAAATAAGCAGAAACTAAAATCAAGCTAAAACCAAATAAGCACTTATCTAAAAGTTTAACTAAAATGATTTTAAGAAAAAGCAAATCAGCCAAAATTTAAAAACATTTAAAAACACTAAATAATCAAAATATTTAAAATCAACTTTTTATAAAATAACTTTTTAAAAACACATAATGAAAATTAAGAAAAGCACACAATAAGCTATAAAATCAATAAGCTAACACAATCAAACACATAAAAACATAACAAACAATCAAATAAGCATAACAATAAGCTCATAAGCATCAAGATTAAGCAAAGAAAGAAAGGTAGAATGAGAGATAATTAAAAACTTGATTAAAATTAAAGATTCAACAACAAAATTAAAAACTTACTTGAAATAATCTTGAAATTAAAGAACAATTAAGTAAATGACAATATGAAAGTGCAAGTAAATAAAATGGAAAGACTAAGTTGTAAATTTAGCTAACACCTCCTAATGTGTCATTAGGAGGGTATTTATAGGAGGATTAACATGTGTTGATGCTTTCTTCTTTCTTCTCGTCTTTTCGTCTTTTAAATTCTTCGACTTTCTCGACGTTGTCTTGGGATTTGTCGATATAACTTGAACTTGTCTTATAATTTCTTCATTTATTAGACTTGAGTTCTTCGACTTCATTAAATATCCGTCTTTAGAGTTTTTCTTCGATAAATCTTCAAAAGAGGCCTTGGACTTCCGTTCTTTTTGCACTCTTGATCTTTTGACTTTGTCTTTTGTCCTTTTTCTTCGATAAAAGCCCGTGAAAGCCCATGTTTTCTTCCCTTTTCATATTTTGGTCCTAAAACACAATAAAAACACAAACCATGCATAATTCCGACATTTACGACATAAAATACACGTTTTGGCATCGTTATTATGATAATTAAGTGGTAAAAGGATAAGTGTTTTCACACTTATTAAATCCCCTACACTTGACCATTGCAATGCCCTCATGTAATGCATTAATTACAAAGCAAGTTGTACATCTTTCATCATAATCAGTCCACCTTGACCTTTATTAAACACAAGATATTAAGGAAACTTAAAGATATAGAAAACAACAAATTATTTGAAGGAAGAAAACAAGCAAAGAGATCGAAGACTTACATTAGGGCTTTGGATTGTCATGAATTTTTATCACCCTCAAGTTTCATGTTCCCTAAACCAAGCTTAAAAACGAGATCATTGTTATTATAAGTTAGTAAGCTAACACAAACTCATGTGGCCGGACTCCCTTGTTCCTAGGTGTATCTCTTATATTTTATTGTTGTCTTAAATGATCACGAGGATGCATTGTTGACTTATTTTGATAGTTAGTAAGGCTGAAAATAAGACGATTTAATCAATAGTTAGCTAAAGGACACAATCTTTTAAAACTGCTTCTCGGGACCTCATAAAGTTCATATCTTGGCATAACTCGCTTCACGATTTGAGACGTTTCTCGGATCGATTTTTTTCAGTGACTTCATACTTCGATTCTTGAGAGACGTTCATGAAATAATGGTCTTCTCTTCATAATAGAAATTTCTTCACTTGACGTTTTGGGAGATTCTTCATACTTGGACCACGACTTCTTCATTTTTCTCCAATCTTTTTGGGATTTTGATATACAACGATCCGCCTCCTTTTAGGACATGGATCTATATATCCTCATACCTTGCTAAGGTCTTTTCGGATAGACTTCTCCATGATAATTAGGGGAGTATTTGCTTTTCGTCATGTGTCTCGATCCTTTATATTGATTATTGATAAATGATTCTTCACATCACTTTGGATCTTTAGCAACAAAAGGTAGCCCTCATGCCTTGTTAGGGCCTTTTCGGACTCGCCAATCTTCGCATCCCGCTTCAATAAGTTATGCCTTGGCTATGAACTCTAATTAATGCCGAGCAACTTTTAAACGATCTTGTGCTAGAAGCTAAGTAACTTTTCAAATCGTACCACCTTATTTATTGCAATTAAATTTATTAACAAGCGATGGGAGAAATAGCTCATAATTAACTCACATAAATTCATGAAATAATTCCAAACTTATAATTGACTCTATCATCTCTCGTTCTCCACAATTTAAAATCTCAAAGATAGAGACTCGTGGATGCTTAGCCTATTAAATCAAAGTTTCGGGTTTTAAAGTCATCTATAGGATCTTGCAACTTCTTAGACTCTTTCAAGTTTTAGAATTCGCATTTTAAAGTTCCTTTGATAAACGACTTTCTAGGATCAATTATAGGAACTTGCGAAAAGTTCTTGTTCTTAACCCGTAAGAGTTAAGACTTTCGCGTTTTAAAGTTCCCTGTATAAAAGCCTAGCAAAACTTGACTTAAACACATTAAGGATACTAGCTAGAGTAAAGTTGGATAAGTAAACTCGGGTTGAGTCAAAAGATTCATGACGGGCCAAATATATCAAAGACATCTAAACTTATTAAAATCATTTTATTGAAATTTATTCTAATGAAAGAAAATAACCATAACAAAGAAAATACTAATAGGCCAAAATAGATCAAAAATTTTGAAAAATGTCAAAAAAATTAATTTTCCGGTTAAAATGAGGAAAAATTAATGGAAAAGCCCACTTAACTTCGATAGAAGTCCCCCTTACACTTAATATAAACATTGTCCTCAATGTTTAAGCATGTGGGAGTAAACTCCCCTACACTTTGGACATTGTGCACTTTGTTTAAATCTTGCTAAGGAAAGGATAACTAAAGGGATTCCTATTTTAATATTGAAGAATATAAAATAGTGAATCAAAAGAGTTTAGGATAGAACCGGGATGACGGGAACACGGAATCACGGGTCGTCAAAAGTCATCAAGAATGGATTTTTGAAAGCTCGAATCCCTGCACATGATAAGAAAGAAAAGAACAAACACATACTAGGGTCTCCCCCTACACTTATTATAAAAACAAAGAAAAAGGATAGATAATGCGGGTTGCCTCCCGAGAAGCGCTTGTTTTTGTTCACCGAGTCGTGATCCTAACTCGACCTTGATTAGCATGGTAAGAACCTTGAAGAACATACACCGGGATCAAATACATGGTTTTCGTCCATCAAATAGCACAAGCTTAAGGCGAACAAGGCAAGCCAAAGAAGAGTAGGCAAGGTTCCCTTAAGCAGTTGTTGAGCACGGTGGTAGAAAGTAGGATGAAGTGCAAGCATATCTCCACAAGTTCCAAAAATCTTTCCTTTTATTTCATCAGATGGATACTGAGATGGCTTAAAAAATGCAATACCGGGATCAAACACATTTTCCTTTAGGGGAAAATAACACTCAGGCTCAGTAGACCTTGAAGAAGACCCGCTCATAAATCTCACAATCACATCCTCAGAAGGTAGATAAAGAGGTGTCAAGACATAGGTACTACGGATATCGGTGTCATCCGGCTTCTTTTCCTTTGAACCGGGTTTCTTCATATTCGAAGGAGGACAAAGACCAAAATCAAAGTCCAAAGGAGGAGAATCATTCTCATTTGGGAAGTAGGTATTGAGAAAAGTAGCAAAATCTTCCTCAAATGAGTAGTCATCCAAAGTAGGATCAAGCATCGTTGGTGGAGGATCTTCATCAAAAGTAGGAACAAGGTCATCATTTGAAGAATCACTCGAAAGAGTATCAACATCATCAAAATCATCATACGTTGGCATGTCTTTATACTCTGAAGAAAAATCATCATAATCATCCACCTCGGAACTAGAATCATCATCATAGATTGGTGGAGCATCATATATTGGTGGGGCATCCAATTTGGAAAGAGAATCATCCATCATCTTGGAAAAGTGGATTATCATAGAAAGAATCGAAAAGAGGATTGTTGTAGACGACAAAATCATCAAGCTTTGTACTTTCACAAGTAGTTGTATCAAGCTTGTCTTGAAGCACATTAATCATATTCGTCGATTCTCTTCCATAGGATTTGTTTGTGATCTTCCCCATTTTAAACACTTGTGCATCATTCCCGACCCTTAGAATAAGTTCACCTTCGGCAACATCGACTAAAGCTTTTCCGGTTCTCAAGAATGGCCGTCCAAGTATTAACAGAATACGAGGTTCCATTTCATAATCAACAACAACAAAATCGACTGGAAAAGTGAAGGTACCAACTTTAACGAACACATCTTTGGAAATACCAAGGGGTAAGTGAGAGTTAGATTTACCAGCTCAAGAGTCATCTTTGTTGGTGTAAGATCGGGTAATGATAACGTTTTCCAAACACTTAAAGGCAACAAATTTATACTTGCCCCGAGATCGGCTAAGGTAGTAAATTCTTCAACTTTGTTAAAAATGCAAGGCAACACAAAACGACCGGGATCTCCAAGTTTTTCTGGAAGTTCTTTAAGAATGACTGCAGAACAGTTTTCATTTAAGCGTGTGTTGACAAACTCAGCCATCTTTTCCTTCTTGTTAAGCAATTCCTTGAATGCTTTGACAAATTTCGGCATTTGGACAAGTGCTTCAACAAGGCTGATGTTGAAATTCATTTGGGAGATCATCTTCAAAAAGGAAGTAATTTGAGAATCCTCCTTAGTGAGCAATGTGCGCTTGTCTAAGCGAGAAGGATAAGGGATATTGGGTTTAGGTGGTGTAGGTGTAGCAGGTAAAGGTTGAGATGTTGAAGGTTTAAAGGTGGAAGGTGGGGTTGGTGAAGGGTGTTTCTTGGGTACTTCTTCATTAAGAGGTGGAGACGGTAATGGAGAACTAATACTAGGTGTGGAAGTAGGCGGGATAAATGGTGGTGGAGGAGGTGTAGATGGAGTAACTGGGGGAGGGGTAGATGGTCCTACTAGAGTTGCTCCATTGCGTGTAGTAATAGCACTCACATTCGCTCTTGGGTTGGTGACGGTATTAGAAGGAAGAGAGCCCGAAGTAGAGGGTTGAGTGGTTTGGAGGAAACTAGCCATCATATTCTTCAAATCATTCGTTTGATTGCTTAAAGAAGTTTGCATGTCGTGTCTAAGCTCGGTTCGAATATCATTCCCTTGCTTAGTGATATCTCATTTCAAGTTGATGATTTGGCTTTGAAGATTCTTAATTACCTCTCCTTGGGTCCTCATGAAAGTTTCCACATCTTGATTATATGTCTTGGATGGAGTGATGGGTGGTGCTTGTTGAGCCAGAGAGTGATAGGGATTAGAAGCTCGAGGTAGGTTTTGATTGTTTCTATTAAAGTTGTTGGGTTGTGGTTATGAGGAGAAAAACCGGGTGAAATAAAGTTGTTGAACGATAACTTAGCAACTTACGATCACCTTGAGGTCGGCTTGATAGCTTTCCATTGAATAGTTACCATGAGCCGCATACACGTTTTCCGGATTGTCATGAGTAGAAGGACAATCAGTGTACGAATGAGGACCGCCGCAAATCTCACAAGAAAGTGCGACAGCTTTAACTTGTTGTTGTTGATTCGTAGCTATGAGTAGGATATTTTTGTTCATTTCGGCCATCATGCGGGTGAATTCGGTCATCTCGGTGTTTGATAAAGTAGAAGAAAAATTGACTCTCAGAATATTCCTTGAAGATGCGGATGAATCCCAATTTTTGGGATGATTAGTCATGTTCTCTATAAGCTCTCTACACTCCTCGGGTCTTCTTTTCATAAATGTGCCACCGGCGGCTGCATTAATCGTATCACGATCACGAAAAGTTAAACCATTGTAGAAAGTATCAATTAAGGTGACGGGGAGCATATTTTGGTTAGGACATCGATCGATCAAAACATTATAATGTTCCCAAGCATCGAAAAGTGATTCATCAGGTTCTTGTATGAAACCACTGATTTGATTCTGAAGGCCAGTGACCATGGATGGTGGAAAGTAGCGCAACAAAAACCGTTGAGTCATCTCATCCCATGTATGAATAGAATTCTTAGGAAGACGATCAAACCATATTTCGGCATGGTGGGATAAAGTGTGTGGAAATAGATGAAGGCGAAGAAAATCCATAGTAACCCCAGGCAACTTCATGCTTTGAGTGACGGTAATGAATTTGTCGAGATGTTTGTTGGCATCCACATCCGGTAATCCGCGAAATGGACAAGTGTTTTGAACTTGTTGGATCATGTGATTGATGAGATTGCTGTTATACATAGTCTCGTCGTCCATATCGGGCTTAAAATGTATAAAATATCATTAAAACTGCCAAATATATGCTCGTGTTTGTTGCTTGTGTATTTTAGGTACGGATATTGAGGAAAAGAAAAAAAGATCACAAGAATCAATCAAAAACGAACACGGGAAACGTAGCCGCACAATGAACCGGACCCGGGTATGGAATTTCCAAAATGGTCCTTGAAGAATGGAAGATTGTCAACATTGATCCCTCATCTTTTGAAGACTTGGCATTTTATACCCTTGCAAAACTCATAAATTGCATTGAGGTCCCTTAAATGTCAAGAAATTACATTATGAGCCCTTGAAGATTCCCAAATATGCATTAATGGTCCTTGTTTAAAGTTTGAGAAAAGGGTGTGCCAAAAATGACAAGTGATGTGTAACACACCCAATTTTTCGGATAGCAGCGGAAGGGTCATTGGGAGTATTACTTCATAAAACAGCACACAAGTTACAGAAAACGCACTCAAAAGAGGCGTTTCAAAAGTTTAGTCCATTCAATAATTTAAAATCAAAGTTTACAAGCATGTCCCAACCATAATGTAATAATAACCAGTTTCAAAAAAATTATCAAATGGTAATCAGTATTTTATTGCCTTTAAAAATATCCAGTGCGACTCCATGCTCCAGCTGCTATTAAACCTGAGTACCTGAGAAATACATGCTAAAACATCAACACAACGGTTGAGTGAATTCATAGGTTTGCAAGTAAAAGCAGTGGACCACAAGATTTCAGTATTCAGATTACAAAAGTCAGATAGCATCAGTTATCGCATTTAGCTCATGAAACCGAACATTAACATCCGTTATTCCGTTCAAGTTTCAAATACAATGCGTCCAGTCGGTTTTCCGTTAAACCCGGACGGAGAGGTCAATCCCAATAGATCTATTCACAGCATTCACGTTTACTCGACCACTACAGTCGGTCCAAGTAATTAACGGTTCATGACTAAAAGGGATAAAATAAGCATACAGTTCAAGCACTTGCGTCCATTCGTAAAAAGTAGCATGTATCCCCCTCGCGGGTTTAATAAAATAACTAAAGTAGTAAAAGCGAGGCTATGAACTCACCTGATATTGCTATTACACGTTTATCGAGAAGAAAACATCCGATAGTCGACACACTACTTCACAACATAAAAATTATTCATAGATTGAGAACGAAACAGCAAACGATCAACATATGACCGAACGAGACAAAGAGGTAAATGGTGATTATCGACAACTACAATGATCAAGACTCCGTCTTTTTTTTTGTTATCACGAGCATAGGTATTAATGAAACCAAACTTTCAACTCTTCTAATCCTTTAGTTAAATCAGCTTTTGACCCAAATAAATGAAGAGATTGAGGGTACTAATGATAATCTTACTTGAGAACAAAATTACAAAATTAATGATACAACTTTTCAAAGTAGTTAATAAAAATTTGGTACAAGATTAATAAATGATGTGTTTGGTTCGTATAGATGAAAAGATAAAGAGAAGATTAGGATAAAATATTTATGAAATAAGTGTATGAAAACACAATTGCATTAGTTTGATAGAGTAAGTCGGCAAGAATGCAAAAGGAACTTTCCACGTGCTAGAATGAACAATACGTGTTTTAATAGGGAGTAGATGACGCCAAAGATAAAGAGACACAAAAGTTACGCATGTTAGTTTGTTAAATTGCTCATTGACGTGAGAATGGAAAGTGAGGTGAGATATTATATATTTTGGTCCACAATTTGTTAAAGCGGGTATTATCGAAACCCGATATTTTAAAAGTTACGCGATTTGAAAGATACGCGTAAAACACGAAAAATAAATGCTCAATATAAAATAAAAACTTCGGCATTTGGAGAACGTTGATATTTTGCTATAAAAATGAGGACATATAATTTAACAAATGTTAACGCGTTATAGCGAACGACACTTAAAGATTTATCATAAATTTAAAAAGAAAGCCTTTAAAAAAAATAAAAATAATAATTACGACGACAATAGAGAATATTTCTATTATTTACGGTCAATGACGGATATAGATGATACCGATAAATAATAATTGACACATACTTGATGAGAATTCAATATATATATTTTTTTTTATAAAAAAAAACATGATAAATAAAAGTCTGGATATAAATATTGATCCAAAAATTACGAATTGCTACATTCGCCAATCCTTTAGGAAAATCCGTCCCGGATTTTAGTTTAGGTTACACGTCGACGGTTTGATTGAAAATAGGTGAGAATATTAGTTTTGAATTTCTCTCAAAGATTGGGTTCAATCAAACAATTAGACAGGGTTATAAATGAATCTTACGCCAAAAATAATCCACACACACAAGGTGTATGTAACGTGCATAGAAAACAAATAACATTTCGCGAGGATCCTTACAGAGTGGATAAAAAGGTAAGTGTTGCCAATAAGACCATAGGGATTTAAAATTTTGCAAATTATCGACTCACAAGCTCGTGGTTCACTGCGGTTGACTCTTAAAGTTTGCAGCGGTCGATACATATTAAAAAAAAATCCCATACAATTTCCAAATAGAAGATAGGTAAAGAGGGTCTTCCGTACAAGGATGATAAAGATAATGATTTGGAATAGCGATAGACAACAGATAAACCGTACAATCGAACTAAGAGTCTATAGGAAACAGTTTGTGCGAATACCACATGCTTAAGCGCACTCATTTATAAATCATTAATTATATGGTTTCGTCAGGTCCATCTAATTAAGATTTAGAAACTAATGATTCGGTAATTTATAATTTTCTTGATCAAATGAGTGACGAATTCGTTTCAACAAGATAATTATAAATTAGCCTACCTAAGCATCGTTTGCACAAAGCACGAGATCGAGGACAAATAAAATGTTTCATAGAAGAGATAATCTTCTTTACAACATGATTTTTCAAAATCATCCGGAGTGATAAGAAAATCAGGGACATAAATATATCGTGTTACAAAAGAAATAGGTGTGCCAACTTTGCATAACACGAGGTGTAAAGTCAAAGGTGTACTCCAATGAACCAGAAGACTTTATAACGGTGGTCTACGAGACAACGTATACGATTCCAAAGCACAAGACGAATATTCAAATTCGGAGCCAGAAGTTAAATAAGTGGAATCGGGACTTGAAGGTGAGTTCACGCTAATAAAAATAGTTATCACAAAAGTTATCAAAAACTTTCACAAGACCATTGTTTCACTCGCAATGTCATCTCGATGTTTATATAAATAAACCTTTCATAAAAACATACTAACAAAGATAAAATTTATATATCATTATACAGATTTTACAAGCTCTCGGGTAACACGAGCGCACGGATGATGTTCAAGGCAATAAAATCGTTTTCATGAAAGAGGTGTTATAGTCTAGGTTTTAAAAAACGACCTAATTCTCTATAACAAGCGCTCTGGTACCAATCTGTAACACACCCAATTTTTCGGATAGCAGCGGAAGGGTCATTGGGAGTATTACTTCATAAAACAGCACACAAGTTACAGAAAACGCACTCAAAAGATGCGTTTCAAAAGTTTAGTCCATTCAATAATTTAAAATCAAAGTTTACAAGCATGTCCCAACCATAATGTAATAATAACCAGTTTCAAAAAAATTATCAAATGGTAATCAGTATTTTATTGCCTTTAAAAATATCCAGTGCGACTCCATGCTCCAGCTGCTATTAAACCTGAGTACCTGAGAAATACATGCTAAAACATCAACACAACGGTTGAGTGAATTCATAGGTTTGCAAGTAAAAGCAGTGGACCACAAGATTTCAGTATTCAGATTACAAAAGTCAGATAGCATCAGTTATCGCATTTAGCTCATGAAACCGAACATTAACATCCGTTATTCCGTTCAAGTTTCAAATACAATGCGTCCAGTCGGTTTTCCGTTAAACCCGGACGGAGAGGTCAATCCCAATAGATCTATTCACAGCATTCACGTTTACTCGACCACTACAGTCGGTCCAAGTAATTAACGGTTCATGACTAAAAGGGATAAAATAAGCATACAGTTCAAGCACTTGCGTCCATTCGTAAAAAGTAGCATGTATCCCCCTCGCGGGTTTAATAAAATAACTAAAGTAGTAAAAGCGAGGCTATGAACTCACCTGATATTGCTATTACACGTTTATCGAGAAGAAAACATCCGATAGTCGACACACTACTTCACAACATAAAAATTATTCATAGATTGAGAACGAAACAGCAAACGATCAACATATGACCGAACGAGACAAAGAGGTAAATGGTGATTATCGACAACTACAATGATCAAGACTCCGTCTTTTTTTTTGTTATCACGAGCATAGGTATTAATGAAACCAAACTTTCAACTCTTCTAATCCTTTAGTTAAATCAGCTTTTGACCCAAATAAATGAAGAGATTGAGGGTACTAATGATAATCTTACTTGAGAACAAAATTACAAAATTAATGATACAACTTTTCAAAGTAGTTAATAAAAATTTGGTACAAGATTAATAAATGATGTGTTTGGTTCGTATAGATGAAAAGATAAAGAGAAGATTAGGATAAAATATTTATGAAATAAGTGTATGAAAACACAATTGCATTAGTTTGATAGAGTAAGTCGGCAAGAATGCAAAAGGAACTTTCCACGTGCTAGAATGAACAATACGTGTTTTAATAGGGAGTAGATGACGCCAAAGATAAAGAGACACAAAAGTTACGCATGTTAGTTTGTTAAATTGCTCATTGACGTGAGAATGGAAAGTGAGGTGAGATATTATATATTTTGGTCCACAATTTGTTAAAGCGGGTATTATCGAAACCCGATATTTTAAAAGTTACGCGATTTGAAAGATACGCGTAAAACACGAAAAATAAATGCTCAATATAAAATAAAAACTTCGGCATTTGGAGAACGTTGATATTTTGCTATAAAAATGAGGACATATAATTTAACAAATGTTAACGCGTTATAGCGAACGACACTTAAAGATTTATCATAAATTTAAAAAGAAAGCCTTTAAAAAAAATAAAAATAATAATTACGACGACAATAGAGAATATTTCTATTATTTACGGTCAATGACGGATATAGATGATACCGATAAATAATAATTGACACATACTTGATGAGAATTCAATATATATATTTTTTTTTTATAAAAAAAAACATGATAAATAAAAGTCTGGATATAAATATTGATCCAAAAATTACGAATTGCTACATGATGTAAAGTCATTTATAAAGGAATGAGAGTTTGTTGCTGTTTAAAACAAAATGAACAAAAGAAAGGAGTATGGGGACTGATTTTGCCAGACAACAAAACCCACACATCCAATCATACCATGCCACCTCACCAAAACCCGACCCTACCCAATTACCCTACCCATTAACCCGTCCAAACCCAGCCCACAACCCACCACCAGGTTTATTAATTAAACCAGTCAAACCCCAGTCAAACCCTTATTTTTCCCACCCAAACACGTTTTTTAAAACTAAACTTTCTCAAAACAGATTAAATACTCCCTTAATCACCACATAAACCTTAAATTCCCCAGTTCCAATTAAGCCATAATCAAAGGGTTTTTGCCTTAGCTTTTCCAGATGGTTAATTTGTGCCTTTGTCACAAAAACCCACTTAAATAAACAATCACCACTCAACCCATGTGACCACCCCATGGTCCCCTGCACCCGTCCCTTTCCATAAAACCCTAGGAGGGGACATGATAAATGTCTAAGATCAACTCCTTTGTCCTCAAGGACTAACAAACGTCCAGGATCACTCCACAAACAGCTATACAACAGCAGGCAATCACATGTGGTGATTTTGACCAAGATTCCCCAAGAAGACCAAGGGCATTCATGGAAATTCGTCCATTAGGGTTTAGCATTTGTTCAAGTATCTAGAATCATCTATGTACGCCTATAAAAGGCACTAGGATTTTACTTTTCCTCTTGTTCCAGTTTTTCTAGCTAAGTTCATGTAATGCCTTTTTAGAATTATAAAGTTTGGTGATTTTATTGAAATTAAATTGTAATTCCTTTTATTTTTTTAAAAGTTTGGTATTGGATTAGCTAGATTCTGAGTTCCATTAATCATTTGATAAACACTTTGTGTGTTTGAGTTTTCAAAAGGTTTTGAAAAGTTTTTAATATTTTCAGAAATCCAAGGGTTCAAGGAAGTGAAAGTGGAATTGGATTCCTGTTTTTCTGAGATTGTTTTTGTTTCAAAAAGTGTTAAAAGGTCCAAGGTTTGTTGGTTTGTAGGTTTGAAAAAGGTTATTAAGAAAAAAAATCAGAAATATTGGTATATTGCTTTTTGTTCTATTTTTCTTAGCAGGTTTCACTTGGAACTTGTTTTGACCAAGGTTCTGCTCAGGCCCCAGCCTGATTGGAGGTGACATAGCAGTCACTGAGGGACCTGGATGTAGGTCCCTCTAGGTAGCATCCTTATTTCCCTTTTCCTTTTTTAGTTTTCAGTTTTATGTGATTTTTTGATGAATTTTTGTGAAGCTGCTTGTTTGTGTGATTTTGCTGTTTGAACATGCTCATTTGTGCCTAATATGAATGTTAGTAGTGATTAGAATCAATTTGGTTTGGATTTAAGGTGATTTGGTTAAAGAAAAAAATCATTTTCAGAAGTTAAAGGGGTGTTTGGATTAGTGATTGAAGGGGTTTTAGAAGATTATAAACCTGTTGATAACCACTCTCAGTCATTCTCTTGGGTTATTTGGATATATTGTATGGTCCTTGTTTATTTTGTGTGTTCAAAATACAAGATTGCATGCTTAAATCTGGAAAACTGCCTCAAAAATTCAGTAACTGCTTTTGTGCATGATTTTCTGTGAATTTTGCCTTCAAATTTGGTAGTCTGCTAGATTTTAGGTCTGTTTAGGGTTGAGTGTTGCTTGTATGTCATCTGGAGAGCTTATGTGCAAGATTTTAGCAGTTAAATCTCACTTTTGTGCCAAGTAAACCAGTAACAGTCACCAGACCAACTTGTAGCTTAATCAGTAACTTCTTGTGCCTATTGTGGGTGATTTTGTGTTAGGACTTGCTTGTTTTTTGTGTGTAATTTGACTCCTTATACTCAACTGAGTATAAGGGTGCCTTTTTGTCCAAAAATAAGCCACCAAATAAGCTCTCCTGAGCTTATAGGTCAACTGACCAAAATTTATAACTAACAGTGGGAACAAACTTCCCACTGGTAGTTCTCAAGTTGGTACTGCCAAGCAACAAGACAAAACCAGCAACATGTCACTATCAGTAATCTTGGTTTTTTGTCTCTAGTGCCCTTAATTGGGAATTAGGACTTGAAACTTGTTTTGAAATTTTTCTAATTTTATTTCTGATTTTTCTGTTTAATTAAAAATTTTATTACTGTTCATTTACTATTTTTTACAATTATTAGCTATTTTAATTAACTTTTCAATTTCTGTTTTTGGCATTTAGTGCCAAAAATACTTGTTTTTCAGTTTAAACATTTTTCTTAGATTTAGAAAAACATTTTAAGAGTTTTAGTATAAAAAGTTTTCACTGTTCATCTTTTAATTATTTTTTAAAATTAATTTAGTTTAATTAGGGTTTAATATTAAACTGTTTTTGTCTTTTAGTGGTAAATTTAATATTTTTCAAACGTTTTCAATTTTCTACTGTTCATTAGAGTAAAATAGGATTTTTAAAATTGGTAAATTATTTTTGGCATTATTTTATCATTTTTTATAATTATTTTAGTTTAAAAATAGTTTTTAGTGTTTTAAAAATAGAAAAATAGCTTTTAAAAATTAGGAAAAATACTTTTTAGTCTCTAGATAATATAAGTAAGTTATTTTTTCAATAAAATAATATTTTGGACATTTTGATTAATTATATTTAATTTTAGGGCTTTTATTAGCATTTAAAATTGAATATTTAATTAATAAAAGGTTTTAAACTATTTTTATTGGATTTTTATTCTTATGTATATTATTTTAGACTTCTTTTAGCTTTTAATTAATTTTTAGGTTTAAAATTTTTAATTTTGTAGTTTTTTACAGTTTTACGTGAACGCCTTTTCGTCTTATCTCGATCCGTCTTCGTAACCGTCATTTCTTTCTTGTTTCTTTCTTATTTCTATTTTCTTTTCTTCTCAATATAATCACAAACATTAATCAATTCATTACACAACACACTAGCCTCCTCGAGAACGAACTCATTCTTATTTTGGGTCATTCACACACGGTTTTCCTAAATCGTCATGCCTACTTGCCCTATATTTTAGTTGCTTGTTTTTCCTAAAGCAAGTATCTAATTTTACAACCATCATTTTTGGCGCCGCTGTCGGGGAGGCGTGTTGTGTTTTGATTGAACAATTGTTGTTTTTTATTATAGCCATAATTAGTATTAGTATTAGTAGCACTCTACTAATACGTATTATCGTTTTTCGGTTTTTGTGTGAATACTATTACTCTATTGTATACGTAGAACAATAATTTCACAAGTACTCCAAATACGTGAGAAATCACAACCTTGACTTGGGAGGTCATTACCCAATCATTGTATTCGAATCTCAAACCAAAGAAAAAAGGAAAAAATAGATAAATACTTTCGTGAAGCTCGATTTTGAAAAATACAAACTATAAGGTGGGTATAAGGCGGTTGTATTTCACGACCTAAAGGAAAAAGGCTCTTAAGTGCTTCGCGCCGCCTCATTTCCTCTGCTTGCTTGTGAGTATTTGATTTTGAGAGCTAATCGAGGGTTTTGTCGCCCAAAGTATTATTACATATCATATATATTTTCTTGGTTTCATTGATTAAACCCTCTTGAACGATTTGGTGTTCCACCATCGTTCTAAAGTCATCGAAGGCGTTCACTTCACGTGATCATTTTCATTCCTTGAGGCTTCTTTAATTGAGAGATTTGATTAAGGAGGAGATTTGTAGATTTGTGTCTACTTAATACATTCACCAATTTCCAAAAAAAGTTAATACAATCAAAAACCACAAAAAAATTGAAAAATACGAAACACCAAAAAGAATCTTCTTTACTCGTCTCCACGTTGTACGTGACGTTTATGCTAACTCGTAATCAAGAAAAACGTGCACGTAGACGAAAGAACAAAACTCCCACTCCAACTCATTCTAGTGAGGAGTCTCCTATTGACGAACCCATTGTACGAGAAGCACCAACCATGGCGAATCGAACTATGATGGAGTTACTTCAAGCACCCACCGAGGGTTATGGAGAAGCTATTGTGATTCCCGCTATCCTTGCGGAGAATTTTGAGGTGAAAACGGGTTTGTTGTCGATGATCCAAAACAACAAATTCCGTGGTGATGAGAAGGACAATCCCCACAACCATATCCGCCAATTCAATCGTCTTACCGCCACTTGCCAATTCAAGGATGTCTCGAATGACTCGATTAAGATGATGCTTTTTCCGTATTCTTTAGCAGGGCCCGCTAAAATTTGGTTAGAGAAAGAGCCACCCAATTCTATATTGACGTGGAAGGATCTCGTTTCAAAATTTGTGAACAAATTTTTTCCGCCCTCTAAGACTACGCATTTGAAAAATGAGATTTCAAAGTTTTCACAAGAATCAAATGAAAGTTTTTCAACGGCTTGGAATAGGTTTAAGGAAATGTTACATGAATGTCCTCATCACGATTTTTCCGACTTGCACCAAATTGACACGTTTTACAATGGACTTAACGATCATGAAAGAGATTATTTAAATGCCGCCGCGGGTGGTAATTTTTTGTGTAAAACGGTTGAGGAAGCTTTGGTCATAATTGAGAATAGGTCTAAGGTTTATAGCCCTCGTAACACACCGAGTGTTGCCAAAATGGGCTCGTCATCGTCTCGTAGCATTAATGCTTTACATGGTGAAGCAAACGAAGAAAATCGGTTTTTTGATAGATTTGCTAACCTTATGTCCCATTGGAAAGCTCAAGAAGCTTCAAATTCCGCTTCGGTTAAATCGGTGTCTAAAAGTTGTTTGTCGTGTGGTGGAGCTCATGATCTTTCCGAGTGCATTACCGCAGATGGTAACACTTTGAGTGCTTATGTAGCCACGAGAACTTATAACCAAAACGGTCAAGGTTCCCGCCAAAATCAAGCTCCACAAAATCAAAATGCTAATAACTATCGAAACAACAACCAAGGTGGTAATTATCAAGGCAACCAACGTAACTACAACAAGGGTAATTATCAAAGTGGAAATGGGAAAATTTCAAACCAAAACCAAAACCGTGATTTTCAAACTACCACACAAGGTTTTCAAAATGATCACACCAAAAATCTTCAAGGAGAATTTTTGAATTATGCTAAGGCTAACGATGCTAAGTTTGACAATATGCAACGTGAAACGGTTAGCTTAAGATCCGAGTTGAAAAACGAGCTTAAAAATGAACTTGCTAATGAACTTAAAACTCATGCTAATAAAATAGAAGGAAATGTTCAAAGACTCCAACAAAATCAACAAAAAATGGAGCAAGGTCAACATGAGATTAAGCAAGAGTTGTTAAAAGCGGATGCTAGGCAATCTAAGTTTGAAGACCGTATGGGAAAAATGTTTGAAGCTATCATGTGTAAGCCCTCTTCTTCGGGTGGTCTTCCTAGTGATACCATCGTGAACCCGAAAGGAGAATTGAAGGTTATTACTACTCGTAGTGGTAAAACTTTCAAAGAACCCATTTCTCGTCCATGTACTTCTATGGAGAAGGAAAAAGAGAAAGAACCCGAGGTGGTGGTAGAAAAGGAGAAAATTCCAAGCCCACGAAGTACCGCTCAAACCACAACTACGGTTGAACCAATACCAATCATGGAACCCGAGATTCCAAGGCTGATGCCTATGCCCCAACCCACACCACCTTTACCTTACCCTTCAAGACGAGACAAGGAAAAGGAACAAGAACGAAATAAATATCAATTTGAACTTTTTATGATAATGTTTCGTGACTTGCATTTTAATATAAGTTTTGCCGACGCCTTAGTCATGATGCCTCGATTTGCCGCGAACTTCAAAAGTATGTTGAATAACAAAGAGAAATTGCAAAAATCGTCTAGTTGTTCATCGGTTTTTCTTAGCCGCATACCTCAAAAAGTCGATGATCCCGACAAGTTTTTAATCCCATGTGCTATACAAGACATGGAAGAATGCTACGCCTTGGCCGCTCTTGGTGCTAGTATTAATTTGATGCCTCTTGAGATTTTTAAATCGCTCAATCTTCCCAATCTCACTCGTTCAAGAATGTCAATCGAGATGGCCGATCATTCTACGATTCTAGCTTGTGGAGTTGCCGAGGACGTCTTTGTGAAAGTTGGAAAGTTCTACTATCCCGTAGACTTTATTGTTGTTGACATTCCTATCGATCCTAAAGTTCTGTTAATTTTAGGTCGATCATTTTTGGATACCTCGAGAGCACTTATCGATGTACATGCAAGGAAAATCACTCTTCGTTTCAATGAGGAAGAACTCGTCATTAATGCAACTCAAAACTCCACACTTTCTCATGTGTATTCTATCACGTCTTTGTACAATGTCAATCCCATCAAAAACATTTGCAAAAGAATTTCAAATAGAGTTTTAGATGTTGTTGAGAAAAATGAAGTTCCGTCCCCTCCGCCGGTGGAGGTTAAGAGTGTTAAGCCTACGATTCCAATTGTGAATGATTCTTCGGATGATGAATGTGTTGATCCCGATGGGGGAGTTTTCTTTGTTGACAAACCTTTTAAGAACTTGCCACCACCTTTACCAAAACGGTTGTCAAATGTGAGAACTTTTAGTGTGACTAACATTGCTTTAGAAACACCAAATATTTTTTGACATAATTAAATCGGGTTTTCACAAGGAGAGTTTAAAAGATGAAAAAGGGAAAGATTTTAAATTATATTTAAAAGATTTTTCTACTCCGTCATCACCACGTGTATTGAGTGCTACAAGCTCGTCTTCTCCTTTTGACGATGCTTTGTGTGGACCAAGTGTGGGGGAAGCCCCTTATGTTCCCTTCCCTTTCTCCACCGAGGACGAGATATTTGATCCTGGAATTGCTTATAAAGGGAAATCTCGGTCTTCCACCGATGCAATAAATGGAAAATCTTTCTATTTGATTGGTGCGAGTCTACCTCGAGTAGCTCAATGTTTGTATGACTTACCCATTGTCCCACCCTTCTATTTCTTCTCATCTATTTTCTTGAAACTCTTTGAGTTTTTGTTGACACATGATGAAGTGGCCTTGATTTGTTTTTCCAATGAAAACGAGAACGCCATCTTCGATCCCGGTATTTTGCACCATCAAAGGACTTAGTCCTTTATACCGGTTGTTTTTTGGCCTTGTTTATCATGTAAGGCCCACCAAAAATTGACCATACCATGATATCCCTAAATAATCACATTTATGGGGATTCGAGTCGAGCTTTTGACTCGGTTATCAAAAACAAGGTGCCTCGTGGGGGAGACCCATGCTTATCCATGTACATATTATTGCTTTCTAATTAGTTAATGTGATGGAATTTGTGCCCTTCCAACCTTTGTTCCGTGGTTGTTTATGCATTATCGTTTTTAGATCATGATCTTCACGATTGGAGCCTCTCGTGTTCGTTTTATGGGAGCACTCGATCGTTTGCTTTGAAGACTTTCCCAATATCCAAATGATATATCCTTTGATGTTCTAACCTTAGGTTTATAGCACACTTCATAAACGGCTATTAACTTATTGGTTACACCCTTTCCATGCTAGATTAGGCATTCGACTACGTCTCTAGTATGGGGGTGTTTGCACCCCTAGACTCGAAACATTGAGGACAATGTTTAACTTTAGTATGGGGGGGTGAATAAATACTTGCCTTGCCAAACCTTCACGCTTTCCAAAGTTTATCTTTTTGTTTATCGTTTTGTTGCAAAATAAGGCTAAAAATGGCCAAATTTTAAAATTTTTCTCATGTTTTATAAGTGTTTGAAGACACGAATGTAGGTTTTCCGATGGCGAGAATAAGAGTAATTTTTGACTCGACCGTGCGTGTTGAGCACTTAGCTTTGATTCCTTAACTACACATTAGGCTAAGTCTCTTCAATGAGGACGAGAAATGATAGAGTTAATTATAAGTTACTATGCTAAACGTATAGTACTCGTATTCTTTCAAAAACTCATGTGTTCTCGTTGTTTGCTTATTCTCCCTTCGCTTGTAAATATTTTTGCTTAATAAATATTGACTTAGCGGTTTAGTTAGGATTGTTGGGTTTCTAGTCTTTTCTAGTAGCTTCCGTGTAATTAAATTGGGAAGACATCAAGGTATCGCCAGCGTCACGGTTTTGAAGTATTGGCACCCAAATAATCGAAAGCTTCACCTAATAATAAGATTTCAAGTGCTCACCTAAATCTAGCAAACAATTTGAAGCCCCACAAGGCCGAAAAATCTATGCAAAATTGAAAGTGAATCAAGCCTTAATCTTCGAAGCTTTAAAGATCCAAAATTCGCTTTAGTGTGAGGATATACGTCTTTGGCTAATAAAACCACCGATGAGGCGGATAATAAAAGGAAAGGCAAGACCGAAGTCATAATAAAAGCTTCATGGCGAAGTTGAATAAAAGATGGAGGTAAACCAAAGATAATAAGGCCCTTCCGTTAGGGGGCGTATAAAAGTCTTGGTAATAAGTCTCATGTTCAAAACCGTTATAAAACCGTGTTTATCGATTCTTCTTGTCAACTTAAATTTTTAACATCGTTGTCTATTAGGAGGGGTTATTGATTTGATGGTCTTAGTTACACCGTTAGGACACTATTTTTAGACCTAAATCTCTATTATCGCATAAGTCAACTATGTATCCTCGTGAAACATTCAAGACAAAATAAAATATAATAGATACAACTTAGGAATAATGGGATGATAAGTACGTGATTAGGGCATATGAGTAGTGTTAGCATTACTAACTTATAATGACAATGATCTCGTTGCACGCTTGGCATGGAATTGGAGTGAAAATCGAGGACGATGAAATTATTTCTAACGAAGCATTCACGTGTTCTTATTCTATGAACCTAAACGTCCAATTTTGTGATGAAAATCATACATTATGTCTAAAATGCAAGTAGTAGTAATAGTAGTAGTGTAGTTAGTTTATCATTCAATAAAGTGAATAAAATGAATTTTGGAGGTGCTACGATACTTTATTCTAGCATTGCGTGAGGGCACGGCAATGCTTTAGTATAGGGGAGTGATGAGACTGCTTTTATACATAGTCTCATCGTCCATATCGGGCTTAAAATGCATAAAATATCATTAAAACTGCCAAATATATGCTCGTATTTGTTGCTTGTGTATTTTAGGTACGAATATTGAGGAAAAGACAAAAAGATCACAAGAATCAATCAGAAACGAACACGGGAAACGAAGCCGCACAATGAACCGGACCTGAGTATGGAATTTCCAAAATGGTCCTTGAAGAATTGAAGATTGTCAACATTGATCCCTCATCTTTTGAAGACTTGGCATTTTATACCCTTGCAAAACTCATAAATTGCATTGAGGTCCCTTAAATGTCAAGAAATTACATTATGAGCCCTTGAAGATTGCCAAATATGCATTAATGGTCCTTGTTTAAAGTTTGAGAAAAGGGTGTGCCAAAAATGACAAGTGATGTAAAGTCATTTATAAAGGAATGATAGTTTGTTGCTGTTTAAAACAAAATGAACAAAAGAAAGGAGTATGGGGACTGATTTTGCCAGACAACAAAACCCACACATCCAATCATAACATGCCACCTCACCAAAACCCGACCCTACCCAATTACCCTACCCATTAACCCGTCCAAACCTAGCCCACAACCCACCACCAGGTTTATTAAATAAACCAGTCAAACCCTAGTCAAACCCTTATTTTTCCCACCCAAACATGTTTTTTAAAACTAAACTTTCCCAAAACAGATTAAATACTCCCTTAATCACCACATAAACCCTAAATTCCCCAGTTCCAATTAAGCCATAATCAAAGGGTTTTTGCCTTAGCTTTTCCAGATGGTTAATTTGTGCCTTTGTCACCAAAACCTACTTAAATAAACAATCACCACTCAACCCATGTGACCACCCCATGGTCCCCTGCACCCGTCCCTTTCCACAAAACCCTAGGAGGGGACATGATAAACGTCTAAGATCAATTCCTTTGTCCTTAAGGACTAACAAACGTCCAGGATCACTCCACAAACAGCTATACAACATCAGGCAATCACATGTGGTGATTTTGACCAAGATTCCCCAAGAAGACCAAGGGCATTCATGGAAATTCGTCCATTAGGGTTTAGCATTTGTTCAAGTATCTAGAATCATCTATGTACGCCTATAAAAGGCACTAGGATTTTACTTTTCCTCTTGTTCCAGTTTTTCTAGCTAAGTTCATGTAATGCCTTTTTAGAAATATAAAGTTTGGTGTTTTTATTGAAATTAAATTGTAATTGCTTTTATTTTTTTTAAAAGTTTGGTATTGGATTAGCTAGATTCTGAGTTCCATTAATCGTTTGATAAACACTTTGTGTGTTTGAGTTTTCAAAAGGTTTTGAAAAGTTTTTAATATTTTCAGAAATCCAAGGGTTTAAGGAAGTGAAAGTTGAATTGGATTCCTGTTTTTCTGAGATTTTTTTTGTTTCAAAACGTGTTAAAAGGTCTAAGGTTTGTTGGTTTGTAGGTTTGAAAAAGGTTATTAAGAAAAAAATCAGAAATATTGGTATATTGCTTTTTGTTCTATTTTTCTTAGCAGGTTTCACTTGGAACTTGTTTTGACCAAGGTTCTGCTCAGGCCCCAGCCTAATTGGAGGTGACATAGCAGTCACTGAGGGACCTGGATGTAGGTCCCTCTAGGTAGCATCCTTATTTCCCTTTTCCTTTTTTAGTTTTCAGTTTTATATGTTTTTTTGATGAATTTTTGTGAAGCTGCTTGTTTGTGTGATTTTGCTGTTTGAACATGCTCATTTGTGCCTAATATGAATGTTAGTAGTGATTAGAATCAATTTGGTTTGGATTTAAGGTGATTTGGTTAAAGAAAAAAATCATTTTCAGAAGTCAAAGGGGTGTTTGGATTAGGGATTGAAGGGGTTTTAGAAGATTATAAACCTGTTGATAACCACTCTCAGTCATTCTCTTGGGTTATTTGGATATATTGTATGGTCCTTGTTCATTTTGTGTGTTCAAAATACAAGATTGCATGCTTAAATTTGGAAAACTGCCTCAAAAATTCAGTAACTGCTTTTGTGCATGATTTTCTATGAATTTTGCCTTCAAATTTGGTAGTCTGCTAGATTTTAGGTCTGTTTAGGGTTGAGTGTTGCTTGTATGTCATCTGGAGAGCTTATGTGCAAGATTTTAGCAGTTAAATCTCACTTTTGTGCCAAGTAAACCAGTAACAGTCACCAGACCAACTTGTAGCTTAATCAGTAACTTCTTGTGCCTATTGTGGGGGATTTTGTGTTAGGACTTTCTTGTTTTTTGTGTGTAATTTGACTCCTTATACTCAACTGAGTATAAGGGTGCCTTTTTGTCCAAAAATAAGCCACCAAATAAGATCTCCTGAGCTTATAGGTCAACTGACCAAAATTTATAACTAGCAGTGGGAACAAACTTCCCACTGGTAGTTCTCAAGTTGGTACTGCCAAGCAACAAGACAAAACCAGCAACATGTCACTATCAGTAATCTTGGTTTTTTGTCTCTAGTGCCCTTAATTGGGAATTAGGACTTGAAACTTGTTTTGAATTTTTTCTAATTTTATTTCTGATTTTTCTGTTTAATTAAAATTTTTATTACTATTCATTTACTATTTTTTACAATTATTAGCTATTTTAATTAACTTTTCAATTTCTGTTTTTTGCATTTAGTGCCAAAAATACTTGTTTTTTAGTTTAAACATTTTTGTTAGATTTAGAAAAACATTTTAAGAGTTTTAGTATAAAAAGTTTTCACTGTTCATCTTTTAATTATTTTTTAAAATTAATTTAGTTTAATTAGGGTTTAATATTAAACTGTTTTTGTCTTTTAGTGGTAAATTTAATATTTTTCCAACTTTTTCAATTTTCTACTGTTCATTAGAGTAAAATAGGATTTTTAAATTTGGTAAATTATTTTTGGCATTATTTTATCATTTTTTATAATTATTTTAGTTTAAAAATAGTTTTTAGTGTTTTAAAAATAGAAAAATAGTTTTTAAAAATTAGGAAAAATACTTTTTAGTCTCTAGATAATATAAGTAAGTTATTTGTTCAATAAAATAATATTTTGGACATTTTGATTAATTATATTTAATTTTAGGGCTTTTATTAGCATTTAAAATTGAATATTTAATTAATAAAAGGTTTTAAACTATTTTTATTAGATTTTTATTCTTATTTATATTATTTTAGACTTCTTTTAGCTTTTAATTAATTTTTAGGTTTAAAATTTTTAATTTTGTAGTTTTTTACGGTTTTACGTGAACGCCTTTTCGTCTTAGCTCGATCCGTCTTCGTAACCGTCATTTCTTTCTTGTTTCTTTCTTATTTCTATTTTCTTTTCTTCTCAATATAATCACAAACATTAATCAATTCATTACACAACACACTAGCCTCCTCGAGAACGAACTCATTCTTATTTTGGGTCATTCACACACGGTTTTCCTATATCGTCGTGCCTACTTGCCCTATATTTTAGTTGCTTGTTTTTCCTAAAGCAAGTATCTAATTTTACAACCATCATTGATGCTTCAACGAAAGCTCTTGAGCCGTGATTTGCATCGGCGCAATCGGTCCTCCTCGTCTATTCATTGTTGGTTGACAAATTCCTCCATCGTTCGAAGGTCTGATTGAGGGCCATGGTTGTTATTATTCATGTTGAGGTGAGTTGGGTTATTATTGTTGTGCACACCAGCCATATCAAAATCTTCAAGAGTCTCAGGCTCAGAATAAGACGAAGATCTAGTACGCATACACCTGCAAAACAAAAAGATAACAAAGAAATAGAAGAAATATATTTACGTAAAAATAAAATCTTTTTTGGCACAAAACTTTTGAAAAATAAATGCTTTTTATGATTTTTAAATGTTTTTGGATTTTTGAAAATTTTTTAATTTTTATGGATTTTTAAAAATTTTTGAGCAAGAAAAATAACGTTCACGAGTGAACGGATCCCAAAATCCAACGCGTCTCTCACAGAAAATCGTTAATCTTCACGAAAAGAGCCGGCAGTGGCGCCATTTTAATAACTAAATTTTTATTAGGTTGAAATCGTCTCGTCTCGATTCGAATTGAAAAAGGTTGAATGTGTGACTCAGTTGTTCTTGGTGGAAAAGAAATAGATTTGGTCGTTGTTTAAAATGAAATTGCAAAACTTTAACGTAAATGACAAGGTAAATAAAGCTAAAAATGATTAAAAGATAAATGGTTAAAAATTAAGACTTTAAAAGTAAATTAATTTAATGATGAGAAATTAAAGCTTGACGAAAAGTAAATTTGAAAACTTTAAATAAAATGCAAACTTAAAATAATTCTAAGGTAAAACAAATTTAAAATGACACTTTAAGAAAATTGTGGGAAAAATAAACGATTTAAAACTAAACAGGAAACAAGAAATAAAACATAAGTCTGGAAACCAAATACTGAACCCAAGTCGGAATAAGTGGGATTTAAACCTAGTTCGGAATACACATGCTAAACCTAAGTCGGAATCAAAATCATGAACACAATCTTGAATCCAAGCCTCTGACGTAATTCGGAATCCAAAATGTAAGATCTAATTTGGAATCTCAACAAGAACTTAGTTCGGAATCCTGATGATCCATCTAATTCGGAATGCTGGTCCCCTATATAGTTCGGAATAGTGCAATTGCACTCAATTCAGAATGCGAATCACACATGTAGTTCGGAATAAGAGTCCAGGACCTAGTTCGGATTATGTTATGCCGAACCTAGTTCGGAATAAGTGGTTCTGAACACAATTCGGGATACAGGCTTCTAGGTCTAATTCGGAATAAAGGACTATGGAGTTAATTCGGGAAAAGGGGAATTGTACATAATTCGGAATATGGAGATGAACACAGTTCGGAATAAGCTAAAATCTAAGCTAAGTCTGAATAGACAAAAAAACAGTAAGTCGGGATATTAGAATGCAATACCTAGTTCGGGTAACTAGGGTTTCAACAAAACCTGAATTAGATCAAAATAAGCAGAAACTAAAAATAAGCTAAAACCAAATAAGCACTTATCTAAAAGTTTAACCAAAATGATTATAAGAAAAAGCAAATAAGCCAAAATTTAAAAACTAATAAAAACACTAAATAATCAAAATATTTAAAATCAACTTTTTATAAAATAACTTTTTAAAAACACTTAATTAAAATAAAGAAAAGCACACAATAAGCTACAAAATCAATAAGCTAACACAATCAAAAACATAAAAACATAACAAACAATCAAATAAGCATAACAATAAGCACATAAGCATAAAGATTAAGCAAAACAAGAAAGGTAGAATGAGAGATTAATTAAAAACTTGATTAAAATTAAAGATTCAACAACAAAATTAAAAACTTACTTGAAATAATCTTGAAATTAAAGAACAATTAAGTAAATGACAATATGAAAGTGCAAGTGAATAAAATGGAAAGACTAAGTTGTAAATTTATCTAACACCTCCTAATGTGTCATTAGGCACCTCCTAATGTGTCATTAGGAGGGTATTTATAGGAGGATTAACATGTGTTGATGCTTTCTTCTTTCTTATCGTCTTTTCGTCTTTTAAATTCTTCGACTTTCTCGACGTTGTCTTGGGATTTGTCGATATAACTTGAACTTGTCTTATAATTTCTTCATATATTAGACTTGAGTTCTTCGACTTCATTAAACTTCTGTCTTTAGACTTTTTCTTCGATAAATCTTCAGAATAGGCCTTGGACTTCCGTTCTTTTTGTACTCTTGATCTTTTGACTTCGTTTTTTGTCCTTTTTTCTTCGATAAAAGCCCGTGAAAGCCCATGTTTTCTTCCCTTATCATATTTTGGTCCTAAAACACAATAAAAACGCAAACCATGCATAATTCCGACATTTACGACATAAAATACACGTTTTGGCTTGGTTATTATGATAATTAAGTGGTAAAAGGATAAGTGTTTTCACACTTATTAAGGACATTCATGTAACATTTCCTTAAATCGTTCCCATGCCATAGAAAAACTTTCATTAGGTCTTTGAGTAAACCTTGAAATCTCATTTTTTAAATGTGTCGGCTTAGATGGTAGACGAGATCACCCCATGTCAAAATCGAATTTGGCGGTTCTTTCTCGAGCCAAATTTTTGCGGGTCCATCTAAAGAGTATGGAAATAACATCATCTTAATGGCATCGTGTGGAACCTCCTTAAACTTGCTTGTTGCACTGTGACGATTGAAATTCCGTATGTGATAATGTGAGTTGTCTTTTTCATGTCCGCGAAACTTGTTTGCTTGTAGCATCGACATTAAACCCGTCTTGATCTCGAAATTCTCCGCAAGGATGGCGGGAATCACAATAGCTTCTCCAAAACCCTCGGTGGATGCTTGAACCAACTCCATCATAGTACGATTAGCCATGGTGACTATTGGTTCTACAACGGGTTCGACAATTGGAGTTTCTTCTTCAATTAAAGGATCTTAGTTTCCTTCCTTTTGATGACGTTTACGAGCACATTTTGCTTGATTACGAGTTTGCATAAACGTGAAGTACAACGTGGAGGTGAGCAAAGAAGATTCTTTTGGGGTTTTTGTGAATTTTGATTTTTTTGTGTTTTTGATTGTTTTTAATTTTTTTGGATTTGGTATTACGTAGACAAAAATCTACCAATCTCTCCTCGAATCAAACTCTTGATTAAAGGAGCCTCAAAAAATGAAAACGATCATGTGGAGTGAACGCCTTCGATGACTTTAGAACGTTGGTGGAACACCAAAACATTCAAGAGGTTTTAATCACAAGAAATCAAGCAAATATATATGATATGTAATAATACTTTGGGCGGCAAAACCCTCGATTAGCTTTCAAAATCAAATACACACAAGTGAACGGGGGAATGAGGTGGCGTAAAGCACTTAGTACCTAACTTCCCGTTAATGGCCTTTTATAGCACGTTGCCTATCTATACACCTTAAAGTTCGTATTTTTCTAAATCAAGCTAAAAGAAAGTATTTATCTATTTTTGCCTTTTTCTTTTGGTTTTGTTGGGTCCACTAGATGTGGATCTTGCAGCCTGTCAGGAACGGTGAACGACTTCTGTAATCACAAGTCTATTCACAGAGAGACTCTATACACAATATAAATGTGGAATACAAATATAATAAAGAAGAACAGAATAACTATAAAGACTTGATCCTTTCTAAGGATTTCTAATATTGATAATGACTAGAACTACGTTTGATGAAGGTGTGTCTAACCCTTCTGCCTCAGGTTCCTTTTATACTACAAGGAAACCCTAATACATCATTAAACAAAACATGTAAAACTGATATGCATATCCTTTCCTAACATATCTCATGCATATCTTAACAAAATAATAAATAAATAATAAAGTTTGACTTTGACTAGGACCAGGAGCACGACTTGCTCCTACTACTAGTAGGACCAGGAGGAACTACATACCTCCTAGTCTACCTATTACATTTAACTATTCCAATGGTCCTAACAATCCTCCCCTAAACTTGAATTTGACCTGTTGAGTTCAAGTTTCCTGGTAAAACGTGCAATAATGCTCGAGGATTGAATCAACAAAAGAAATAGCAGCATCAGCAAGACAAGTAACAGAAGAACCGCCGCAACATGAAACACTAGAAGCTTCTCCAAAGCTTGAAACAAATCAGCATCGTGTTGAATCTTTACAGCAACATGAGCAGATTTGATGAGCCTTTACCAAGTAGCTGCTCGCTCTTGGGCTAGCCAGTCTTTCTGGTGGAATAAGCATCACCCTGGGAGACCAGAACCCAGCCCAACTCTTAGAACGTGAATCAATGGTGAGTGGGGGTACCTGATTATTTTAGGCAAACCATCACAGCCGTCAACGGATTTGATATGTCTTTAACAGAAGTCGTACCCCTCTTGACTCGCCAACTCTTAGCAATGAAGCATCGGTGAGTTGAAAACCCTATAGCTTTAAGCAAGCTATTACAGCTATCAACGGATTTGATAAAATCTTTAACAAGAGCCGTACCCCCTTGGATTAGCCACTTTTCAGTCTAGGACCATGGCAAGTGAAAACCATCCAGTTTTGGGTAACCTGGCAACCATCAACGGATTTGAGAATCACACCAGGAGCCGTACCCTCAAGGTGAATCAACTTTTTCTTGTCGGTGAGACATGGTGAGTTGAGGACCATTTGTTGTGAGGACCAAGTCCAACACCAGATGAAAACAGTAACCAGCACAAGTATGAATCAGCAACAAGAACCCAAAGTGTGAATCAGCAGATGGTATTATATCCACAAGTGTAAAATCCATGATATGTTTAAAGTATAAGCAGATATTATATAAAAAGTATAGTTTTTTTTTGTTTTTTTTATATTTTTTTTATTGAAATCAATTTGTGTTAACTATAATGAATGAAAGTCACCAATCACTTTACATATTGGTGAAAAAAAATGTTAATATTAACAAATGAACAAAAACACAAAACATAAAACTTACAAACCAACCATTTCAGAGACCAGAAGCAGCCATCTTATCAGCTTTCAAACGAGCCTGGATCCCTTCCACCAATGCAGTTGCCATAGAAGACTCATTCGCGGAGGGGGCATTAGAAATCTGCAAGTGACAAGCCAACATAGTCTCCATCGAAGCAATCGTCAATGGATAATCCAAGTCTGTGAGCATGAATACCATATGACCAGATTCCAACTCTAACATATGCACACCACAACCCGCATATAACTTCCATCGCTGAATAACCCATTGCAGATGATCCTTCCAGACACCAGAAATAGGAGCATGGGGAGGGGCATCAAGCATCATCTTTAAATCAGCCCATACTCGCAGACCAGGCCAGGAAGACACAGCATTAGGATCAACAGGCATGCCGGTACCCACAAACCCATATAAAGCCATAAGATCCTTACGATCCGCCCAAGACAAAATACCCTGCAGACCCGAAGCAAACCTAACAGACCCATCACTAAGAGTAATCCTATGAGATACCATACCAGGAAGATTCGTGGAACGCGCAACCGTCCAACCAGTAATATATCCATTACCCAAAGGCAAATAGAGTCACTATCAGAAGCTGCATCAATAAGATTTTCGGGAGCACGCTTCTCATAGGGAACCGTCTTGCCACGTCGAACACGTCGAGCCATTTTCTTGCGCAAGGAACGGCGAGGTGTGGGATCACTAGGCGAGGGTTCAACCTTTACCTTTACCTGAGCAGCAGAAGTGGGAGCAGTAGAAGTAGAATCAATAGTTTGCCCACCCAAAGGTTCAACAGGAGCTGCACTAGAAGAAGGAATAGGTTGAGAACCATGCACTGGTGGTGATTGATAGGTGTAGAAATACGCGTTTAGGAAAACAACGTATAAATGCGGTAAGTATTAATCGACACGATTTAGGAAAACCGTGAAGACGAATAAATTCCAAGTTCGTTCTCGAAGGAGGTGTGTGTATTAATGTGCCAATATATAAAATAACAATGTTTGGATTAGTGACGTTTTTGGTTTAGAAGGAGAAAAAGTAAAGACGAGCTACGACTACGATTACACTATGACGATTTAACGTAAAACGATGACGTAATTACGTAAAACGTGACAAAATTAAAAATTAAACCTAAAAATTAATTAAAATATTAAACTAAGTCTTAAATAATATAAATAAGAATAAAAATCCAACAAATATATTTTAAAACCTTTTATTAATTAAATATTCAATTTTTAATGCTAATTAAAGCCCAAAAATAAAATATAATTAACAAAATGCCCAAAATATTATTTTATTGAACTAATAAGTCACTTATATTATTTAAAGACTAGAAACTATTTTTTCTTGAATTTTAAAAACTAATTTTCTATTTTTTAATCACTAAAAACTATTTTTAAACTAAAATAAACATAAATAATAATAAAATAATTCCAAAATTAATTTGATAATTTTAAAAATCCTAAATTATACTAATGAACAGTAGAAAATTGAAAAAGTTTAAAAAATGTAAAAATTTGCACTAAAAGACAAAACTGAATGGTAATTGAACCCTAATTAACCTAATTTAATTATAAAAAATAATTAAAACATTGAAAAGTAAATATTTTTAAACTAAAAATCTTAAATTAATTTTCTAATTCTAAGAAAAATTTTAAAACTGAAAAATGTTGATTTTCTACACTAAATGACAAAAACAGAAAGTTAAAAAGTAATTAAAAATAGCAATTTAATCTAAAAAAATATAAAATGAACAGTAGCAGAAAATTAAATTATACTGAAAAATCAAGAATTAAAAAAGAAAAATAATGGAAAAAGAATAAAGACCTAAAACCTAATTAAGTTCACAAAAGACAAATTTTTAAGATTGTGAAAGTGACACTTGGTCACTTTCTGTCCTTTTGTGCAAGCAGTGGAAACAAAAGCACTAGCAGGGGTAATGAAGTTCCCACTGCTAGTGCAATATCAAGGTCTGTGGACCTTTGTGGTTGTAACTTGAGCTATGATTAGTATTGTTGGACAAAAGGGCACCCCCACACTCAGTGAAGTGTGGGGAGTCAAGATAAACAGGAAAAAACACAACTCAAATACAAAAATCAAGCACAAGTGGCCATATACAATTACTTGTATACAGAAAAGGGGCCTTGGGTCCTTTGCTGATGCACTTGGCAGTTTGGTGAGTTTTGGGCTCACCAAACTTGCTCAATTCAATCACCAAAACACACCAGGACCTAACACAATCCTCAATGAACACCTTTCCTAACAACTAATCAGACTAGATACTTCAAATCATCAAAATGAAACAGAAAGTCAAGCTTGCTGATTTTTACCTAGTTCTACCAGATTTTAAGCATACAAATTCACTTATCCTACCAAACTTGAAACAAAATACCAAAATAATCCTATTACTACCTTGTTGAGTGTGTTTAGGCTGTTTTTAAACCAAATGAATGCCAATCACCTAACTTAATAAGCAGACCCAAACACCCCTTTAAAATCAGAAATCACCAATTAACACACTAAATCTATTTCAAAGAGACTTAAACTGATTCAAATCTACTTGAGCATGCATATAAAGCCTAAAAAAACATATTAAAGCCAGGGAAATAACATAAGAACAAGTTCTACACACAATCACATAAATATCATATAAAATCTCAAAAAAAAATGCCAAAAGAGGTTCAAGCCATTACCAGGCTGAGGCCTTCCAAGTGGATTGTTGGGAGCTTATATGAGCTTATGGGGTGTAGAGAAACCCTGCTGAGGTTCAACAACAGAACCAGGGTTGCAATATCTTCAAGAAAGAAATGAAGAGAGGTGATGATGATGCTTGTTTCTTGCAACCTGCACACTCACCACAAAACAAAGAACAAACAGAAAAAATGACTTGTGATAAAAGCCAATAAGCTATAAAGCAAGCTTATTAACTAAGCTAGCTTATAGCTTATAGCTATAATAAAAAAAATTGAAAAAACTGACTTTTCTTCTTAAATCTTTTTGGAACTTCTAAAAACTTGTAACCAACTTATGAAATCACTCAAAAAGAATTTCCACTTTCACTTCAATCCTTTTTAAAAGATTCAAAGTTAAAAACTTTTTCAAGAACTTATGAAAAACGATTTTCTGAAAAATCTCTTGTGAAATAATGAAGCTTCAAAACACTTAAACTAAATTTGTAATTTAAAAAAAACTGATTAAGCTACTTTAAAACAGAAACATGGAACTCAGTTTTGTACACAATTCAAGGGGTTCATTTTCATTAATAACTTTAAAAAGATGTACAAAAATCTGGAACAAGAAACCAGGTCACATGTTGACCTTGGTATTTATACTACTACTTGGATGAAACCCTAGCTAAGTGAAGTTCCCATAACACCCTTGGATCTTTGAAGCATATTCCTTGAACTTTAAACCATTCTGGATGATTCTTGACTGGCATGTGAAGTGACAGGGGTGTAGAAGCAATCTTGGCCGTCTATTTGTTGTGGAGAGCACGCATTCCATCTGGATCGTTGATTTGGTCTTATACTTTGAAGAAAAGGTGAAAACCCGTGACCTGTGATGGCTGTGGGGGGGACAAGAGTAGGGAGAGGTCATTTTCAGCATGTGGGAGTGTTCTTTATTGCCCATTAACCAAAACCCCCAATGATAATTATCCTAATTTATGATAATTAATTTCCTGGAAAACTAGGGTTTATCATAAGAACAGGGAGGGTTGAATCTGATTTGGGATTAAGGAATGTGTTTCCCACGCTAATCTTTTTTAAACAAACTTATTTAAGTTTGTTAGTTTAGGTTTAAGTGGAATCAGACGTGGATGGAAAGGGAAACGTGATTGGCTGGTGTGGGGAGTGGAGTGACGTGTAGGTTTTTGGTTGGTGGGGAAAGTTGTGGTGTCTTGGCACAAATGGCTCCTTGATTCCCAAACTTTTGCTACTTTGAATTAAAACAGCCAAATTTTTAATCCTTTGTAAATAACTTTGGCCATGTTGCTGAAAATGGCACAAAGGTTCTTCCATCTTTATAACAAGGACTATTAATGCAATTTGATCATAATCCAAGGGCCAATGATGTATATTATCCATACTTTAGGGACCCCATTGTATATAATGAAAGATGAGGGGTATAAAGTGACAATTCTTCAATCTTGGAGGACCAATCTTGCCAATCTTCAAAACTTCAAGGGTAATTATGGAAATTCAGGATTCGGGTCCGGTTCTTTGTGCGGCTTCGTTTCCCGTGTTCGTTTTTGCTTGATTCCTTTGATCTTTTGGTGAATTCACGATATCCGTACCTAAAATACATAATGAACAAACACAAGCACATATATGGGTATTTTGATGATATTTTAATCGTTTTAAGCCCGATTTGGACGATGAGACTATGTATAAATACAGTCTCATCACTCCCCCATACTAAACCATTGCCGTGTCCCCACACAATGCTAGAATTAAGTATCATACCACTTCCAAAATTCATTTTATGATGACTTTTATTCAAGACATAAATTTAAATAAACTACTACACGCGTTTTAGACATAATGTATTGTTTTCATCACGATTAAGTGACTTTTGGGATCATAGAACAAGAACACGTGAATGCTTTGTTAGAAATAATTTCGTCGTTCTCGATTTTCACCCAATTCCATGCTAAGCGTGTAATGAGATCATTGTTATTATAAGTTAGCAACACGATCACATCTTATGAGTGTTAATTACGAACCTAAACTCCCTTATTCCTACTTGGTATCTCTTATATTTTATTTTTGTCTTAATGATCACGAGGATACATCATTGACTTATGCGTGAATAGAGATTAAGTCTAAAAATAGAAACTTAACGGTGTAACCAAAATCATCAAATTAATAATCCATCCTAATAGACAACGATGTCAAAAAATTAAGTCAACAAGAAGGATCGATAAACACGGTTTTATAACGGTTTTGAACATGAGACTTATTACCAAGACTTTTATACGCCCCCTAACAGAAGGGCCTTATTATCTTTGGTTTACCTCCATCTTTTATTCAACTTCGCCATGAAGCTTTTATTATGACTTCGGTCTTGCCTTGCCTTTTATTATCCGCCTCATCGGTGGTTTTATTAGCCAAAGACGTATATCCTCACGCTAAAGCGAACTTTGGATCTTTAAAGCTTCGAAGATTAAGGCTTGATTCACTTTCAATTTGGGCATAGATTTTGCGGCCTTGTGAGCTTCAAATTTTTGCTTAATTTAGGTGAGCACTTGAAATCTTATTCTTAGGTGAAGCTTTCAATTATTCGGGTGCCAATACTTCAAAACCGTGACGCTGGCGATACCTTAATGTTTTCCCAATTTAATTACATGGAAGATACCAAAACAAATTAGAAACCAACAATAGTGACTAACCCGCCAAATCAATATTTATTAACAATTTATTATCCAAAAGCGTTGGGAGAATAAGCTAATAATTACTACACATAAGATTGTGACGATTACGAGACTTATAAATAACTCTATAACTTCTCGTCCTCATTTAAGAGACTTAGCCTAAAAAGTTAAGGAATCGAAGCTAAGTGCTCAACACGCACGATCGAGTCAAAAATTACTCTCGTTCTCACCATCGGAAAACCTACATTCGTGTCTTAAACACTTATGAAAAACAAGAAAAAATTTAAAATTTGGCCATTTTTAGCCTTATTTTGCATAAAAACGATAACAAAAAGATGAATATTTGGATTGCGTGTTGACGTAAGCAAGGTGAAGTATCTACTCACCCCCCCATACTAAAACTAAACATTGTCCTCAATGTTTCGAGTCTAGGGGTGTAAACACCCCCATACTAGAGACGAAGTCGAATGCTTAATCTCGAGCATGGAAAGGGTAAAATGAATAACCTAAAAGCCGTTTATGAATTATGCTAATAAGATAAACGTTAGAACATAAAATGATATCATCGGATATCGGAACCTCCAAAGGCAACAATCGAAGCTCGAGTGATCCATAAAACGAACACGAGAGGCTTCAACGATGACGATGAACCTAATGAATCACAATCACAAACAACCACGAAACAAAGGTAGGAAGAGCACAAGTCCCCTCGTTACGTTAACTAAGAAAGCAATAATATGTACATGGATAAGCATGAGCATCCCCCACGAGGCACCTTGTTTTTGATAACTGAGTCAAAAGCTCGACTCGAATCCCCATAAATGTGATCATTTAGGGATAATCTTGGTATGGTCATTTTTGGTGGGACTTACATGTAATCAAGGCCCAAAAGTACGTGGAGTACTTTAAAAACCCGATACACGTATACCGGGGTCAAAGATAGCGTCCTCGTTTTCGGATGAAAGATGAAACAATGCCACTTCGACACGTGCCAAAACCCCAATGGGGTAGAAGAAAAGAGATAAGAAGTAAAAAGGTGGGGCAATGGGTAAGGCAACATAATGAGCTACTCGAGGTAGACCCACACCAAGCAAACGAAAAGATTTTCCATTTATTGCATCGGTGGAAGACCGAGATTTCCCTTTACAAGCAATTCCGGGATCGTAAATCTCGTCCTCGGTGGAGAAATGGGAGGGAACATTTGGGGCTTCCCTACACTAGATCCACACCAACCGTCGTCAAAAGGAGTAGACGAGGTGGTAGCACTCATGAAACGCGGTGATGACGGAGTTAAACATGTAGAAAAATCTTTTAAAACATTTTTAAAATCCTTTCCTTTTTCATCGTTTAAAAACTCTTTATGAAAACCCGATTGAATAATGTCGAAAATATTTGGCGTGTCAAATTCAAAATTAGTCGCGCTAAAAATCCTCACATTTAAGTCGCGGTTAGGGGTGGTGGATTATATAAGTTCTCAAAGCGTTGATCAATAAAGAACACCGCCCCCTCGGGGTCTACATACTCGTCATCGTCGATCTCATCGATTTCTTCATCAAAGATAGGCTTGTCAAACCACGGTTTGTCATTCCCCTCCTTGAGTATCTTAGAAACTCTCTCGAAGAGATCACGATCAAGCACGAAACCATCATTCTTTTGTGGGGATCGTTGATAAGTTAGATCCTCACGAATGTGGTAAACGTCATTCTCGAATGAGGAGTGTTTATAAGGTACTCCTCGAAAATGGGATTTTTGGTGGTCACATGAGTTGGTTCGTCATCGAAAATAAGACGTTCCAACTCATCAAGTTCATCCTCGATTTTGAAAAGATCAATCTCACTCGTAGGTGGAAGTGAAGGCATAAGAGTTAGCTCTCGTTCAATGATTTCCTCAATCTCGGGATCAAACTCATAATCATCGTACTTCACATGTTTCTTCTTAGGAGAATCAAAAATAGCATGTGGATTTCAAAGTACGTGATCAAGCTCGGCAAAATCGCCATCGTCATCGTCAAAGAAAGAGTCGATGTGAGCACTCACAACCATGGACTTACAAGTCAAATGACTATGCTTAGGTGACTTTTCTAAGACGAGAGGATCGATGTCGATAAACCCTTTAGCCTCAACGGGTGTTGGGCTAGGCAAAGGAGGCACTTCGATGGAGTTAGAAGTTGAAGCCTCAAAGACGTGGTCCATCAAAGGTGGTGAAGACGAGCCCATATTGGTCTTTGTCGTGATGGCACTAACGTCGCCCTTCGGAATTGGTGTTTCACTTGTTTCGCTAAAAACATCCCAAAGTGAGTTTTCATCCATAAATTTACACATACCCTTTTGAATTAGGTACACGTATTCTTTATCATTAAAATCATCATCTTTAAAACCGTTTTTCTTAATTCTTTCAAAACATGCATCAAGCTTCATTCTTTCCACTAAAGTAAACATTTTGAAATCATTAGAATTTGAATCATTAGGTTTTGAAACCTCGGTTTTTTCATTCTCATTAAACCCTTGGGATTTTCTAGCGAAAAAGTCTATTTTCTCATCCCCATATCTCATAGTAAGTCTCCCCTCGTGAACGTCGATTACGGTTCGAGCCGTCGATAAGAATGGTCGGCCTAAAATAATGGGACATTTAGGGTCACACTCGTAATCGGATATAACGAAATCCGCGGGAAAAACAAACTTTCCAATCCTAACATAGACATCCTCGGCTATTCCAATTGGTATAAGTGGAGTACAATTTGCAAGCTCGATTGTCATGTTTGTGGGGGTAAGCGAAGGCAATCTCATCAATTTCCAAAGAGAATGAGGCATGAGATTTATGCTAGCACCTAAATCGGCAAGGGCTAAACATCCCTCAATCTCGGAAAAATCACAAGGTAGTAGAAATTGGCCCGGATCCTTTTCCTTTCTCGGCATACGCCTTTTGGGTTTTTTAAGAAGGATCGAAGCACAAGTTTCTTCAAGGGTTACTTTGGTAAGGTCGACAAAGCTCTCTTTTTGAACCGTGGATGGAATTTGAGGTACACGAGGGTGTGCACTCTTTTCCTTGGTCGCCACGTTCACCCCATCGACTTTAGAACAAGAGGAAGTTTTAGAAGTCGAGGGTTAAGGGGGATAAAAAACACGGAATCTTTCAAGGTTAGGGGTAATCACACGACCTTCCTCACGAGACGAGGCGGCTTTACATTGTTCTTTCGGATTAGCAACGGTGTCACTAGGTAACGAACTTGATGACGAACCCGAGGCTTTGTTCATAATGGCCGAAAACAACTTTTTATATCAATTTGCCCTTGCTCAATATTCATTTTTTCCAATTTCAAAGTATTTGTAAAGTCGTTTTTCAAAGTACCAATTTCTCCCTCTAATCGTCTCATATTAGCCTCATTCGTTTTCATGAATTTTTGAAAATCGTTTGACGAACTATTTTGATTTGAATTAAAGTTCCCTTGGTTTTGATTGTTTCTTTGAAAATTTCCTTGATTCCCACTTGAAAAATTGTTTCCTTGATTATTGTTGTTTGAAAAATTCGAGTTTTGATTATTGTCTCGATTTTGCCAAGTTATATTACGACCTTGATTATAACCTCCTTGATTTTGATTCGAAAAATTTCCTTGTTGATTGTTTCCTTGAAAATTGTTGCCTTGGTTATAATTTCCTTGTTGTGATGGACCCGCGTTATTTTGATTTTGAAAATTGTTGTTTCCATTTAACGCACTCACATTCGACGTTTGGCCATCCGTAGCCGCACACTCGTAATAATTACGAGGTCCACCACAAAACGTACACGAAACCTCAACCGCTTTCACCGTAGCGGGAGCGTCTTTCTTTTGCATCTCAACGAGAAAAGACGTGAACACATTCGTCAACTTATCGACTTTCGCATCAACTCTCTCAATGTCGCGATTAGAACTACTAACATTGGAGACATTGGCAACACTCGGTGCATTGCGGAGTTGGTAAACCTTGGATCGGTTCTCGATAATTATCAATGCATCTTTCGGAGTTTTGCACAAAAAGTTGCCACCGGCGGCGGAATTCAACGAGTCTTGTTCGTGAAAATTAAGACCGTTGTAAAACGTATCGATTTGGTGCAACTCGGAAAAACCATGGTGAGGACATTGCCTAAGCAATTCCTTAAAGCGATCCCACGCGTCTCTAAAAGATTCATGCGGTTTTTGCTCAAATTTCGTAATCTCGTTTTTGAAAAACGTTGTCTTAGACGGTGGGAAAAAATAATTAACGAACTTGGAAACGAGATCCTTCCACGTAACTATCGAATTAGGTGGCTCTTTCTCGTACCAATCCTTGGCGGCACCATCGAGCGAGTACGGAAAAAGCATAAGCTTGACGACATCGGTGTTGACGTTCTTAAACTTGCTCGTGGCTAAAAGACGATCAAAATTCTGAATATGGTCGTGAGGATTATCGGCTTCACGACCTCGAAACTTCGTAGCTTGGATCAACGAAAGCATTCCGCTCTTGATCTCAAAATTCTCCGCTTCGATAGCGGGAATTACGATCGCGTCTCCATAACCCTCGGTGGGCGCTTGGATCAATTCCATCATAGAACGATTGTCGGCCATCTCCTCTACGGTTTCTTCAACAACGATATTAGGAACGTCGGTTTCTAATTCTCGTCTATGTCGTCGATTCCTTCGATTACGATTGCGTCGATTCGAAGCTTCACTAGAATTGGAATAATCCTTCGATCGAGTGCGCATGCACTAAGCGTAGAATGGGTGATAGCAAAGAAGATTCTTTTTGCGGTTTTTCGATTTTTTCAATTTTTTTTGTTTTTGATTGGTTTTTTAATTTTTTTTGGATTTTTGAATGTATTACGTAGACACAAATCTACAAATCTCTCCTCGAATCGACTTTCTCGATTAAAGGAGCCTCAAAGAATGAAAACGATCACGTGGAGTGAACGTTCTCGATGACTTTAGAACGTTGGTGGAACACCAAAACGTTCAAGAGGGTTTAATCTTGAAAACACAAGCAAATATAATATACGTAGATAATACTTGGGCGGCAAACCCTCGATTAGCCCTCTTTCTCAAAACACGCACAAGCAAGCGGAGGAAACGAGGCGGCGCGAAGCACTTAAGAGCCTTTTTCCTTTAGGTCGTGAAATACAACCGCCTTATACCCACCTTATAGTTTGTGTTAATTGAAATTAAGCCTCACGAAAGTATTTATCTATTTTGCCTTTAAACTTTTGCTTGGGATTCGAATACAATGATCGAGTGATGAAATCCCGAATCAAGGTTGCGTTTTCACGCTTTTGGAGTACTTGTATATTTATTGTGCTTACGTAGTACAATATAGTAATAATGTATTCACAATAAAAACGAAAACCAATATATCTACAATATAGTAAAAGATTGTTGTGTGTTTAATTTAGGAAAACTAAACACGATTTATTTGGATACTATAATATAATAAGGAAAAATAACAAAAATGAGTATGTACGATATTCACGCTTTCCAAAAATGAAAAGCAAAAACGCACTACTCACACAAGCACGATACTAATAATAATGGCAACACTAAACACCTCCCCGGCAGCGGCGCCAAAATGATAGGTGTAGAAATACGCGTTTAGGAAAACAACGTATAAATGCGGTAAGTATTAATCGACACGATTTAGGAAAACCGTGAAGACGAATAAATTCCAAGATCGTTCTCGAAGGAGGTGTGTGTATTAATGTGCCAATATATAAAATAACAATGTTTGGATTAGTGACGTTTTTGGTTTAGAAGGAGAAAAAGTAAAGACGAGCTACGACTACGATTACACTACGACGATTTAACGTAAAACGATGACGTAATTACGTAAAACGTGACAAAATTAAAAATTAAACCTAAAAATTAATTAAAATATTAAACTAAGTCTTAAATAATATAAATAAGAATAAAAATCCAACAAATATATTTTAAAACCTTTTATTAATTAAATATTCAATTTTTAATGCTAATTAAAGCCCAAAAATTAAATATAATTAACAAAATGCCCAAAATATTATTTTATTGAACTAATAATTCACTTATATTATTTAAAGACTAAAAACTATTTTTTCTTGAATTTTAAAAACTAATTTTCTATTTTTTAATCACTAAAAACTATTTTTAAACTAAAATAATCATAAAAAATAATAAAATAATGCCAAAATTAATTTGATAATTTTAAAAATCCTAAATTATACTAATGAACAGTAGAAAATTGAAAAAGTTTAAAAAATGTAAAAATTTGCAAATAAAGACAAAACTGAATAGTAATTGAACCCTAATTAACCTAATTTAATTATAAAAAATAATTAAAACAGTGAACAGTAAATATTTTTAAACTAAAAATCTTAAATTAATTTTCTAATTCTAAGAAAAATTTTAAAACTGAAAAATGTTGATTTTCTACACTAAATGACAAAAACAGAAAGTTAAAAAGTAATTAAAAATAGCAATTTAATCTAAAAAAATATAAAATGAACAGTAGCAGAAAATTAAATTATACTGAAAAATCAAGAATTAAAAAAGAAAAATAATGGAAAAAGAATGAAGACCTAAAACCTAATTAAGTTCACAAAAGACAAATTTTTAAGATTGTGAAAGTGACACTTGGTCACTTTCTGTCCTTTTGTGCAAGCAGTGGAAACAAAAGCACTAGCAGGGGTAATGAAGTTCCCACTGCTAGTGCAATATCAAGGTCTGTGGACCTTTGTGGTTGTAACTTGAGCTATGATTAGTATTGTTGGACAAGAGGGGCACCCCCACACTCAGTGAAGTGTGGGGAGTCAAGCTAAACAGGAAAAAACACAACTCAAATACAAAAATCAAGCACAAGTGGCCATATACAGTTACTGGTATACAGAAAAGGGGCCTTGGGTCCTTTGCTGATGCACTTGGCAGTTTGGTGAGTTTTGGGCTCACCAAACTTGCTCAATTCAATCACCAAAACACACCAGGACCTAACACAATCCTCAATGAACACCTTTCCTAACAACTAATCAGACTAGATACTTCAAATCATCAAAATGAAACAGAAAGTCAAGCTTGCTGATTTTTACCTAGTTCTACCAGATTTTAAGCATACCAACTCATTTATCCTACCAAACTTGAAACAAAATACCAAAATAATCCTATTACTACCTTGTTGAGTGTGTTTAGGCTGTTTTTAAACCCAATGAATGCCAATCACCTAACTTAATAAGCAGACCCAAACACCCCTTTAAAATCAGAAATCACCAATTAACACACTAAATCTATTTCAAAGAGACTTAAACTGATTCAAATCTACTTGAGCATGCATATAAAGCCTAAACAAACATATTAAAGCCAGGGTAATAACATAAGAACAAGTTCTACACACAATCACATAAATATCATATAAAATCTCAAAAAAAATGCCAAAAGGGGTTCAAGCCATTACCAGGCTGAGGCCTTCGAAGTGGATTGTTGGGAGCTTATATGAGCTTATGGGGTGTAGAGAAACCCTGCTGAGGTTCAACAACAGAACCAGGGTTGCAATATCTTCAAGAAAGAAATGAAGAGAGGTGATGATGATGCTTGTTTCTTGCAACCTGCACACTCACCACAAAACAAAGAACAAACAGAAAAAATGACTTGTGATAAAAGCCAATAAGCTATAAAGCAATCTTATTAACTAAGCTAGCTTATAGCTTATAGCTATAATAAAAAAATTGAAAAAACTGACTTTTCTTCTTAAATCTTTTTGGAACTTCTAAAAACTTGTAACCAACTTATGAAATCACTCAAAAAGAATTTCCACTTTCACTTCAATCCTTTTTAAATGATTCAAAGTTAAAAACTTTTTCAAGAACTTATGAAAAACGATTTTCTGAAAAATCTCTTGTGAAATAATGAAGCTTCAAAACACTTAAACTAAATTTGTAATTTAAAAAAACTGATTAAGCTACTTTAAAACAGAAACATGGAACTCAGTTTTGTACACAATTCAAGGGGTTCATTTTCATTAATAACTTTAAAAAGATGTACAAAAATCTGGAACAAGAAACCAGGTCACATGTCGACCTTGGTATTTATACTACTACTTGGATGAAAACCCTAGCTAAGTGAAGTTCCCATAACACCCTTGGATCTTTGAAGCATATTCCTTGAACTTTAAACCATTCTGGATGATTCTTGACTGGCATGTGAAGTGACAGGGGTGTAGAAGCAATCTTGACCGTCTATTTGTTGTGGAGAGCACGCATTCCATCTGGATCGTTGATTTGGTCTTATACTTTGAAGAAAAGGTGAAAACCCGTGACCTGTGATGGCTGTGGGGGGGACAAGAGTAGGGAGAGGTCATTTTCAGCATGTGGGAGTGTTCTTTATTGCCCATTAACCAAAACCCCCAATAATAATTATACTAATTTAGGATAATTAATTTCCCAGAAAACTAGGGTTTATCATAAGAACAGGGAGGGTTGAATCTAATTTGGGATTAAGGAATGTGTTTCCCACGCTAATCTTTTTTAAACAAACTTATTTAATTGTTTGTTAGTTTAGGTTTAAGTGGAATCAGACGTGGATGGAAAGGGAAACGTGATTGGCTGGTGTGGGGAGTGGAGTGACGTGTAGGTTTTTGGTTGGTGGGGAAAGTTGTGGTGTCTTGGCACAAATGGCCCCTTGATTCCCAAACTTTTGCTACTTTGAATTAAAACAGCCAAACTTTTAATCCTTTGTAAATAACTTTGCCATGTTGCTGAAAATGGCACAAAGGTTCTTCCATCTTTATAACAAGGACTATTAATGCAATTTGATCATAATCCAAGGGCCAATGATGTATATTATCCATACTTTAGGGACCCCATTGTATATAATGAAAGATGAGGGGTATAAAGTGACAATTCTTCAATCTTGGAGGACCAATCTTGCCAATCTTCAAAACTTCAAGGGTAATTATGGAAATTCAGGATTCGGGTCCGGTTCTGTGTGCGGCTTCGTTTCCCGTGTTCGTTTTTGCTTGATTCCATTGATCTTTTGGTGAATTCACGATATCCGTACCTAAAATACATAATGAACAAACACAAGCACATATATGGGTATTTTGATGATATTTTAATCGTTTTAAGCCCGATTTGGACGATGAGACTATGTATAAATACAGTCTCATCAGTGATGGTGATGCCATAGCAGGTGTAGCAGTAGTGGTGGTTGTGGTAGCAAAGGTGGTAGTTGTAGCATGTGTGGTGGTGGTAGCAGGACCTGAAGAAGAACTCGGGGGAGCAACCGAAGAAGTAGGTATGGTACCAACTGTAGAAGCAGCAAAAACCGATGGAATAGCAGCAAAACCAGGAGTAGTATCAGATGTAGGACAAGTAGTAACAGCAGGTGAAGAAGTGGTCACCACACATGGAGAAGGACGATAAATGAATCGCTCCGGAATTGGGGTGCTCTGATGCTTGACGATACGTTCATAGAGCGCCTTAAGCTCATCAAAAGACAAAGCCCGAACCCTGTCCCACTTCCAACCAGTAGTGAAATAGGCAGCCGACTGATACTTCACATATCGCTGCATCTGCTTTCGTGCCTCAGCTCTCGACAAAGGTCTGTGTTTGCGCTTCTCACGAAGCTATGCAGCAAGCGCCAATTGATGCTTGCGCATTAACACCATGGCCCAAGGAATACAGTTATGCTCATCCACATCCGAACCCAAAAGATCAGTGAACTGGGAATAATCCTTGGTAAGAATAGTCAACACCTGCATCCAATCGCTATCATTCCAATGCATAGCATCATGCTGCACCTGTTCACGTCTCTGCTATTGAAGCGCTTCCTCCTCAGCCCGAGCAGCTTGATCAAGTTCGGCTTGCATCCTTTGAGCAGCCTCCTCACCCAACCTATCCTCCTCAAGCTGTCTGCGTGTACCCTTGCGAGGTGGTGAAGGAGCATCAGTCATGGGAGCCTTCCCCTTTGGATCATGAGATGGACCAGCATTGGAACCAGCAGTAGGACCAGAAGCACCTTCCATTGGAGTGGGAATAGCAGCAGGAGAAGGAACACTGGAGGAAGTCGGAGGAATCGGCAAATCATCATACAATTTATCAGGAAAGGCAGCCTTTGCTAACAAAGTCAAACCATCCTCAACACGATCCGTAACCTCCTCATCATAATCAGAGTGAACCACATGCTTCTTTCATCGTCTTTGCTGAGTCTCCAAGGCTTTGATTCGATCAGCCATGGGAAGAACAAATTCCCTAGTAAGCTTCTGGTGTTGATTCAAATCTGCTTCCAAGGAAAGAATCGGTGCATGATACCTGTGCATAAGATCAAGTAAAAAGTAAGTGTAATAGGCTCCTCCGCTTTCCCACCAAGAGGACTAGGGTCAGGGAAGGCGTCATTGGAACCAGAAGCAACAGATGGGTCAACATTAGGAGCACTAACACCAAAAGGCTTATCAGAAGAGTGTGGAGCAGGACTAGGAGGGGGAGTCTCCACAAATGGAGACGAATGTGGAAATGAAGAAGGAGCAGCCTTGGAAGTGGATGGCCTTTCAACCACCACCTCCTCAACTGGCTCTTCCTCAACCACATGAGGTGCACCACCAGCATGATCCTCCTCCTCCATTGGGTCATCACCTAATTGAGGTTCCTCCTCGGGTTGTTCAACCGGAGGAACCACAACATCAGGAGGACCATGAGCCAGCCCCAACATGGCCTCAGTAAGGGGCCTCCACTCCCCGCTAAACCCATGGACCATGTATTATAATACACTTTGGCAGTAAGCTTAGAAGGCGCATGTTCAGCCCTATCACGAGGTATACAAACAAGTATATGTTGTAAAAACCTAGGATACATCAGAAACTTCTTCCTAGAACCAGCACTAGACAGATTGCAAACCATCCCCTCAAACAAATAACGAGAGAAATTAAAAACCCTACCCTGTGCTAAGCAAATGAGACCAGTAGCCAAAGGAGTAGGGAAAGCATCCCAACTCCCAGACTTGGGACTTAAACAATGAATCAGAAAATGTAATAGAAGCTTCCATTGGGGGGAAAACCGATTCTTTTGGAAGTTAAACTTCCCCCTATGATTATACCCAAGTGCAGCCATCCCCTCCAACACCTCCGCATTGGGGATGGAAACAACACCACCTTCATCTTGAAGATGAAGGGAAATTCAAATAGAAGCCTCACAAACCACGTATGAACGTCCATCTATGGTAGCATGGAGTTCACGTGGACGACCAACCACAGCCACAAGACGAGCAGAAGCCCAAAACCGACGAATGACACTATCATACACAATGGGACACACAGTAAAAGCATACCTGAGGTTCGAAGCCTCAATGAAGTCCAGAATGTTAGTGAAATCATCACGGTGTGGACCATCTCCTAGATAGGCGACCTTGTTGTGAGCAGGTTGGTATACCAGGGCAGCCATGGATCTTGATTAATAGGAATTGAATATGATTTTTGTTAGGGTGGAAAGAGTAGGATCGGTTGTGTGTGTGTTATGAGTGAGATGAATAAGTCAAGGGGGGTTAATTGACCATAAATAATGGTGGGAGTAACTGTTCATTGACCCCTAATAATGGGGGGTTGCCCTTTCAAATTAGACAGTTATTGCAAAGTAACCACTTGCCCCTTTTAACATTATTTCCAAATTCCAATTTACCAAAGTTAAATAAGAGTATAAATACCAGAATTTGAATGCGTTGACTAAAAGTCAAAGCTCACAATGGTCAATACTAGAAGCAGAACATGGTCAACAGAAGTCAATACGGTGAACAACGTCCCAAACCAGTACCAGGAGCCAACCATCACTTGACAAAGAAGGATTTTTATCCACCAGAAGCCAACCAATAATGACTAGAAGCTAACCAATAAGGACTAGAAGCCATTCATGAAAGAATATAACCATCAGAAGTGAGCAAAAACCTCCACCAGGAGTAACACACACCACCAGAACCAATGCAGTATGTTGTTAAAAGCTACCAATATGTTAGTCTGTGCAAATAAATATGTACACGAAGCCTCCCCTTAGGCTTAGCCTCCCCTCAATCCTAGACCTCAAGGATTGACCATCCCAATGTGAACCACCAAGTGGTTGAACCGAGGACCATCAAAGGCTTTTGTCAACAAATCAGCAACATTATCATCTGTATGAACTTTAAGAACCTGTATCAACTTCTTCTCATTGGCATCCCGTATATAATGGTGCCGAATTTCAATATGCTTTGTACGTTGATGAAAAACAAGATTCTTCACAATGCAGATAGTACTTTGATTGTCAATGAAAATTTTGGTGTTCATAAAATTGAACCCATAATCCAACATCTGGTTTTGGATCCACAATACTTGTCCACAACAGCTAGCAGCAGCAACGTATTCAGCTTCTTTTGAAGAAGTAGCTACTATCGTCTGTTTCTTGCATTGCCATGAAATAAGTCGTCGACCCAAAAATTGACAACCACCAGTAGTAGGTTTTCTATCATTATTAGCACCTGCATAGTCACTATCATTATATGCTTCAAGAACAAAAGGTGATTCTTTAGGATACCACAAGCCCAGTTTAGGTTGAGCCTTGATATACTTGAAAATCTTTTTAACTGCATTCAAGTTAGAAGCCGTTGGAGCCACCTGATGTCTAGAACAAGCACTTACTGCAAACATGATATCCGGACGTGATGCAGTCAAATACATGAGTGAGCCAATCATAGACCTGTACATGTGAACATTGACCGGGGGATCTGGCTCATTCTTGAGTTTGACTTTAGCAACTTCATAAGGAGTTGCTGCTGGTCTAAGAGGATCCATGTCAAACTTCTGAAGGATCTCATGAACATATTTATCTTGACTGATGAAGATCCCATCCGACTGTTGCTTGACTTGAAGACCAAGGAAGAAAGAAAGCTCTCCCATAGCACTCATCTGAAATTCGCCTTTCATCAAGTGTTCAAACTCATCACACCATTCCTTCTTAGTAGAACCAAAGATAATATCGTCCACATAAACCTGAACAAAGATAATGTCCTTGGTGTTCCTCTTAAGAAATAGTGTTTTATCAATAGTACCTCTTCTATAGCCATTCTTTAACAACAAAGTTGAAAGACGCTCATACCAAGCTCTAGGAGCCTGATGTAATCCATAAAGAGCCTTGACCACCTTGTAAACTTTCTTGGGATGAAGTGGATCTACAAAACCCTAAGGTTGAGTGACATACACTTCCTCATCAATCTTGCCATAGAGAAATGCACTCTTGACATCCATCTGAAAAACCGTAAAGCCCACATACAAAGCAAAAGCCAAAAACAGACGGATAGCCTCAATCCTAGTAACCGGAGCAAAAACTTCAGTGTAGTCAATGCCCTCAATCTGAGTGTGGCCCTGTGGGACAAGCCTAGCTTTATTCCTTACTACAATTCCCCGTGCATCTTTCTTGTTCTTGAGAATCCATTTGGTATTGATTGCTGTCTTTCCATCTGGTAAGTCAACTAGAATCCAAACATTCCGAAACAAGAATTGCTGCATTTCCTCCTGCATAGCCTCCACCCAACTTTGATCCTCAAGAGCATGAGTGACCGATCTAGGTTCCACCTATGAAAGAAAACAAGCAAACAAACAGTGTTGAAAGTCTGTATGATTATTACGCTTTTGATCTTCAATATAGCTCACAAGAGCATGATGATCAGACGTGGCCTTCTTATGCATTCTGCGTGTCGTGACAGTAGAACCAGGATCTCCTATGATTTGAGTGGTAGGGTGATCTTTGTGTGATTGCAACACTGGATTGGAAGCTACTTCCACTTCTGGTGCCAAGTTATTGAGATCCCCAACAAAGTCAGCATCATATGAAGCAGCGTTGAAAATGCCATCTATTGGTTGTTTATAAATATCATCCAGCTTGGTAGAAGACTTCTTTGATGGTTCCCCAAATAAGAAGGACTTGAGAATCGAGTATATGAAGCAGACTCACTAGCCAGAATACCAATAGGAGCTAAGCTAGCACTAGGAGTAGAAGTTGGGGCACTAGGAGCAGCTTTGTCAGTAGGCGTATTCAAGGGAAACTCAAAGCCACCTTGAGCAGCTGTTGAAGTAGCTTCTTGTTGTTGTTTGAGGAGGGTTTCAAGAGCTACTTGTGACTCCAATACATCCAAAGGAGTTGCATCACTAGGAGGAGTAGGAGAGACGGTGGTGGAGTAGGATGGAACCAAAAAAATATTATCCTCGTCATCTGAGTCAGAAAGACTAGAAGAAACACCTGTACTAGAAGTTGCAAACACTTGTGGACCTGCATCATGGTTAGTTTTGAAACGAAAATATCCTAATGAATCACTAAGATAATCAAGATCAAAATACCATTCAGGACCCTTGCCTTGGACGTTTGACTTCTCTTCAAAATACCTGAGATTTATAGTTTTAATGACCCGCTTGGCTTGGAGATTGTAGACACGATAAGCCCGAGAGTGAGCTGAATATCCCACAATGTATCCTTCATCTGCCTTGCCATCAAACTTCCCCAAGTAGTCACTAGTATTCAGAATGGTGACAGGACACCCAAAAGGCTTCAAATGAGCAATATTTGGAACTTTGGCCGTTAGGAGCTCATAAGGAGTCTTCTTGTGAGGATTGGTAATAGAAACCCTATTCAAAACATAACTTGCAGTATTAACAGCTTCTGTCCAGAACATGGTTGGAAGCTTGGAATCGGCAAGCATTGTTCTTGCTACTTCTATTAGAGTCCTGTTCTTTCTTTCTGCCACGCCATTCTGTTGAGGAGTTCTTGCTGCACTATAATCTCTTTTGATGCCTTTAGCATTACAAAGTGCTATGAGTTCTTTATTTTTGAACTCGGTTCCATTATCACAACGAATACCTTTAACCTTCTTGGACAACTGGTTCTCTATAAGGGTAAGAAAATCTCTAAGAATGGAGTAGGTCTCACTCTTGGCAGCCATGAAGAACACCCATGTAAACCTGCTATATCCATCAGTTACCACCAGACAGAATTGTTTGTGGTCAATGCTCCTAATGGAGGTAGGACCAAATAAATCCATGTGTAGTAGCTGCAATGGTTCAGTAATAAGACTAAGAGCAGTAATGGCCTTGAAGGATGCTTTATGCTGTTTGCCTTTGCTGCAAGCAATACAATTTATATCATTTCTAAATGACTTGGGAGGTAAACCAGAGACCAGATTCAGATTTGCTAGTTTGTGAATGGTCTTGAAGTTCACATGCCCCATCCTTCTGTGCCATTGAGTGGCTTCATCTTCTAAGGCTTTAGCAACCAAACATGCTAGTTGACCAGTAGGGTTGACTTCATTCAGCTTGATGCTATAGAGGTTGTGTCTTCTAGGTATTCTGAGCAGAACCTGTGAGTCATCCGGAAGTTTAAAGTCTTTGGAGAGCACAAGTGAATCAGTATCCGTAAAGAGAACAAACTGCTTCTTGTCACAAATCTGAGAGACAGATATCAAGTTGAAGTGCTGAAGTGCTTCCACATAGTAGACCTGCTCAAAATTTAGATTAGGCGTCTGAATTGTTCCTTTGCTAGTGATCCTGCCTTCACCTCCACCAAAATAGACCTTGCCGCCTTGAAATGGTACAAAGTTAGAGAGAAGACTTTAATTTCCTGTCATGCTCCTAGAGCAACCACTATCAACAATTCCTAGACTAGGATCTTGGTATGGAGTAACCTACAACAACAAGATAAAAATGCAACGTTAGTGTCTTAAGGGGACCCAAACCTTTTCAGGTTTGAGCCTGCCTTGTGGATCTTTAGTAGAGAGCCAAGAAGATTGATGAGATCTACCGTTGTTCCTTGGTTGCCTATGCATCATATGGGTATTATTGTTTGACTAAGAACAACATGCTGAGGTCTTAACAGCAGTTCCCAAACTTCCCAAACAAAAATACATGTGGTCAAAATTATGTGGATAAATTGGATTAAAATTTTGAAAATAGTTACTAGTGGTTCTATTTGTTGTTAATCCAATATTTCTCCAATGATCAGAAGCTAATGGAGAGGACCTTCTAGAAGAAGAAAACGATTGAGCACTAGGATTGAGTCTTCTAGAAGTATATGGAGCAACTCCTGGTGGACCAGGAGTAGGAAATGCTTGATGAGCAGAAGCATGTGTGTCATAAAAATCACAATCTTTAATCAAATGAAATGAACTTCCACAAACAAAACATGTTTTAATCGACCTTTTATTAGAATGACATTGTTTCATACTGCTAACATTATTACACACAATTCTAGGAGAATCAATCTTCTTAGGACTCAATAAACCAGGACCAGACATAGTTGACTTAAAAGTAACTTTCTCTTCACACTTCCTAGCACTAGTAGCAGCATGATCATTCTTCTTGGAACTTGTAGGTCTTGACTCTTCACTTGAACCACTTGATGCAGAGTCACTGGCTTTGTCACTAAAATTACACGAGACAAAGTCATTAGAATTAGTAGAACTTTTTGGGGACTCATGCATCTGTGATCCATCCAAGTCATTATGCCTAGAGGTGGGCATGAAAGTTCCAGTAAGAGGGGGAGGGACAACATGCATTTCTGCTGCTGGTTTAAACCTATTGTAACTAGGTTCTCCCTCTTCCTCTTTGTCGGCATCAAAGACACTTGAAAAAGATAAATCAAACACATCTTCTGAATCAATATATTTATCAAATCCTAACCCTCTTTTAGTCCTACCAGACATGCTACTATCGATTAATTTTGAAAGATTTTTAGGTGCCTTTTGCCATTTTTCAAATCTCAACATTGTAGCATCTAATCTTTCTTGCATCTCCTGTTTTTCTTTGATATTGGCATCTTTTACCTTTTCTGTATATTTAAGCATGTTTGTTTTGTTTTCTAAATCAATGCTCAGTATCCTAATTTTATCCTCATACTCACGTTGAGTATCTTGTTGCCACCTCTTTTCTTGTTCCAATGTGTTTAAAGAAGCCTTATAGGCTTGAACCTCTAAAAAATACTTATCATTCTGATCACTTTACTTCATTAAACTGGGACAACAATTCTGAATATTTATCATGACAACCAAGAGGACAATGTTGTACCTGAGGTGAGATGCCCATAAGAGTAAACTCGTCTGCTTCTTCTGCATCAGATAGATTCCCAGCAATCATTGCAAACACATCAGTCGAGGACTCAACGGATTCCAAAGTGGTAGTCTGATGATCATTCCAGTTGACCATAGAGTCAACATATACCAATGCCTTCTTGTCATCTTTTACCTCCTGAACCTTAAAAGCTGAGTACCTGCTCTTCTCCTGGTCATTCTTGCTAGGGCATTCCCTTGCAAAGTTACCTTGTTGCTGGCAGTTATAGCATCGAACCTTGCTTCTGTCGAATCTTGTTGGCTCCCTTGGGTTGTAATTAAATTTTCGACCTGCTTTCTTCTCAAACTTGTGAACCCTAAGAGTGAGCATGGCCATCTGCCATTTAAGATCCATTTCATCCAGGTCAAGTTTATCGACCTGTTTGAAGTCATCAAAAGCAAGTTGTTGTTGAGCATCAACATCAGCCACAAAAGAATGAAGAACGGCTTCTACCATACTACCAGACTTGGCTGTAGGATCAGGAGCAGAAGTATGCTGAAAAGTATGTTGAGAAGACACAGTATTGCTTGGGCTACTAGCATACGACATGGGACTGGATTCCATAGAACTCACAAAGGCAGAATTAGCAGGAGTGGGAAAAGAATCACTTGAATATCCTCTCACATGAGGTTCAAAAGTTTTGAGCTTATAAAATAGATCATCAAAATTGAGATAGTCAAGCCCACCTTTTGCTTTGAGAGAGATTACTACCTGATTCCATGAGTAGGGTAAGGCTATAAGAAACCTTGCATTAATATCACCATCGTCAGGCTTTGACCGAAGTTGATTCAATTGGCTCAATATCTTTTGGAACCTGTCATACCCTTGATGTAAACCTTCAGTTTCTGAGATTTTGAATTCTGTGAATTCATCTCTCAGCATGGATCTTCGCATTTTCTTTGACTCCTCATTCCCACCAACCTTTCTTTTATTCCATTCTAGATCTCTCTAGCATCATCCAAATGGTAGAAGTCACCCATGTGATCATCAGGAAGAGATTGAAGCAAAATAGTTTTTGCATTGACCTCCTTCTGAATGGCTATGAGTTCTTTATGAGTTTTAGGGTCAAGAAGAGTAATATTACCATTCTTGTCTCTTCTAGTTAGCTTCATGATGTTCCCATTCAGAATAACCTTCCAAAGGTCTTGATCAGTATTGGTGATCCACCATTCCATCTTCATTGCCCAACAATCATACTCGTCCTTTTTCAGAAGAGGGAATTTACCATTCGTGTTGGAAACCGTAGCAACGATCTGCTGAGGTTGCACAGTTTTAGGAGTGCTGTCTTCTCCTGTTTGAGTAGAAGTTGAGGCAGACATGATAAAACAAAAATGTCAGTAATAAGAAAACTTGATTCTTCTTGTACAGAGACTCTCCCAGGCTCTGATACCACTTATTGGGTCCACTAGATGTGGATCTTGCAGCCTGTCAGGAACGGTGAACGACTTCTGTAATCACAAGTCTATTCACAGAGAGACTCTATACACAATATAAATGTGGAATACAAATATAATAAAGAAGAACAGAATAACTATAAAGACTTGATCCTTTCTAAGGATTTCTAATATTGATAATGACTAGAACTACGTTTGATGAAGGTGTGTCTAACCCTTCTGCCTCAGGTTCCTTTTATACTACAAGGAAACCCTAATACATCATTAAACAAAACGTGTAAAACTGATATGAATATCCTTTCCTAACATATCTCATGTATATCCTAACAGAATAATAAATAAATAATAAAGTTTGACTTTGACTAAGACCAGGAGCACGACTTGCTCCTACTACTACTAGGACCAGGAGGAACTACATACCTCCTAGTCTACCTATTACATTTAACTATTCCAATGGTCCTAACAGGTTTGAGATTCGAATACAATAATTATGTTATGAAATCCCAATTAAGGTTGTGCTTTCACACTTTTTCAGATATTGTGATTTTATTGTGATACGTATATAATAACCGATTTTTAATTAAGAAAATTGTTCTCTCGGTGTCTAATCGAATTGATCCAGTTTAACGTGTGACACAGTTGTTTTTGGTTGATAAAAGAAAATGTCGTTATCTATTTCTAAAAAATAAACTAAAATAAAATGACAAATATAAAGAAAATAAACAAATATAAAACTTAACAAAATTGAATTTAAAATAAAAACTAAACAAAACAATTTAAAATACAACTTGACAAAAATGGAGGGAAAATGAAAATTTAAAAACAATTCAGAAAATAAATTCTAAGAACTTAATTCGGAATAAAAAATAACAAAACTCAATTCGGAATAAGTCAAGTATACAAGTTGGAAAACAAAAATTTAAACTAATTCGGAATTAATAATCAAAGAACAATTCGGAATGCAATTTTTATGTTAATTCGGAACAAGGAAAAAAAGTTTGTAATTTGAAATGTGTGTGCTCAAAATAGTTCGGAATAATTTTTTTAAATCTAATTCGGAATAACACATGTACCTAATTCGGAATACAGCTTTGAACCTAATTCGGAATATCTTATGTTTTTAATTCGGAATATATCTACGTTATTAATTTAATTCGGAATAAGACATGTAAACCTAATTCGGAATACAAAAATTAAGACCTAATTCGGGAAAAATAAACTCAACCTAATTCAGAAAGTTGGAAATTAATATACTTTGGAATTCAGATTTCAGCACTTAATTCGGAATATTTAGAATACTTACTTAATTCGGAAAAAGAAAGTAAAGAACTAATTCGGGAAAAAGGGATTTTGAAATTCGGAATAACAGGGTTTATTAATTCGGGAAAAATTACAAATAAGCTAAAAACTAATTAAGCAAATAACCAAAAATTAAGCCAAACTAATATTTAAAATAAGCTAAACAAAACACAAATAAAAAATCTAAAAACACCAAATAAGCAAAAATTATAAACTCAACTTTAAAAACATTTAATCTACCAAATCCACTCAAATGAAAATAAGCTAAACACGAAATAAGCAATAAGCACAATAAGCTATAACCATCAATCACAGAAAAATAATAAGAACAATGAAATAAGCACTTCACTCAAATAAGCAATAAGATCAAATAAGCTACATGATGATTAACCAAATCAACCACAAAATTAAAACAAGAAAGGAAGAATGAGATTACTTAAAAAGCTTGAAATTAAAGATTAAGAGTAAAGATTTAACACTTGAAAGATTAAGATGAAAAACATGAAATGAAAACTTAAGAGAGAAAGTTAATTACACCTACTCCTAAAACTTAATGAAAAACTATCTAATGATACAAATGAAAGATTTTTAGTCTATTTATTAGTGGAAGGGAAGTTGGTGTTGTTGTTTCCTTCTTTCTCTTTGTCTTCTCGTCTTTTTAATTAATTCGTCTTTCTCGATTTTGTCTCGGATTTGTTGATAGATAAAATGAAATCGAATTATAATTTCTTATTTTATTAGATTTGGTTCTTCGACTTTGTTAAACTTCCGTCTTTGGTCTTTTTCTTCAATAAATCTTCAGAATAGGCCTTTGACTTCCGTTTTTGCACTCTTGATCTTTTGATTTTGTCTTTCATCTTTTTCTTCGATAAAAGCCCGTGTGCTCTTCCTTTTTCATCTTTTGGTCCTAAAACACAACAAAAACACAAACCACACATAATTCAGACTTTTACGACATTAAGCACATGTTTTGGTCTTGTTTTTATTTTTTTTAAGTGGTAAAAGGGTGTTTTCACACTTATTAAATCCCCTACACTTGACCATTGCAATGCCCTTATGCAATGCATTAATTTCAAAGCAAGATTTACATTCTCTATCATAATTAACCCACCTTGGCCTTTATTACATACTATGATAACAGAAACTAAAAAGATAGAAAATTTCAAAATGTTTGAAGGAAGAAACTTGTAAAGAAATCTAAGACTTACATTAGGGCTTTTGGTGTCATGAATATTAATCATCCTCAAGTTTCTTGTTCCCCATACCAAGCTTAAAAACAGGATCATTGTTATTATAAGTTAGTAAAGCTATCACTTACTCATGTGGCTTAGTTATTCACTTAGACCCCCTTATTCATACGGTGTATCTCTTATATTTTATTATTGTCTTGAATGATCACGAGGTGCATTTTTTACTTATTTCGATAATTTATTTAGGCCAAAAATAAAGTAGGACGATTTAATCAATAGTTAGCTAAAGGACAAAATCTTTTAAAACTGCGTCTCGAAACCTCATAAAGTTCATATCTTGGCATAACTCGTTCCACGATTTTAGACCTTTCTCGGATCGATATTTGGCATTTACTTCATACTTCGAATATTGAGAGACGTTCTTGAAATAATGGTCTTCTCTTCATAATTGGAATTTCTTCACTTGAACTTCAAACTTAGACCACGACTTCTTCATTTTTCTTCAATATTTATTTGGGATCTTGATATACAACGATCCGCCTCCTTTTCGAACATGGATCTATTGATCCTCATACCTTGTTAGGGTCTTTTCAGATAGACTTCTCCATGATCTTTATGGGAGTAATTGCTTCTCGTCGTGTGTCTTGATCCTTCATATTGATTTTTGATAAATGATTCTTCACATCATCTTGAATCTTTAGCAACAAAATGTAGCCATCATGCCTTGTTAGGGCCTTTTTGGACTCGCCAATCTTCCCATCCCGCTTCAATAATTTATGCCTTGACTATGAACTCTAATTAATCTCGACCAAGTTTTAAACGATCTTGGGCTAGAAGCTAATAATTTTTCAAGTCGTACGACCTTATTTATTGCAATTATTTATTGACAAGCGATGGGAGAAAAAGCTTATAATTAACTCACATAAATTCATGAAAGATTACAAAACTTATAATTGAGTCTATCATCTCTCGTTCTCCACAATTTAAAATCTCAAAGAATGAGACTCGTGGATGCTTAGCCTAATAAACCAATTAAGGTCCATATGGTTAAGGATACTAGCTAGAGTAAACTCACATAAGTAAACTCGGGTTGAGTCAAAATATTCACGACGGCCTAATATATCAAAGACGTCTAAACTCACTTAAATCATTTTATATAATAATTTATTTTGACTTTATTCTAAAAATGAAATAAATACAGACGATGAAAGAAAATAACGAATCAAAAGAAAATACTACTAGGCCAACATAGATCAAAAATTTTGAAAAATGTCGAAAAATGAATTTTCCGTTTAAAATGAGGCCATATTCATGGAAAAGCCCACTTAACTTCGATAGAAATCTCCCCTACACTTAATATAAACATTGTCCTCAATGTTTAAGCATGTGGAAGTAAACTCCCCTATACTTAGGACATTATACAGATAGTTCAAATCTTGCTAAGGAAGAGATAACTAAAGTGATTCCTATTTCAACATTGATGGATATAAAATAGTGAATCAAAAGAGTTTAGGATAGAACCTGGAAGACGGGTACACGGAATCATGGTTCATAAAAAGTCATCAAAAGTGGATCTTTGAAAGCTCTAATCCATGCACATCATAAGAAACAAAACAACAAACACCTACGTGGGTTCCCCCTATAATTATTATAAATAACAGATAAAGAAGGATAGATCATCGGGTTGCCTCCCGAGAAGTGCTTGTTTTTGTTAACCGAGTCACGAGCTTGACTCGACCCCGAATACTATGCTTGAAAGCACAATAGAAGACCTTGAAGAACATCCGTCGGGGTCAAATATATGGTTCTCATCCAACAAGTAGCATATGCCTAAGGTGAAGAGCACAAACCAAAGTAGAGTAGGCGAGGATCCCTTAAGCAAAAGTTGAGCACGGTGGTAGAAGGTATGGTAAGGTGAAAGCATAGCTCCGTATTTTCCAAAAGACTTTCCTTTTATTTCATCAGATGGATACTGAGATGGCTTAAAAACTATGATACCCAGATCGAACACCTTTTCCTTTTGGGGAAAATAAGAATAACACTCAGTAGATCTTGAAGAAGATTCGCCTATATATCGCACAATCTCATCCGAAGAGGGTGGAAAGAGCGGTGTCAAAACATAAGTACTCCGAATGTTGGTGTCTTTCGGTTTCTTCTCCTTTTCAACGGGTTTCTTAATATCTAAAGGAGGGTAGAGGCCATAATCAAAATCCAAAGTAGGAGAATCATGCTCATTAGGAAAGCAAGTATTGAGAAAGGTGGCGAAATCTTCCTCAAAAGAGTAATCCTCTAAAGTAGTATCAAGCATTGTTGGTGGAGAATCCTCATCAAAAATAGGAGCAAAAACATCATTAGAAGACACAACCCTTGAAGAATTACTAGAAAGAGTGTCAACATCCTCAAAGTCATCATAAATCGGTATGTATTCATACTCGGAAGTAGAATCATCATATTCATCATAAATTGGTAGATCACCCAAATCGGAAAGAGAATCATCATATTCATCATAGATTGGTGGAGCATCATAGATTGGTGGAGCATCCAAATTAGAAAGAGAATCATTAGGATCTTCCACATGTTCTTGAAAAAGTGGATTATCATAGAAAGTCTCAAAAAGAGGATTGTTGTGTATCACAAAATCATCAAGCTTTGTAGTTTCCAAAGGAGTTGTAACAAACTCGTCTTGAAGGACATCAATCATTTTCGCCGATTATTTTCCATTGGATTTGCTTGTAATCTTCCCCATTTTAAACACTTGTTGATCATTCCCGACCCTAAGAATTAGATCACCTTCAGCAACATCAACTAAAGCTTTTCCGATTCGCAATAATGGCCGTCCAAGTATGAACAGAATACGAGGATCCATCTCATAATCAACAACAACAAAATCAACCGGAAAAGTGAAGGTACCAACTTTTACAAAAACATCTTCCGCAATACCAACGGGGTAAGCGGGAGTTCTATTTGCTAGCTCAAGAGTCATACTTTTTGGTATAAGATCGGGTAATGATAACTTCTTCCAAACACTTAGGGGCATTAAATTGATGCTAGCCCCGAGATCGGCTAAGGCAGTACATTCCTTGATTTGAGAAAATGAACAAGGTAACAGAAAACGACCAGGATCTCCAAGTTTTTTCGGACGTTCTTTGAGAATGACTATAGAACAATTTTCATTTAATCGAGTATTGACAAATTCAGCCATCTTCTGCTTCTTACTAAGCAACTCCTTGAACGTTTTAACAAATTTCGGCATTTGGACAAGTGCTTCAACAAGTCTAATGTTAAAGTTCATTTGGGAGATCATCTTCAAGAAGGAATTAACTTGAGTATCCCCCTTAGTGAGCACTTTGCACTTGTCTAACCGAGAAGGATAAGGAATATTGGGCTTAGCAGGTGTAGGTGTAGAAGGTGAAGGTTGAGAGGTTGAAGGTTGAGAGGGTGAAGGTTGAGAGGGTGAAGGTTGAGAGGGTGAAGGGTTTTTCTTGGGTACATCTTCAGTAAGAGGTGGAGACGATAACGGAGAACTAGTACTAGGGGTGATAGTAGGAGGGATAAATGGGGGTGGAGGAGGTGTAGGTGAAATAACTAGAGGAGGGGTAGAAGGTCCTACTAAAGTTGCTCCACTGCGTGTAGTAATAGCACTCACATTAGCTCTAGGCTTGGTTTCGGTTATTGAAGGAAGAGCACCTTAGGGACGAAGGGCTTGAAATATTTGGACGAATTTCCTATCCGTAGACTCTTGAATTTCCTTTAATTTCTTATCTTGTTCCGAAATCTTTTGAAGAACTAAGTCTATTTGTAGATTAGGTAAATTGAACCCTTGTTGTTGAAAACCTTGGTTTGGGTATTAGATGTATGATGGAAAACCTTGAGGATTATAACCTTGGTTTGGAAAGCGTTGATTTTGCATTTGATAATTTCCTTGATTTGCATTGCAGCCCCTCACATTTTCATTTGGTTAAAAATTAGCTCGTGGTGGCCCTTGGTTCTTATGGGTGGGTGGGTGTGGTCTTTGTTGAAAACCGGGTGGAGCCAAATAATTTGTGGAATTATAGTACAAATGATTAACATCAACATTCGGCTTGAAATGAACCCTCTCTGTGTTTTCGTAAGCATACACTTCCCCCTGAGATTGGTCATAAGCCTTATCACAATTAGCATAAGAGTGTGGCCCACCACATGTTTCACAAGTCACATTAAGAGTATTTACATGTTGACTAGGGGTGTTTTGAACATGTAAGGAAAGTTTAGTCACTATTGAAGTAAGTGCTTGAATTTGATTGGTGGTCTCACTATCACTAGTACTAGCCATAGTAGCCCTTACACTTTTAGTTTGCACTTTGGCCTTGTTTTCAATAATTGCCCAAGCCTCGTTCAAGGATTTCATAAGAATATTACCTCCCGAAGCATTATTTAGTGAATCTTGGTCATTCAAACTTAATCCATTATAAAAATTATTAATTTGATGTACCTTTGTAAAACCGTGTTGTGGACATTTTCTTAAAAGTTCCTTAAAACAATCCCAAGATTCACTAAACGTCTCACTGTACTTTTGTTCAAAAGTTGGAAGATCCTTGCTAGACCCGAATTAGGCTTAATTCGGGTTGGCTGGGCTCCGGCTCCTACACCAAGTGAAATATCTGGTTGGGATCCTGCACACTAAAACAGCACGCGTTAGGCTTACCGTAGGAATGTATCCCACGATTAGACTCCGGCGTGAGAGTAAGTAATCGGTTAGAGTTTGAGAATCGGATGAGTTGTGAGTGTATAGAATGTAATACCTTTGTGGAACCCTTGGGGGTTCCTTATATAGACAGTGAAACCCTAATGGGTTGTCACTGATGCTTCGGCCCCAAGGAAAGGATAAGTACCATAATTAGTTTGATTGTTATCTTCTAATTATGGTGAGTGTATATCCTATTCTTTGGGGTAAATCCTAATCATAGTAAGAGTATGATTCTGTCTAACCCTGTACCGGCCATGCCGGGCCGTGGGCCGCACACATGTGTGTGGTTACTGTTCATCTAAGCCCATAAGCTTAAATGACATTAATCCAACCCATCAGTAATGGGCCGTATGCGGGTAGTACCCGTGGGCCGGGTTCATGACCCGGTTGGGGACTATACGTCATCATGTCCCCCCAGTCTAGTTGTTACAGTCGTAGCCGTAACCTCTAGACTATACAATGTCATGTAGACCTGTTTGTTTCAATTACAGCTGCACTCCAAAATTCGCCGACCGGGACAAATTTAATCAACGCATTAATGGTAGTCAATAGTCAGACGCACACCTGCAAAAGTGCACCAGAAAGGCCCACCCTTGAGCCACGTAAAACTGTCAAGAAGTGACCCATGGGTCCCTTCTGACGTTTCAGAAGTCTCAGAAATCCCATCCCTTGGATGGGCGTAGTGGCTTACACGTGGCGAACATCCACGCTACCTTGGAAATCGAGGCAACCCTATATAAGGATTGGTGTGTGCTATTGTTACACATACAGTTTATATTTCATTCCGCCATTGTTATTCCCAAGCTCATTCCTTCATACCTTCGCTTCTTATCCCACGGATTTTCTCCACTGCATGTTAGATCATCACGCCTCTTGAACCCTTTTTATAAACCATGGTGAAGGACAATCCTCTTATTACGGATGTCCTTAACGTGATGCCTGCGGAGAAATACATAGACTTTTTGTCTAAGTATTATATTCCTGAAAGCGTACATCCGACCTATCCAGGTGACGGTGAAGCGATTACGGATGCTCCGAAAGTTTTTAGTAGATCTGCTTCTATATTATGACTTCCGCATAACCCAACTTCACTACATAGGGGCATGTAAGATCAATCAGTTTGATATTACCTGTTATACATGCGAGGTAACCCCGACCGTGAATCTGTTTAGGGCTTTTTACTCCCCCCAACTGGTGAATGGGTGGCTATCGTTTAAGAAACGATCCGCGAACGCCCCCTATGACTTATAAGAAACCCTTAGATTCCCTCAAGAATTGGTAGACCATTATTTTTTCCGTAGATGAGAAAGTATTCCCCACCCCTTTTGTCCTCAAAACCAAAGCACCCAAAGACTATCCTCCCAAATCCAAGGACTATAGTAGTACGGATTTGAAAATATTAGACACCCACCGTACAGAATTCAAAAGGGGCCTGCCGGAGCACTTCTTGTGCCTAGTAGGGATCAGCCGCTATTACTATGAGAGGGAGGATAGATATCCGTGCTTTCTGACCGAACGTAGGCAGGGTAGGTCTTCTACATTTTAGATGCAAAACATGTTTTATAGTACTCGTGAAATTACTAATCTGTGTGTATGCCTATATCCGCAGAGATGAAGCTGTTTGGCTTGTTACGCCAGAGCGATCCAAGAAATGTTCCTGAAGGATTACGACAACTAAAAGAACGTGAACCCCCCTTTCTTGAGGCCACCATCAATATGACTATCCCTCTAGAAGAAACAACTGAGCAACGGTCTGACGAGGAAGAGCCCGTGATCAAGAAGTCTCCTCAAAACTTCCACAATTAAGATGGTGAGAAGCTATTACTGGAGAATGCCGCACCGCACCAAGACGAGGAAGAAGAAGAAGAACTCACCAATCCAGCTGACAACCGCACCGGTGAAGAAGATGAAACAATGCAGGATTCTGGGTCGCCCAGCCATCAAAGCCCAAGTCCAGAAAGCATAAGACTAAGAGGAGGGTAGCAAAAAACTGGAGGCTGGGGCAGGGGCGCACAATGCTCCCCCAAAGAAGCTAAGGAAGGATCATCCGCGGTTTTAGGAAGGGAGCAGCGCCTCTACGGCCCAGGTCGACCCTTCACTGCGTGCAGATGAGCAAGTCTGGATGGCCACCCCTGTGATTGCCGTGGCTCCTACTATCACGAAACCCGTGAGTGGCACTACGTAAGTACCCATTAATACTCCAAAGGATATAATTCATAAACAAAACTAATGTGTGTTAGTAACAGGGCGGACCCGTCGACAGTAGCCCAAGAGAAGGAAGTGGAAAGGGAACCCTCACCTGTGACATCAATGAGACCTCCATCCCCTCTCGTAACTCATGCAGAGGAGCCACGTCCTGAGGGACCCGACACTAGCCTTCGCCTAGCCTGGAACTTGTCCAACTTAACAAGGTTAGAGGCGGAGTCTGAGTGCACTGAATCTATTGAACACATCACTCCTCCAGCGCTGGCGCAAGATTTGGATGAACTAGAGCACGAGACGCTGCTGGAGCAGTTTGATGTATCCTCCGCCCACTAGGTGACAGTTGGTGCAGCCCTACGACGTCGTCTGATCAAAGCTTTGACTAACGTAAGCCGTGCTGACAGAAAGATAGCTCGCCGCGAGGAACAGGTAGACAAGCATGAGAAAACTATCACATCCCTGCAGACAGCGTTGGTCGTGGCAGAGTCAACTGTGAAGGAACAATCCCACCATGACAACGCTCGTGAGGAACGCATTGCTGAGCTTGAGGGCCTCTTAGTTGCATCCAATGAGAAGGTATATGCTTATAATGACACTTTATTTGTTCACGCAAAACAAAACCCACATTGTATTTATAGTAATTCCAAGTATCATGTATAGGTATCTGCAGCCGAAGCCGCCACTAAAGCCGTAACAGTACAAGCCTTCACTATTTCTCAGGAACACGACACGCTTAAGGATGAACTTACCCATGCGCGTACTACCTTGGAAGAGCAAGCTGCGGTAGCTGAGGGTGAACTGAGCAGGATGGCAACGGACTGCGCCGAAGTGCTGTGTCCTTTGTCCTTCCAATCATTGACCAAATGTTTGAGTTCGCCTGACTTAATCAGTGACTCAATGTGCTTCTTGAGCTGGATACATTCCACCGTGTCGTGCCCCTTGTCGTTGTGGAATTTGCAAAAGCGATTTCCTTGACGACGGTCCACCGGAGTCGTCATTGGGGGAGGTCTCGGGAAGTTGGCCCCTTCTGTCAGCAAGATCTCCCGGTAGGACATCTTTAGAGGGGTAAAGTTGTCCTCCGAACGCCCTCCTTTGTTTTGGCTCTTGTAGTCCGATCTCCTTCCACTGCCCTGGTTGCTTTGACCACCCGACTGTCTTATAGACTGGTCGTTCGATCGATAGTTGTTTCCTTTTGAAGGATAGGCCGCGGATACTACGATTTCTCCTTCTATGAAGTTCCTGACCCTTTCCATAAGGTCGTCATACTTCTCGGGTCGCTTGTCATTGAGACGTCTAATTAATTCCCTGTCTGTTATGGCATGCATATAATCGGAAATTTTCCGAAGTTTCGACATTGTCTTTGTGCGCGTGCACTCTTCATTGAAGCGTTCGTTGAAGGCCTCCGTAGATTCCCCAGGCCGTTGCTTGACAGTTGCCAATGAGACCGGTCCCTATTATACTTCTTTCGCTGAGTATAATTGTTTTTTAACGCAGTACGCAGTTCAGTGAAGCTGTCAATGCTTCGGGGAGGAAGTCCCTCAAACCAATCACGAGCATTGCCGATCAAGGTTGAATTGAACATCTGGCACCATATAGGCATGGGTCATCGTTCAATTTTGTGACAATCCGTCAATTTATGATTGATATTTTATTCTCAATATTTATTTGAAAACATTATTTTAATGTTACAATATGAACTCACTTATTTTTGGGAAGAAATTTGGATTTACGTCTTGAAGTAGCGTCGACTACGTCTAAACCGGAGGATTCTACGTTACGTGCTTACGTTTACATACACCGTCTTTGGTGACAGTCCGACATTTCAGAAAATAAACTTGTCCGTGAATATTATTTTGAGATTTTAAATTTGTGTTGGTTCATAAACTCACAAATTTACGAGAAGAGATTAGGACTTACGATTTTATTTTAACGTCCTTTACGACTAAACCGGAAACCTTAGGATTACGTATTTACGTTTTTGAACTCCGTTTTTGATGAGACAATTTTTATTAGATTCGTTTTGTGCCGTTGATTCATAATTTATAAAAACGTTTTTCATAAAACGACCCGAGGGCACGCAAATCGAGGAAACTAGAATCGAGGAGTACCCGTAAATTAGTGGGATGGGACAAGTTTTACACTTTCCCACCCCACAATGTGTGGTGTCCAACATAAGACAAAACACTCCATGTGTGTCAACTTGATATTAAATCAAGGACACTTGTCCATTTTAGGCTTACAAACGAAGATAACAAACTAGCAAAACCACCACCTCAAACCATCCATTCATTTCCTACATGTAAACCACACAACTCTCCTCCCTCTCTCTCTAGAAATTCGTCCAACTATCATCACCAAACACCTCCATTTGATCGAAATCTAACCACAAACATATGTTATAATTAACATATGTTAATCTCCATTCAAAAAGATGAAGATTGGTGCAAGTTATAACATCCAAGGAGGAGTTTCCATGGAGTATTAGGGCTGATTTTCTATAAGGTGTTCATGAAGATTGGTGGTCTTGAAGATGGTCTTGGCTATGCACAAGTTTCTCCATCAAAATCCATGTTTTGATCACAACCTACATCATCATGGTGGTATAAAGATTGTTCTCCTCATCTTCTTGTTATTTTTGATTATGTAATATTGTATTTATTTTACTTATGTATATGTATATGATGATGAATGATGATTAAAAGTGTTGTGTGGGGATTTGGTGTTGATAAACATGCTTAAAAAGATGAAAGACTATAAGAAACAAGGTTAAAATCTTGTTTAAATTTGTTGGCTGTATAAAACAGTAAAGAATCAAATGATGAACTGATAAAAATGGCATATATTAATGGATTTACAGTAAGCTATGGGTCTTGTACATATGTGAGAGTTGGCCATGCAACGGAATCATTGTAATGAGTGAGATATGATCAAAACAAGTTCAGGGTAAAAATATGAGTTTACTGTTTTGGACGATTTTTAGAAAATACTTGGAGGATGATTCAACAGTAGCTATAGGAGAGTTAAATGGAGCAAATATCATGTAGTTTATGTGATAAAAATTTGAGCTTCTATCTCCATATAGAACTCTAGATATGGCAGTTTTGGTGAAGATGAAAATAAAAATCAGATTTTGGAAATTAAAGTATAATACTATTATATAAGCACTCAAAATTATATTGTATAAAATGTAAAGTTAAAACCCACTAACTCATGAATTTTATTTATATAAATATATACAATGATAAATAAGTGAAAAATTTATAAAAATGGTAACTTGTTATGTTTTATAAGTTATAAAACTATAAACATGATTTTTACGACTTTTTCGGCTATTACCGTAAAATTAACGTTTTTGTTAAATAAAACTTAGACGGTTGGACCCGTCTAATGTAAACTTTGTAAAACTCATTTACTGATATATAAACATATATAACAAGTAAAACCGATAAAACCCGAACTATATAACATACGAATATTAACGGACTAAATTAACGTTATCGGACTAATAAAACAACAAAATGGACTAAAACACTTATAAACTTATTTATTGGACTTAACCCGTTTAGGCCCAACTTGTAAAATGTAGATACTGATAATATAAGTATAACAAGGATTAATACAAGTTAAAGAACTTATAATAAGTTTATTGGACTTAAAACACGTAAATAGGTAACACTAGTAAACCCTATTATACATAATTGTTATTTTTATTAAGTCATTGGACATGAGTCTAAGACGATTATTATTTGTCTAGGTTTTCGTGATTGAAGCACGTACCGTACATCCGAATTGCCGATAACCCGCCTTCCCACATCAATGTGAGTTCATAGCCTCGCACTCTTTTAAATGTTTTTATGAAATTTTTTATAAACCCGTGAGGGAGATAACATGTTAGTTTTTATAAAATAGAACACCATTTGTCCCGATTGTTTGTTTATTGATTTGGACCCGAATGATTGTATGACCCGATTTATGACCCGATAAATGATTAAAGGACCCGACAGATGAAATTAAATGGATTATTAAAGTTAGGTTATGTCACTAAAAGTCCCATTAGCATGAATTGTGAACTACTGGGATTGGGTAGATGCTTATGCATTTAATAGTACTATTTGGGGACGATCACCCCAGTTCGCGCCTTGACGGTTGATCCCCGTCGTGCCACATTGATTGGTAAGCGAATTTATGTATGAGAAGATTTCCATAGCGTGACCTTTGTGACGACACGCTACTTTAGATGGGCAAATTGAGTATCGGGTTAGCTACCCGTTGTTGGTTTAGTAATGTAACAATGTCATGCGGCTTATAATAATCCAATTACCGAAATATTAATAGACGCACCGAATTATGATGTATTGCCTGACTAGCAATACAGGGTCATACTATTGATATTATGTTCGTGTTTTGGTTTTCATAACCATATTCATATAACGGTTTTTATTTTCATACAACGTCGAAGACGTATTGTATGGTGTTTTTACGACATTGGCTCGTATAATGATCTTTAAGGCAAATGCCTATATTATGATTTTCGACAAGGATTTGTATAAAAATGACTTTGGCTATTTTATGGTCTATTACAAAGATTTGTACAAAATGACTTTCAATAATAACTTTATACTGATATTATATTGATGGACTTTATTAAACTCTATGAATTCACTCGGCGTTATCGCTGACCTTTTCTTTTAACATGTTTTGTCTCAGGTACTTGAAGGTAATTCTCGGGAAGACAACAAGAATTCATGGCCCGCACTTAAACAATATTTTCCATTCAAATACTTTGTAAAACTTTGTATGAAATGTAATGACTTGGGACCTATGTAACTTCGATATTTATGAATGGAAATGCTTTATTAATAAACGACGCGATTTTTAAAGCGTTGTCTATGATGTGAGTAATGTGCTATCCCGTAACACCAACGAGTCTTCCGCTGTATTGAGTTGTATAAATTTGGGGGTGTTACAAATTTTCTCCTGCGTGTCAAATATCTTTAGATGATCATCTGGATCACCAGACCCATCATAAGTCTTGACGCACGCCGACATGCAGCTTTTTATCCTCGGAGTAATTCCGTCTGCGGAGAGTAAAAGGATCCTCCCTGGGATCACACCATGGACGGGTGAGATTAGGATCACACCATGGGCGGGTGAGATCTTCTACTTCCGCCTCACGATAATAGGGGCCACCGTAGTACTCGTCCTCATCTGGCGGTGGTGGAGGAGTACGCCTAGGTCGGTGACGCTTAGGTGGATGGTCATCTGAATCCTCTCCTGATGGACCGGGGGAAGGGGGTGGTGCCCCACCTTTTGGTAAAGGATCCTCTCTTTGAGAAGAGCTAGGAGCCTTCTTCCCGGTATTCATTTTGTCCCACATGCTTGTGCGGCGATTAGTTCTGGTTAACTCTAGATCTGGCCGTTCGGCTGAATCGTCAGACTTCTCTCCCTCCTCACGGGATAGTAGCAGTTCCTGCATAATACGATCTTTTATACGTTCGAACACATTCCTAGGTTGGGGTGTTTCTTCGAAGAGGTTTCATTCCTAGGGTCGTGCCCTTGGCTTCCTTTGAGTCTTAGGAGAGGTGTCGGGTCCGGCACCGCCAAAGTTGAGCCTAGATTGGAGGTTTCTCCCTAGGTTCAGCTTGGATGCGATTCCTGGGACGATCCTCTCGAAGTTCTGCGTGAGAACTCGAGTGAGATCTTCCTCACCAAGTGGTTCGACCTCCACTTCTTCCTCGGTTGATGGCCTGCGCGGCTCCTTATAAGGGGGCTTAGGCGCGCTCCCTGGATCAGGGTTGTCCAAGGTCGAGGTTGGTGGTGGGGTGATAGCGGACGTGCCTGCTCCACCCATGGACTAAAAAACGCTCCGGTTATTTGGTCCACCTGTTTGGTTGTTGGGGACTGAGTGGGAATTAGTATCCCGTCCCCTGTGGACTTCCGATTCGCAGGATTTGTATTCCTGGGGTTTCCTTGCGGATGTCCTTTCGTCATGAGAGAGATCGAGATGAGATTTGCTCTAGCTTAGTGTATTGGTCCCACAGATGGCGCCAACTTGTTGATACAAAAGTTGGATGATCCTTGCTAGACCCGAATTAGGCTTAATTCGGGTTGGCTGGGCTCCGGCTCCTGCACCAAGTGAAATATCTGGTTGGGATCCTGCACACTAAAACAGCACACGTTAGGCTTACCGTGGGAATGTATCCCACGATTAGACTCCAGCGTGAGAGTAAGTAATCGGTTAGTGTTTGAGAATCGGATGAGTTGTGAGTGTATAGAATGTAATACCTTTGTGGAACCCTTGGGGGTTCCTTATATAGGCAGTGAAACCCTAATGGGATGTCACTGATGCTTCGGCCCCAAGGAAAGGATAAGTACTATAATTAGTTAGATTGTTATCTTCTAATTATGGTGAGTGTATATCCTATTCTTTGGGGTAAATCCTAATCATAATAAGAGTATGATTCTGTCTAACCCTGTACCGGCCATGCCGGGCCGTGGGCCGCACACATGTGTGTGGTTACTGTTCATCTAAGCCCATAAGCTTAAATGACATTAATCCAACCCATCAGTAATGGGCCGGATGCGGGTAGTACCCGTGGGCCGGGTTCTTGACCCAGTTGGGGACTATACGTCATCATGTCCCCCAGTCTAGTTGTTACAGTCGTAGTCGTAACCTCTAGACTATACAATGTCATGTAGATCTGTTTTTTGTAATTACAGCCGCACTCCAAAATTCGCTGACCGGGACAACTTTAATCAACGCATTAATGGTAGTCAATAGTCAGACGCACGCCTGCAAAAGTGCACCAGAAAGGCCCACCCTTGAGCCACGTAAAACTATCAAGAAGTGACCCATGGGTCCCTTCTGACGTTTCAGAAGTCTCAGAAATCCCATCCGTTGGATGGGCGTAGTGGCTTACACGTGGCGAACATCCACGCTACCTTGGAAATCGAGGAAACCCTATATAAGAGTTGGTGTGTGCTATTGTTACACACACAGTTTATATTTCATTCCGCCATTGTTATTCCCAATCTCATTCCTTCATACTTTCGCTTCTTATCCCACGGATTTTCTCCACTGCAGGTTAGATCATCACGCCTCTCGAACCCTTTTTATAAACCATGGTGAAGGACAATCCTCTTATTACGGATGTCCTTAACGTGATGCCTGCGGAGAAATACATAGACTTTTTGTCTAAGTATTATATTCCTGAAAGCGTACATCCGACCTATCCAGGTGACGGTGAAGCGATTACGGATGCTCCGAAAGTTTTTAGTAGATCTGCTTCTATATTATGACTTCCGCATAACCCAACTTCACTGGATAGGGGCATGTAAGATCAATCAGTTTTAGATTACCTGTTATACATGCGAGGTAAGCCCGACCGTGAATCTGTTTAGGGCTTTTTACTCCCCCCAACTGGTGAATGGGTGGCTATCGTTTAAGAAATGATCCGCGAACGCCCCCATGACTTATAAGAAACCCTTAGATTCCCTCAAGATATGGTAGACCATTATTTTTTCCGTAGATGAGAATGTATTCCCCACCCTTTTTGTCCTCAAAACCAAAGCACCCAAAGACTATCCTCCCAAATCCAAGGACTATAGTAGTACGGATTTGAAAATATTAGACACCCACCGTACAGAATTCCATAGGGGCCTCTCGGAGCACTTCCTATGCCTAGTAGGGATCAGCCGCTATTACTATGGGAGGGAGGATAGATATCCATGCTTTCTGACCGAACGTAGGCAGGGTAGGTCTTCTACATTTTAGATGCAAAACATGTTTTATAGTACTCGTGAAATTACTAATCCGTGTGTATGCCTATATCCACAGAGATGAAGTTGTTTTGCTTGTTACGCCAGGGCGATCCAAGCAATGTTTCTGAAGGATCACGACCACTGAAAGAAAGTGAACCCCCCTTGCTAGAGGCCACTGTAACACCCCATTTTGGAAATGGAATATTACGCATATCATGGCGTGTCATCAAAGCATACAAGGATCAATGTCTAAGCATTATTCAACCAAAAAAGGAAATACCGGAATCAAACATCGGTATCCCAAAGTGAAGCTCACCACACACAAACATAAATGCTGTAAAAGGAAGGACGAAACAATGTCCAAAGCAACTGTATCAAAGTAAAGGAAATGCATAAAGTAAAGAAAGACAGTAAAGCTTCCAATCCATATGCACCTACGTTTCAGATCTACGAGCGTCCCTGAGTACCTGCCGTTTTGGGAACATGAAAAGGAAAACGGCTGAGCAAGACGCTCAGTGCACGGATGTACAATAAAGCATGATATAGGATAAGCATGTAACATATAACAGCGGAAGACTAAGTACTGAGTAAACTGGTTAAGTATCATGAAAACTGGTTTTATAGTTTGAAAAGCCTTATGTTTAACCTGTGAAAACTATTTTAACATATAAATACCATAGCCCATATAGGTCATGAAAAGGTCACGTGCATGAATACTTGGAGGGGTGACCTCATCATGCTGATTAGAGGGGATGCCTCTAATCAATATACTGATTTGGGTAGGAGGGATCAGCTCCTTGTGAAGGGTGCAAGGCACACACCACATTCACCATGATAAACTGACTAAAACATGTAACTAGGATGCACCCATACGCCCCGACTGATATAATAATATGGCCAAACTGAAAAGGGACGCCACGAGCAATCACTCCGCCGTGGGGAAGTCATAACATCGGTGCCTCCAATGCTATGGTTATGGTACCTCCATAACTAGGTGAAACTGGTCATGCTTGTATATGGCTATAGTTTATGCTAAATTAACATAAGCAGTTCAAAACAATAAAACAAATGCTGGGGAAAACAGTTGGCTGCATACGGGGAAATCCTATTAAAGAAAGAATGTCCATACTGAAAGGACGGGAATCCGTACCTCAAGTCCAGTGAAATGAACGGAAGAAAGACTCCTACTTCTGGATCACTAACGCTACATGAATACACACGTGTATAAGTATCGATTCACTGATTACGTACTGGGTTCTGTGTCTTGTTATAGCTGATTTGGTATGTTTTAGGTCATGGTTCACTGTTTAAAGCCTTAAACTGTGTTTATCTTGTATTTCTGGTTTATCTGATTAAGTATTACTGGTGTTTCATGTATTAATATACTTACTGTATAATAATAAGTAACTTTCCAAAAATAGCAGGTTTCCTAAAATAGAAAGTTTCCAAAAATAGAAAGTTTCCAAAAATAGAAAGTTTCCAAAAATAGAAAGTTACCAAAAATAGAAAGTTTCCAAAAATAGAAAGTTTCCAAAAATAGAAAGTTTCCAAAAATAGAATTTACTGCCTAAAATAGATTAGTTTCTAAAAATAGAAAGTTTCCAAAAATAGATCAGCTGCCTTAATTAAATAAGTTTCCATATATAGAAAGTTGCCATGATTAGGTTAGCTGCCTGAATTAGATTGATTTCCATATATAGAAGGTTTCCATAATTAGATTAGTTGCCTTATTTAATTAAGTTTCTATAAATAGAAGTTTCCATAATTAGAATTAAGCTGATTATATAAGCTAACATATAAGTCTAAGTGTTATAAGCTTACTACTTAAGTCATATGATATAGTGTATAGTTTAATTATTATTTCATGTATTTTAATTAAACTATAGGTTAAGCATTTTAATTAAAGTATAACATGTATAATTAAAATGAAATGAAAATACTTAGGTTAACATGTGTATTATTATTAATAATAATATAACCTAAGTCATGTCTAAATTAATTAATTATAGGCATGTTTTAATAATTAATTAATTATAACTTATAACATAAAATACTTAGGTTAAATTAATGTCATGATAAACTAATAATTAAAATAACCTAAGTCATGATTTAATTAATATCTCATGTTATTAATTAATTATATCCTAAGTTCATGATTCATAAAAATTTCATGTAACATAGATCATGATTTTAACCAACGAACCGTGAACCGGGTATGAATTCGACACCGTACCCCAGGCCAAACCCGGGGCACACGTGTCCCCTTGCTGCCGTGGGTCCCACATGAGCCAACCAAGACCATTTGTGGTCTTGGTGGTGGCGGCAATAGCAAACCAAACCCCCCTCGGGTTTGTTTTGCTAGGCGGCTAGAAACAAACACCCCTTTAAATCATTCCTTGATTTTATTTAATACCAAAACATGTTAGATCAATGATTAATTATCTTGTTTTCATAAGAAAAATAATAACATGTTCATGAAAATAATCAAAGATCAAAAGAATTAAAAAGAATTAAAAAGAAGGGTTAGAAAGGTATACCACTATGTAGCTTGGAAAAAGGATGAACAAACACGTATTCTAACACTTGTTTTTAAGATCAAAATCAATCAAACACCCCTTTATGGTGGTGTGAAGGTGGCGGCACAAAGGAGGCAAAAAGGAGAGGAGAAAACTCTTTTTAGGGTTTTTAGTTTATTTCTTGTAAAATGAAAATGAAAACATGTTTAACACTTTACCCCCCTTAACTTGAAAAGTCCATGGGCTAAGCCCATTACATGCATGTGTGCCGTGGGTATGGGGGCCCCACATGGGGTACCCGTACCTTTCTCGTGTCCCGATGTTTCGTGTTCGTTCGTGGTTAAACGTGCTCGTGTTTAACGTGTTTCTGTTTCTTTTAACGTGTCGTTTATCGTAAACTTAACGCTCGTAAATATATTATAAGTATTTACGTAATTATTTTAGTTAGTATTTTAAATGGTGTTCATGATTTAATTATGTTCACGTGATATATCATTAACTGTTTATCATGGGTTCGTACGTAATCGATACTTGTCATGACATACACGTATGCACTTGCTTGATTATTAGCACATGAATGTGATCAATACTACATGAGGTAAGTTTTAATCTAGAACGTACGATCTTAAGGGCACTGTTCATGGTAAAAGCATGCGGGTTTTACAATTCTTCCCCCCTAAAAAGAATAATTCGTCCCCGAATTATAGATAAAGTAAGCTGAAAAGAAGTGACATACCCGAACTCAAAATATGAAGTGAGGGTAAGAAGCCCGGATAGACTCCTCTGTTTCCCAAGTGGCTTCCCGCTCGGTATGGTCCCTCCAAAGGATCTTGACGAAAGGAATCGTCTTCCTTCTCATGACTCGTTCTTGCCTGTCGAGTACTCGTTCGGGTTCTTCTACAAACGTGAGATCTTCACGTATCTGTTCCAGTGGATACTGAACCATGTGAAGGGGATGATAATTGTACCCTCTGAGTAAGGACACATGGAACACGTTATGCACGTGCGAAAGCTGAGGAGGTAACGCCAATCGGTAAGATACTTCGCCGATTTGTTCAACGATATCAAATGGTCCGATGAACCGAGGACTGAGTTTTCCTTTGATCCCGAAGCGTTTAACACCACGTGCCGGCGAAACCTTGAGGAAGACGTGATCTCCCACATTAAAATGTATGTCCCTACGATGCTTATCGGCGTAACTCTTCTGACGTGACCGTGCTTCCTGCAGTTTCTGTTTAGCTACCTCAATCTTCTGGTTGGTCATTTCTATAATCTCTGGTCCCTCAAGTGTTCGCTCTCCCACTTGATCCCAGCAAGTTGGAGCGCGACACTTTCTACCATACAACATTTCGAAAGGAGCACATTTGATACTTGCGTGCCAGCTGTTGTTGTATGCAAACTCAACTAAACAGATGTAATCGTCCCAATCACCTGTCCATTCCAACGCACACGACCTTAACATATCTTCCAATGTCTGAATTGTTCGCTCCGACTGTCCGTCCGTTTGAGGATGAAAGGCTGTGCTCAGCTTAAGTTGTGTACCCCAAGCTTTTTGCAGACCTTTCCAGAATCGCGACGTGAAACGAGGATCTCTGTCTGAGACGATGCTGGAGGGAGTGCCGTGGAGTCTCATGATCTCCCTTCTGTACGTATCTGCGAGTTTACTTACCGGATCTTCCTTGCGTATCGGTAAGAAATGAGCTGATTTGGTGAGTCGATCAACGATGACCCAAATAGCATCGTGCTTCTTCTTGGTAGGCGGAAGACCGGTAACAAAATCCATGGTGATTTTGTCCCACTTCCACTCTGGAATATCCAACGGTTGAAGGAGACCGCCAGATCGCTGATGTTCAATCTTAACCTGCTGACAGGTAAGACATTTGGAGACATACGTGGCTACATCCTGTTTCATACCACTCCACCAAAAGTGCTGTCTGATGTCATGGTACATTTTTGTCGACCCAGGATGTATAGAAAATGGGGAGCTGTGAGCTTCAGCTAACAATGCTTCCCGGAGTTCTTGATTATCAGGAACACAAAGTCTCGTGCCCTGCCAAATGATACCGTCTGCGTCCATTCTGAATTCTGTCTGCTTCTCCAAATTCTGAATTATCGCCCAAATCTCTCCATCATCCTTCTGCGCTTCCTTGATCCTAGTCAGTAACTCAGGTTCTACTGTAAGATTCGCCCAGTATCCGTGCTGCCCACGTACCATGATTTCAATGTCAAGCCGCTCCAAGTCCCTTATGTTTTGCTCCTTGATCTCAATGCCGTTTATCATTCCGGACTTTCTGCTGAGTGCATCTGCTACTACATTAGCTTTCCCGGGATGATACTGTAGGTTAATATCATAATCCTTCAACAGTTCCAACCATCTCCTTTGTCTCATGTTCAATTCTCGCTGTGTGAAGATGTACTTCAAGCTCTTGTGATCCGTGAAAATGTCGCATGATTCTCCGTATAAGTAATGCCTCCATATCTTCAATGCGAATACCACTGCAGCAAGTTCCAGGTCATGCGTAGGGTAGTTTTCTTCATAGGGCTTAAGCTGCCGTGAAGCATACGCGATCACTTTCCCATGTTGCATGAGAACACAGCCCAGTCCCTTCCCCGATGCATCGCTATAGATCTGAAATCCACCTGTACCAGATGGGAGAGTAAGAATAGGTGCAGATACTAACTTCTGCTTTAGGTCTTCGAAGCTCTTCTCTCGATCTTCCGTCCAGACGAATTTCTCTCCTTTCCGCATCAGTTTGGTGAGAGGCAATGCCAGCCGAGAAAAGTTCTCCACGAATCTTCGATAATATCCAGCTAAGCCTAAGAAACTGCGGACTTCTGTCGCTGATGTTGGTCTTGGCCATTTAGTGATAGCCTCAACCTTCGCTGGGTCCATAGTGATCCCTTCTGCTGATACAATGTGACCTAAGAATGCCACCTTGTTTAACCAGAACTCACACTTGGAGAATTTCGCATACAGCTGCTTCTGACGAAGAATCTGTAGTACAGTACGGAGATGATCTTCGTGTTCCTCCGTGGACTTTGAGAATATCAAGATGTCATCGATGAATACAATGACAAATTTATCAAGGAATTCATGAAAGATTCTGTTCATTAGATCCATGAATACTGCTGGAGCGTTAGTCAGGCCGAATGGCATGACTACAAACTCATAATGGCCATAGCGGGTACGAAAAGCAGTCTTGGCAATATCCTGCTCTTTAACCCTTAGCTGATGGTAGCCTGACCTTAGATCGATCTTTGAGAAGTGTTTGGCTCCTTGAAGCTGGTCAAACAGATCGTCTATACGTGGCAGTGGATATCTGTTGCGGATGGTAATCTTATTAAGTTCACGGTAGTCAATGCAAAGTCGCATGCTGCCGTCCTTCTTCTTAACGAACAAGACCGGTGCGCCCCATGGTGATGCGCTCGGTCTAATGAACCCTCGTTCAAGAAGTTCCTGAAATTGGTCCTTCAGTTCTTTTAGCTCTATGGGAGCCATACGGTACGGAGCCTTAGAGATTGGCTCAGCTCCTGGAACAAGGTCGATGTTGAACTCCACTTCTCTTGCAGGTGGTATGCCTGGAAGTTCATCTGGGAAAACGTCTTGAAATTCTGAAACTACTGGTTGATCCTGAATCGATGGGGATTCAGCATCCATGTCATGAACCGTAGCGAGATAACCTTCGCAGCCATGTGACAGTAATGCACGTGCTTGCAAGGTAGATATGACTTGTACAGACCGTCCGGGTATGAACCCGTTATGGATGTACTCTGGTGCATTAATGTCGCCGAAGATCACTCGATAAGAGTGGCAGTCTATGGTAGCATGGTGCTTGGATAGCCAATCCATGCCGAGAATCATATCAAACTCAATCATGTCTAGAGGAAGTGCATCTACCGCACGAACTTTATCGTCAAACTCTAAAGGAAGACTCTTGTATACATGAGTTATTAATACAGAGTCCCTCAGAGGCGTGGAAATGGTAAGCTTAGTTTCTAATGGCAAGGGAAGTGTCCTGATGTTCTTAGCATAAGTAGTGGAAACAACTGAATGAGTGGCACCCGTGTCGAAAAGAACACATGCAGCCTGGCCGTACATATACAAAATCCCAGTAATGGTACCTGTAGATTTGTTTGCCTGATCGCGCGATGTCGTGTAGACACGCCCAGTGGTAGGAGGCGGTTTAGTATCAGCATGACCCGAAGTACCCTCCATTTCACCCTTACGGCAATCTCTCATACGATGGCCAGGGAGGCCGCACTTGTAGCATGCGTCGGAGTCACGACGACATGGGCCAGGGTGTCTGCGATGGCAGGTGCTGCAAAGAGGATGAGTGAATCCTCCAGCAGGAGTTCTTGCTTGCTGAGGGCCTGCTGATGACAGAACGTGTTAAGAACAAGGTATATGCACGAGTATAGGACGTAAACGTCGTAAGATGCTTACCGGTGTTAGCTGAACGGTTGGGCTGAGAACCCCTGTGGTTCTGGTCCCTTCCGTTACCGTGGTTCCTGGTAGAGATTAACATAGTGTCAGCATGAGAGATATAACATGAAATCATAAGAAGATGCGTAAATAGTAGGACCTGCTGTTGTTGGACTGTCCCGCATTGTTACGGTAATTGTCATTACCGCTGCGCCTTTCCACAACAGAACGGTCGTTAGAGTGACCGTTTCCTTTGGGCTGATTGGGCTGCTGCTGAGTAGCCGGCTGAGACCGGTCCCCAGTTTTCTGCCTGGAAGATACAGTTTAAGAGATGATTATAGAACATATGACGATAGTATGCGGTCTGGTTAACGCTAGAACATGAAATGTTTTACCTCTTGTCGGGTCTTTCTGCTTCCCCGAACTCATCACGTTCCTGCAACATCTCAAGCTTTCTTGCTGCGTCAGCCACTTGTGCTACCGTATTGAACGTAGCACATACTAGATTGTTCGCAACCGAGGTGCGAAGTGCCCACCTGAAATGGTGTGCCTGCTCCTCAGGAGTACCAGCCGCTGCTCCTAGAAAACCAGCAAGGCGGAGAAAGCGCTGCATGAATTCGTTGCTATTCTCGCCCTGTCTCTGACGTATCCCGTGGTATTCACGCTTGAGTTTGTCCTGCTCTGCCTTAGGAAAGAACTGTTCCATCACTCTCTCCTTGAATTGGGCCCATGTCAAACCAGCGACCCATTCATCACCTCCTTCTGACTGTGTCAAAGCTAGCCACCAGTTGAGTACATCGCCTTCAAACCTGTAGCACGCCAATCTTGCCTTGAAGGCGGGGTCACATCCCATAGCATTGAAGATTTTCTCAATGTGAGTCAGCCAGCTTTCAGCATCGCTGGGGCTATCAGTCTTTTCAAAAGCTCTCGGACGGAGCTTGTTAAATCGTTCCAACCATACTGCTAGAGTCACTGGGGGAGGAGGAGGAGGAGGTGCCTGATTCTGCGGCTGCTGATTATTCGCAGCTTGGACTTCAGCACGAATGTCATTCCTCAGTTGAGGAAGTAAGGCTTGCATGGCAGCCTGAATCGCAGCATTGAGCTGCTCTTGCTCGCGTGTGAGAACCATCTGACAGTATAACATAAACATATGATTAACAGTTCAAACATAAAATATATAAAAGAAAAATTTTATGCCAAAATTTCACGAGAAAAATTTTATGCAAGAAAATCTTTGTATGAATACGTGATGCAGTTTTATGAAAACTTTTGATGCTCGAGAGTGAACGCCTTCGGTCAGTTCACTCAAAATAAAAGACATATCGAGGGGACGCCTATGGGTCGGTCCCAAATCTAAAAGTTTCGATAAAACACATGCGACTAAATAGGGCCAGTCCTGTACCAACCATTACTTAGTCAAAAACCCTGTAACAATGACATGTATATGTATGCTTAAAAATGATGAATGCATGAAAACAACTGTCAGTTCTAGGAAGACCGTAGTGACTACCCACTAATCACAGGTCATATTTGAGAGCCTACAGGTCGAAGCCTTGGCTCTGATACCATAATTGTAACACCCCATTTTGGAAATGGAATATTACGCATATGATGGCGTGTCATCAAAGCATACAAGGATCAATGTCTAAGCATTATTCAACCAAAAAAGGAAATACCGGAATCAAACATCGGTATCCCAAAGTGAAGCTCACCACACACAAACATAAATGCTGTAAAAGGAAGGACGAAACAATGTCCAAAGCAACTGTATCAAAGTAAAGGAAATGCATAAAGTAAAGAAAGACAGTAAAGCTTCCAATCCATATGCACCTACGTTTCAGATCTACGAGCGTCCCTGAGTACCTGCCGTTTTGGGAACATGAAAAGGAAAACGGCTGAGCAAGACGCTCAGTGCACGGATGTACAATAAAGCATGATATAGGATAAGCATGTAACATATAACAGCGGAAGACTAAGTACTGAGTAAACTGGTTAAGTATCATGAAAACTGGTTTTATAGTTTGAAAAGCCTTATGTTTAACCTGTGAAAACTGTTTTAACATATAAATACCATAGCCCATATAGGTCATGAAAAGGTCACGTGCATGAATACTTGGAGGGGTGACCTCATCATGCTGATTAGAGGGGATGCCTCTAATCAATATACTGATTTGGGTAGGAGGGATCAGCTCCTTGTGAAGGGTGCAAGGCACACACCACATTCACCATGATAAACTGACTAAAACATGTAACTAGGATGCACCCATACGCCCCGACTGATATAATAATATGGCCAAACTGAAAAGGGACGCCACGAGCAATCACTCCGCCGTGGGGAAGTCATAACATCGGTGCCTCCAATGCTATGGTTATGGTACCTCCAGAACTAGGTGAAACTGGTCATGCTTGTATATGGCTATAGTTTATGCTAAATTAACATAAGCAGTTCAAAACAATAAAACAAATGCTGGGGAAAACAGTTGGCTGCATACGGGGAAATCCTATTAAGGAAAGAATGTCCATACTGAAAGGACGGGAATCCGTACCTCAAGTCCAGTGAAATGAACGGAAGAAAGACTCCTACTTCTGGATCACTAACGCTACATGAATACACACGTGTATAAGTATCGATTCACTGATTACGTACTGGGTTCTGTGTCTTGTTATAGCTGATTTGGTATGTTTTAGGTCATGGTTCACTGTTTAAAGCCTTAAACTGTGTTTATCTTGTATTTCTGGTTTATCTGATTAAGTATTACTGGTGTTTCATGTATTAATATACTTACTGTATAATAATAAGTAACTTTCCAAAAATAGCAGGTTTCCTAAAATAGAAAGTTTCCAAAAATAGAAAGTTTCCAAAAATAGAAAGTTTCCAAAAATAGAAAGTTACCAAAAATAGAAAGTTTCCAAAAATAGAAAGTTTCCAAAAATAGAAAGTTTCCAAAAATAGAATTTACTGCCTAAAATAGATTAGTTTCTAAAAATAGAAAGTTTCCAAAAATAGATCAGCTGCCTTAATTAAATAAGTTTCCATATATAGAAAGTTGCCATGATTAGGTTAGCTGCCTGAATTAGATTGATTTCCATATATAGAAGGTTTCCATAATTAGATTAGTTGCCTTATTTAATTAAGTTTCTATAAATAGAAGTTTCCATAATTAGAATTAAGCTGATTATATAAGCTAACATATAAGTCTAAGTGTTATAAGCTTACTACTTAAGTCATATGATATAGTGTATAGTTTAATTATTATTTCATGTATTTTAATTAAACTATAGGTTAAGCATTTTAATTAAAGTATAACATGTATAATTAAAATGAAATGAAAATACTTAGGTTAACATGTGTATTATTATTAATAATAATATAACCTAAGTCATGTCTAAATTAATTAATTATAGGCATGTTTTAATAATTAATTAATTATAACTTATAACATAAAATACTTAGGTTAAATTAATGTCATGATAAACTAATAATTAAAATAACCTAAGTCATGATTTAATTAATATCTCATGTTATTAATTAATTATATCCTAAGTTCATGATTCATAAAAATTTCATGTAACATAGATCATGATTTTAACCAACGAACCGTGAACCGGGTATGAATTCGACACCGTACCCCAGGCCAAACCCGGGGCACACGTGTCCCCTTGCTGCCGTGGGTCCCACATGAGCCAACCAAGACCATTTGTGGTCTTGGTGGTGGCGGCAATAGCAAACCAAACCCCCCTCGGGTTTGTTTTGCTAGGCGGCTAGAAACAAACACCCCTTTAAATCATTCCTTGATTTTATTTAATACCAAAACATGTTAGATCAATGATTAATTATCTTGTTTTCATAAGAAAAATAATAACATGTTCATGAAAATAATCAAAGATCAAAAGAATTAAAAAGAATTAAAAAGAAGGGTTAGAAAGGTATACCACTATGTAGCTTGGAAAAAGGATGAACAAACACGTATTCTAACACTTGTTTTTAAGATCAAAATCAATCAAACACCCCTTTATGGTGGTGTGAAGGTGGCGGGACAAAGGAGGCAAAAAGGAGAGGAGAAAACTCTTTTTAGGGTTTTTAGTTTATTTCTTGTAAAATGAAAATGAAAACATGTTTAACACTTTACCCCCCTTAACTTGAAAAGTCCATGGGCTAAGCCCATTACATGCATGTGTGCCGTGGGTATGGGGGCCCCACATGGGGTACCCGTACCTTTCTCGTGTCCCGATGTTTCGTGTTCGTTCGTGGTTAAACGTGCTCGTGTTTAACGTGTTTCTGTTTCTTTTAACGTGTCGTTTATCGTAAACTTAACGCTCGTAAATATATTATAAGTATTTACGTAATTATTTTAGTTAGTATTTTAAATGGTGTTCATGATTTAATTATGTTCACGTGATATATCATTAACTGTTTATCATGGGTTCGTACGTAATCGATACTTGTCATGACATACACGTATGCACTTGCTTGATTATTAGCACATGAATGTGATCAATACTACATGAGGTAAGTTTTAATCTAGAACGTACGATCTTAAGGGCACTGTTCATGGTAAAAGCATGCGGGTTTTACAACCATCAATATGACTATCCCTCTAGAAGAAACAACTGAGCAGCGGTCTGACGAGGAACAGCCCGTGATCAAGAAGTCTCCTCAAGACTTCCACAATTAAGATGGTGAGAAGCTATTACTGCAGAATGCCGCACCGCACCAAGACGAGGAAGAAGAAGAAGAAGAACTCACCAATCCAGCTGACAACCGCACAAGTGAAGAAGATGAAACAATGCAGGATTCTGGGTCCCCCAGCCATTAAAGCCCAAGTCCAGAAAGCGTAAGACTAAGAGGAGGGTAGCAAAAAACTGGAGGCTGGGGCAGGGGCGCACAATGCTCCCCCAAAGAAGCTAAGGAAGGATCATCCTCGGTTTCAAGAAGGGAGCAGCGCCTCTACGGCCCAGGTCGACCCTTCGCTGCGTGCAGATGAGCAAGTCTGGATGGCCACCCCTGTGATTGCCGTGGCTCCTACTATCATGGAACCCATGAGTGGCACTACGTAAGTACTCATTAATACTCCAAAGGATATAATCCATAAACAAAACTAATGTGTGTTAGTAACAGGGCGGACCCGTCGACAGTAGCCCAAGAGAAGGAGGTGGAAAGGGAACCCTCACCCGTGACATCAATGAGAACTCCATCCCCTCTCGTAACTCATGTAGAGGAGCCACATCCTGAGGGACCCGACACCAGCCTTCGCCTAGCCTAGAACTTGTCCAGCTTAACAAGGTTAGAGGCGGAGTCCGAGTGCACTGAATCTATTGAACACATCACTCCTCCAGCGCTGGCGCAAGATTTGCATGAACTAGAGCACGAGACGCTGCTGGAGTAGTTTGATGTATCCTCCGCCCACTAGGTGACAGTTGGTGCACCCCTACGACGCAGTCTGATCAAAGCTCTGACTAACGTAAGCCGTGCTGACAGAAAGATATCTCGCCACGAGGAACTGGTAGACAAGCATGAGAAAACTATCACATCCCTGCAGGCAGCGTTGGTCGTGGCAGAGTCAACTGTCAAGGAACAAGCCCACCATGACAACGCTCGTGAGGAACGCATTGCTGAGCTTGAGGGCCTCTTAGTTGCATCCAATGAGAAGGTATATGCTTATATTGACACTTTATTTGTTCACGCAAAACAAAACCCACATTGTCTTTATAGTAATTCCAAGTATCATGTATAGGTATCCGCAGCCGAAGTCGCCACTATAGCCGTAACAGTACAAGCCTTCACTATTTCTCAGGAACACGACACGCTTAAGGATGAACTTACCCATGCGCGTACTACCTTGGAAGAGCAAGCTGCGGTAGCTGAGGGTGAACTGAGCAGGATGGCAACGGACTGCGCCGAAGTGTTGTGTCCTTTCCGTCCTTCCAATCCTTGACCAAATGTTTGAGTTTTCCTGACTTGATCAGTGACTCAATGTGCTTCTTGAGCTGGATACATTCCTCCGTGTCGTTTCCCTTGTCGTTGTGGAATTTGCAAAAGCGATTTCCTTGACGACGGTCCACCGGAGTCGTCATTGGGGGAGGTCTCGGGAAGTTGGCCCCTTTTGTCAGCAAGATCTCCCGGTAGGACATCTTTAGAGGGGTAAATTTGTCTTCCGAACGTCCTCCTTTGTTTTGGCTCTTGTAGTCCGAGCTCCTTCCACTGCCCTGGTTGCTTTCACCACCCGACTGTCTCCTGGACTGGTCGTTCGATCGATAGTTGTTTCCTTTTGAAGGATAGGTCGCGGCTACTACGATTTCTCCTTCTATGAAGTTCCTGACCCTTTCCATAAGGTCGTCATACTTCTCGGGTCGCTTGTCATTGAGACGTCTAATTAATTCCCTGTCTGTTATGGCATGCATATAATCGGAAATTTTTAGAAGTTCCGGCATTGTCTTTGTGCGCGTGCACTCGTCATTGAAGCGTTCGGTGAAGGCCTCCGTAGATTCCCCAGGCCGTTGCTTGACAGTTGCCAATGAGACCGAGTCCCTATTATACTTCTTTCGCTGAGTATAATTGTTTTTGAACGCAGTACGCAGTTCAGTGAAGCTGTCAATGCTTCGGGGAGGAAGTCCCTCAAACCAATCACGAGCATTGCCGATCAAGGTTGAATTAAACATCTTGTACCATATAGGCATGGGCCATCGTTCAATTTTCTCCTGCGTGTCAAATATCTTTAGGTGATCATCCGAATCACCAGACCCATCATAAGTCTTGACGCACGCTGACATGCGGCGCTTTTTGTCCTCAGAGTAATTCCGTATGTGGAGAGTAAAAGGATCCTCCCTGGGATCACACCATGGACGGGTGAGATTAGGATCACACCATGGGCGGGTGAGATCTTCTGCTTCCGCCTCACGATAATAGGGGCCACCGTAGTACTCGTCCTTATCTGGCGGCGGTGGAGGAGTACGCCTAGGCCTGTGACGCTTAGGTGGATGGTCATTTGAATCCTCTCCTGATGGACCGGGGGAAGGGGGTGGTGCCCCACCTTTTGGTAAGGGATCCTCTCTATGAGAAGAGCTAGGAGCCTTCTTCCCGGTATTTATTCTGTCCCACACGCTTGTGCGGCGATTAGTTCTGGTTAACTCTAGATCTGGCCGTTCGGCTGAATCGTCAGACTTCTCTCCTTCCTCACGGGATTGTAGCAGTTGCTGCATAATACGATCTTTTATACGTTCGAACACATTCCTAGGTTGGGGTGTTTCTTCGAAGAGGTTTCCTTCCTAGGGTCGTGCCCTTCGCTTCCTTTGAGTCTGAGGAGAGGTGCCAGGTCCGACATCGCCAAAGTTGAGCCTAGATTGGAGGTTCCTCCCTAGGTTCAGCCTGGATGTGATTCATGGGACGATCCTCTCGAAGTTCTGCGTGAGAACTCGAGTGAGATCTTCCTCACTAAGTGGTTCGACCTCCACTTCTTCCTCGGTTGATGGCCTGCGCGGCTCCTTATTAGGGGGCTTAGGCGCGCTCCCTGGATCAGGGTTATCCAAGGTCGAGGTTGTTGGTGGGGTGATAGCGGACGTGCCTGATCCACCCATGGACTAAAAATGTTCTGGTTATTTGGTCCACCTGTTTGGTTGCTGGGGACTGAGTGGGAATTAGTATCCCGTCCCCTGTGGACTTCCGATTCGCAGGATTTGTGTTCCTGGTGTTTCCTTGCGGATGTCCTTTCGTCATGAGAGAGATCGATATGAGATTTGCTCTAGCTTAGTGTATTGGTCCCACGGATGGCGCCAACTTGTTGATACGAAAGTTGGATGATCCTTGCTAGACCCGAATTAGGCTTAATTCGGGTTGGCTGGGCTCCGGCTCCTGCACCAAGTGAAATATCTGGTTGGGATCCTGCACACTAAAACAGCACGCGTTAGGCTTACCGTGGGAATGTATCCCACGATTAGACTCCGGCGTGAGAGTAAGTAATCGGTTAGGGTTTGAGAATCGGATGAGTTATGAGTGTGTAGAATGTAATACCTTTGTGGAACCCTTGGGGGTTCCTTATATAGGCAGTGAAACCCTAATGGGCTGTCACTGATGCTTCGGCCCCAAGGAAAGGATAAGTACCAGAATTAGTTTGATTGTTATCTTCTAATTATGGTGAGTGTATATCCTATTCTTTGGGGTAAATCCTAATCATAATAAGAGCATGATTCTGTCTAACCCTGTACCGGCCATGCCGGGCTGTGGCCCGCACACATGTGTACGGTTACTGTTCATCTAAGCCCACAGGCTTAAATGACATTAATCCAACCCATCAGTAATGGGTCGGATGCGGGTAGTACCCGTGGACCGGGTTTATGACCCGGCTGGGGACAATACGTCATCTGTAGCCTTACACTTTTAGTTTTCACTTTGGCCTTGTTTTCAATAATTTCCCAAGCCTCGTTCAAGGATTTCACAAGAATATTACCTCCCGAAGCACTATTTAGTGAATCTTGGTCATTCAAACTTAATCCATTATAAAAAGTATTAATTTGATGTACCTTAGTAAAATCGTGTTGTGGACACTTTCTTAAAAGTTCCTTATAACAATCCCAAGATTCACTAAACTTCCCACCGTACTTTTGTTCAAAATTAATGATATCATTCCGCAAAGCGGTAGTACGTGAGGGTGGAAAGAAGTAATTTATGAATTTGGTCTCTATGTCCGCCCATGTGGCAATACTTTGGGGTGGTTCCTTATCAAGCCAAGCTCGGGCTTGTCCCTCGAGAGAGAAAGGAAAGAGGAGCAAACGAATTACCTCTTGTGAGACCCCATTGTATTTCACAGTATTAGTTATGTGTACAAACCTCTTGATATGATCATGAGGATCATCATGAGTGCGGCCCAAGAAAGGTGTAGCAGAAAACATTTGAATAAAACCGGTTTTGAGCTAAAAGTTGTTGGCTCCAATATCTGGCACCACAATTGCATCATCGTTGCCTTCAACGTGTGATTGCAAGAGCTCGATCATTGGTCGGTTATCCATGGTGTCAATAGCACGAGTCTCGGTATCGGCTGGAGTGGTTTTCCTCTTTCGCCCACGAGTACGCATACACCTACAAAAGAAAAGGATACACAAGTAATAGAAGAAGAACTAAGGTTAAACGTGTGACTCAGTTGTTTTTGGTTGATAAAAGAAAATGTCGTTATCTATTTCTACAACGTAAACTAAAACAAAATGAAAAATATAAAGAAAATAAACAAATTTAAAACTTAACAAAATTGAATTTAAAATAAAAACTAAACAAAACAATTTAAAATAAAACTTGACAAAAATGGCGGGAAAATGAAAATTTAAAAACAATTCGGAAAACAAATTCTAAGTACTTAATTCGGAATAAAAAATAACAAAACCCAATTCAGAATAAGTCAAGTATACAAGTAGAAAAACAAAAATTTAAACTAATTCGGAATTAATAATCAAAGAACAATTCGGAATGCAATTTTTATGTTAATTCGGAATAAGGAAAAAAAGTTTGTAATTCGAAATGTGTGTGCTCAAACTAGTTCGGAATAAATTTTTAAAATCTAATTCGGAATAACACATGTACCTAATTTGGAATACAGTTTTGAACCTAATTCGGAATATCTTATGTTTTTAATTCAGAATATATCAAAGTTATTAATTTAATTAAGAATAACACATGTAAACCTAATTCGGAATACAAAAATTAAGACCTAATTCGGGAAAAATAAACTCAACCTAATTCGGAAAGTTGGAAAATAATATAATTCGGAATTCAGATTTCAGCACTTAATTCGGAATATTTAGAATACTTACTTAATTCGGAAAAAGCAAGTAAAGAACTAATTCGGGAAAAAGGGGTTTTGCAATTCGGAATAATAGGGTTTATTAATTCGGGAAAAAATTACAAATAAGCTAAAAACTAATTAAGCAAATAACCAAAAATTAAGCCAAACTAATACTTAAAATAAGCTAAACAAAACAAAAATAAAAACTCTAAAAACACCAAATAAGCTAAAATTTTAAAATCAACTTTAAAAACATTTAATCTACCAAATCCACTCAAATGAAAATAAGCTAAACACAAAATAAGTAATAAGCACAATAAGCTATAACCATCAATCACATAAATATAATAAGAACAATGAAATAAGCACTTCACTCAAATAAGCAATAAGATCAAATAAGCTACATGATGATTAACCAAATCAAACACAAAATTAAAATAAGAAAGGAAGAATGAGATTACTTGAAAAGATTGAAATTAAAGATTAAGAGTAAAGATTTAACACTTGAAAGATTAAGATAAAAATCATGAAATGAAAACTTGAGAGAGAAAGTTAATTACACCTACTCCTAAAACATGATGAGAAATTATCTAATGATACAAATGAAAGATTTTAAGTCTATTTATAGGTGGAAGGGAAGTTGGTGTTGTTGCTTCCTTCTTTCTCTTTGTCTTCTCGTCTTTTTAATTAATTCGTCTTTCTCGACTTTGTCTCGGGATTTGTCGATAGATAAAATGAACTCGACTTCTAATTTCTTCTTTTATTAGATTTGGTTCTTCAACTTTGTTAAACTTCCGTCTTTGGTCTTTTTCTTCAATAAATCTTCATAATAGGCTTCGACTTCCGTTCTTTTTGCACTCTTGATCTTTTAACTTTGTCTTTCGTCTTTTTCTTCGATAAAAACCCATGAAAGCCCGTATTTTCTTCTTTTTTCATCTTTTGGTCGTAAAACACAACAAAAACACAAACCACGCGTATTTTCAACTTTTACGACATTAAACACACGTTTTGGTCTTGTTTTTATTTGTTTTAAGTGGTAAAAGGATAAGTGTTTTCACACTTATTAGTATACAATATAGTAATAATATTTCACAAAGAAAACGAAAACCGATAATACGTGTTAATAGATTTCTAATTAACACAAATACTATTTATGGCTATATATTGAAAACAAAATGGTCTAAATTAATCACAACACAACTCCTCGGCAGCGGCGCCAAAATGATTGTGGTAAATTACACCCTTTAAGAAAAAGGCGTAAATGCGGTAAGTATTAAGCGATATGATTTAGGAAAATCAAATGCTAATGACCCAAAGGTGAAAGTTCGTTTCCTAAGGAGGTTTGTTGTGTGTGAAAAACTTGTATGATTTTGTATTAATATTTGAAGAAAGAAAAGGTGAGAAAAGAGAAAGACGGATACGAGAAAATTACACTAAGACGTACAAAACGTAAAACCGTAAAATAGACAAAATTAAAACTTGCACTAAAAATTCCCAAAAATTACCAAAATTTTCTAAAAATCCAATTAGGGTTTACAAATGATCAAAAAATTTTCAAACCTTTTATTTAATTAATATTTAATTTTTTAATGCTAATTAAAGCCCTAAAAATCAAATAAATTATTAAAAAGCCCAAATAAAGATTTTTCAATTTGGAAACCTCAATAATGACTTAATAAAACCAAAAAGTATTTTTCCAAATTTTTAAAACTATTAAATTTATTAAAAATAATTAAAAAACTAAAATTTATATTAAAATAATATTAAAAATAAAAAATTTATAAAAAAGTCTAAAAACTTGCAAACTAGTTTATTGTAACCTAATTAAATAGAAAAGGAAGTTGAAATTTGTAAAACACGCATACTTTTACCATGAATAGTACCCTTAATATCGTACGTACATGATTAGAACTTTCCTTTTTATAGCACGTTTACGTTTCACGTACAAGAATTATTAGTATTACGTACGTGTTATAACACGATAAGTATTTACTACGTATGAACACACGATAATTATTCCAATAATAATTATAATCACGAGTATACGAACATGAAATCAAGAACGTATAATTATTCCAATAATAATTATAATCACGAGCATATGAACATGAAATCATGAACGTAAATTAATCACGAACTAATATTACGTATGTATATATATTTATTACGAACACGAATAAATATATTAAGTCACGATTGATAACTAATTAAAACACGTAAAACACAAACACGAGAACACATTTATTAATTAGACACGGAAAATGTTCGGGTTACCCCATGTGGGCCTCATACCCACGAAATTAGGGACAAGAAAAGGGCCTAGACCATTATTTTTACTAAACATGGAAAAAGAGGAAAAAACATGGTTCATATTTACAAAATCTAGGAAATGATTAAAACCCTAAAACTTTTCCTCCTCTTCCTTTTTGTCCTCTTTGGCTGCCACTTATAATCACCATGGCGGGGTGATTCGGTTTGATTTTAGTCTTTGATTTATTGCAAGGATCGTCAGTGTGTTCATCTCCTTTGATTCACGTGATTGGTATAACCTTTAATCTCTCTTCTTTTATGTTTTGATTTATTAATCACATAAAATCATGAATGTTTTTTATTACTAAATAAAAACAATATATAAACATGTTGTTTTGATCATGGGGTTTAATTAATATTATGATTTAGGGGTGTTTGTTTGTTGGCCGCCGCCTAAACCGAGCCCAAGGGGGTCTCGGCTTGGCTTAAACTCACACCACCGAGACCTTAAGGTCTCGGTTTAGTGATGATGTTGTCACGGCAGCAGCAAGGGGAAGAAACCCCGACCTAGGTCGGGGTATGGTGATGTTTTGGGTCCGGTTCATGGATTTTAATCATGGGTCCGGTTCATACATGTTAGAATAAAAACACGGTCCGGTTCATGAGTCATTTTTCAAGGTTTATAATTTTTACAATTTATATTATTTTTACAAGACTTAAAACTAAATTAATTAAGGCATGAACATGATTAATTTAATTTACATGACTTAGATTATTAATTTAATTATTAATTCATGAATTTTAACCTAATTATTTTATTATCAATTAGACTCTATAATTAATTAATTATTAAAACCATGACTATAATTAATTAATTAACATGGCTTAGGTTATATTATTAATAAATACTAATACATGTTTTAACCTAAGTATTTTACCTTATTTAATTAAAATCATGTTATATTCAATTAAATATATTTAACCTATAGTTTATTTAATTTACATGTAATAATTAATAAACTATACTATATAATCACATGACTTAGAATAATAATCAGAAAACACTTAAGCTTATATAATTAGCTTATTTAACGAGCTTATATATATTTATGGAAACTTTCTAATTTTAGAAACTTATTTAATTAAGGCATCTAATCTATTTATGGAAACTTTCTATTTTTAGAATGTTATCTATTTTAAGCAGTTATTCTATTTTTGGAAACTTTCTATTTTTGAAAAATTTCTATTTTTGGAAACTTTCTATTTTTGGAAACCTTCTATTTTTGGAAACTTTCTACTTTTGGTAACTTTCTATTTTTGGAAACTTTCTATTTTAGGAAACCTGCTATTTTTAGAAAGTTACTTATTATTACACAACAAGTATAGTAATACCTGAAATACAAGTAATACTTAATTAGAATAGACAGAATATACGATAAACACAGTATAAAGCTTAAAAACAGTAAAACATGACATGAACATATAAAACAAGCCAAGACATGAAATAAAACCAGTTACGTACTTAGCAATCAGATACTTATACACGTATGTATTTATGTAGCGTTAGTGATACCGAAGTAGGACTCTTTTCCGTTCGTCTTCTTCGTTCACTGGACATAAGGTACGGATTCCCGTCCTTTCAGTATGGACATTCTTTCCTTATTAGGATTCCCCGTATGCAACCAACTATTTTCCCATAGTATAAGTTTATATATTTGATTGCTTATGTTTAATTAGAATACCTAAAGCCATATACATGCATGACCAGTTTCACCTAGTTATGGAGGTACCATAACCATAACACTAGAGGCACTGGTGTTATGACTTCCCCACGGCAGAGTGATTGCTCGTGGCGTCCCTTCAGCTTTTCGCCATATTATTATATTATCATGTGGGGCGTATGGGTGCATCCTAGTTACATGTTTTTCAGCAGATTACTCAGTGTAAATGTGGTATGTTCCTTGCATCCTTCACAAGGAGCTGGTCCCTCCTACCCAAAACCAGTATATTAAATTGGAGGCAACCCCTCTAATTTGCATGACGAGGTCACCCCTCCAAGTATTCATGCACGTTGATATTTTCATGACCTATATCGGCTAATGGTAAAATATGTTAAACAATTTTCACAAAATAAACATAAGGCTTTTCAAACTATAAAACCAGTTTTATTAAGATATAACCGGGTTATCCAGGACTTAGTTTCTTCCGCTGTTTCATGTTTATATGCTTATATTAATCATGCTATATTTGTATACCTGTGCACTGAGCGTTATGCTCAGCCGTTACTTTCCTTTCCATGTCCCAAAACGGCAGGTACCCAAGGACAGACTCGAGCATTTTGGGGGATATGCATAGGATGGAAGCTGCCATAGACTTCTTCTCCTTTTGCCTTTATATATTTATGCTTGTTTAAGTCTTTCATTAATAAGTGTGAAAACACTTATCCTTTTACCACTTATTTCCAATAATAACAAGACCAAAACGTGTGATTTATGTCGTAAAAGTCGGAATTATGCGTGGTTTGTGTTTTTATTGTGTTTTAAGACCAAAATATGAAAAAGGAAGAAAACACGGGCTTTCACGGGCTTTTATCGAAGAAAACGGGAAAAGACGAAGTCAAAAGATCAAGAGTGCAAAAAGAACAGAAGTCCAAGACCTATTCTGATGATTTATCGAAGAAAAAGTCTAAAGACGGAAGTTTGATGAAGTCGAAGAACTTAAGTCTAATAGAAGTAGAAAATTAAAAGACAAGTTCAAATCCTGAGACGACATCGAGAAAAGACAAACAATTAAAGTCGAGTCGAGAAGACGTGAAGAAAGAAAGAAAGAAGATGCAACACATGCACTCCATCCTTCCCTATAAATACCCTCCTAATACACATTAGGAGGGAGTTAGTCTTTAATTTTTAAGTTTTTCATTTTTGCACTTTTCTTTCTAGTTTTAGAGAGAGATAGTTCTAAACTTTCTCTCACTAAGTTTCATCTTTTCTTTTAATATTGCAAGATTAAACGTTTGTGTATTGCTTATTTCATTAATCAAGTTCTATTTAAGCTTTTAATCCTTAATCTCATTCTACATTTCTTGATTTACTTTACCTTTGATCCGATTTGCATACTTCATGCGTATGATTTAATGATTTCGTGATTGAAGGATTAATCTTCTTTGGTTATAATTAAGCTCTTACACGTATAAGTTATAAGCTCGTAATGCTTATTGGCTTATTACAAGTTTTAGCTTATTGATTTTCGGATTTCACAAAGGATTTAGTAACTTTCGAGTTGTTTAAGTTTTGGATAAAATAGATTATTGATTGTGCTTATTGAGTTTTACACTTGCCACAAATTTCTTATTAAGAGTGCATCCCATCGTAATCTTGGGGCTTCACACATTTCGACGGGTTTCTACACATTCCGATAGATTTCAGTGTTTTGATCGCAATAACCCATTAGGGTTCTACTTTGCGATCGGGTGGCTAATTCCCCTTTATTCCGATCTGGACTGCGATCGCTCATTGCGATCGCACATTCCGACAGGACTAAGGTCTTGTTAAGACGAAGTGTTGCCCATTTTTCGACAGCAACATTGCGATAGTAAGATTTCCAATAGATGCACATTGCGATAGAAGTTTTTACAACATTCCGATCTGGATCTTTGCGATCTAAAAATATTCCGATGCGTATTAAGAGTGGTATTCCGATGGACCTTTGTATTGATTATTCTGATTGCTTATTCTAGTGATATTCCGATGGTTATGATTTGGTGCATTTCGATAGAAATGAATTGTTATATTACGATGGAACATGTTTTTAAGTTTTAAAGTTTTTACTTAAAGTTTTTCTACATAACTTTTAGTTTAATTCTTAAACACTTTAACTTTACTCAACGTCATTTTCATACTTGCTCTTAAAATTAGATAACCAAACCAAACCAAATCATTTTGCTCACCAAAAGACAATTGAGTCGCACTTTAGACCAATAGTCAATTCGAAAGGATTCGGACGATAAGATTTTATACTCGGTTCCAAGGCCGAGTATTAAATGGCGCCGCTGCCGGCTCTTTTCGTTACGATTAAAGGTTTTTAGTGAGAGACGCATTGAATTTTGGGATCCGTTCTTTGAACGTTATTTTCCTTGCTTCAAAAATTTTCAAAAACCCTAAAAAATATAAAATTCTTCAAAAATACAAAAACATTAAAAAATCAAAAAAAGCAATTCTTTTCCAAAAGGTTTTGCACCAAAAAGATTATATAGATATTCTCTGTGTATATTTTTCTTCTGCAGGTGTATGCGTACTAGATCTTCGAACTATTCTGAGCCCGAGACTCGTGAAGATTTAGATATGGCTGGTGTTAATAACAACAATAATAACCCACCTTTACCCAATTTGAATAACAACAAAAACAACAATGTCCTCCTACCTGATTTACGAACAATGGTGGAATTGTGTCAACCCACCATGAACGGACGCGGAGGCCCGATTGCGCTGATGCCCGTCACGGCTCAGGAGTTTTCGTTGAAGCATCACATGATCCAACAAGTGCAAAATAACCCATTTCGCGGAATTCCGGATGATGATGCCAACAAACACCTCGACAAATTCATTACCATTACCCAAAGCATGAAGTGCCCCGGTGTTTCTATGGATGACCTTCGCCTTCAACTCTTTCCCCACTCGCTTTCTCACCATGCCGAAAAATGGTTTGACCGTCTCCCTAAGAATTCTATTCATACGTGGAATGACATGACCCAACGCTTTTTGTCGCGCTACTTCCCACCATCCATGGTCACAAGCCTTCGTAACCAAATCAGTGGATTCATGCAAGACAATGATGAATCGCTCTTCGATGCTTGGGAACGATACAATGATTTGATCGACCGTTGTCAGAACCACAACATGCTCCCCGTCACTCTCATTGACACCTTCTACAATGGTCTCACTTTTCGTGATCGTGACACGATCAATGCCGCCGCCGGTGGTACTTTTATGAAAAGGAGACCGGAGGAGTGTCGAGAGTTGATTGAAAACATGACTACTCACCACAAGAATTGGGATTCATCCGCATCCTCAAGATCTAACTCGAGAGTCAATGTTTCTTCAACTACTTCCAATCCTGAGATGACTGAAATCTCTCGACAACTCGCTGAGATGAACAAGAATTTCATGACCATGGCCACAAACCACTTTCAACAAGCTAAAGCCGTTGCTATTTCTTGTGACACATGTGGTGGTCCTCATTCTTACAATGATTGTCCTTCTACCCAAGGCAATTTTTCTGAAAACGTTAACGCATCATACGGTACTTATCCTACGGGAGGCTATCAAGCTCGTCCTCAAGGAGACCGTAGCTTGCTCAGTTATCGTTCAAATAACTATCTTGCTCCACCCGGTTTCCCTCCTCAGAACCAAAACCAACAAAAAAGCTATAACCGAAACAACCAATCCCAACCTCGTGCTAACAATCAATATCAATCCCAAAGAAACCCATACCCAACTCAAGGAAACACTCAAGCTTACCAAGATCCACCTCTCAATCAACTGATGGCAGTGAATCCAGACGTCGAGACGTTCATGAAGACTAATCGGGAGCTGGTGACGAATCTTCAGAGTCAAGTCATCAACTTGAAGGGCGAAATGGCGAAACAAGGGAGCGATATTCGAGCCGAGCTAAGGAAGGATATGGAAAAACAGAGCAATGAAATTCGTGCTGACATCAGAGATTCTTTCAGCACTCAAGCGCTTAACATTCGTGATATGATTGGTTCGCTCATCCAAGGTAATCAACCCTCTTCTTCGGGTACTCTTTCGAGTAACACCGTTGTGAACCCAAGAGGGGAGATGAAAGCAATCACCACTCGTAGTGGAAAAGGTTATACGGAACCCGAGCTTCCTACACCTCCACCCGTGATTGTGAACAAGGAAAAAGAGCAACTTTCCTCACCTCCTTCACCTTCTATCCCCATTCCCCCACCACCCATGGTTGTGAGTGATCCTACTCCCCTAAAGCCTTCTTCTTCATCCAATATACCTTATCCTTCAAGTTTTAGGAAAGAAAAGCAAAAGAGCAAGGATGATATTCAAGTTTCAAACTTTCCAAAAATGTTTAAACAATTGAATTTTAACATCTCCTTTGCCGAGGCTCTCGCTCACATGCCCAAATACGCTAAGATGTTTAAAGATCTTCTAAGTGACAAGGAGAAGCTTCTTGACATTGCTCAGACCCAACTTAATGAGAACTGCTTCGCAGTGCTCTTAAGGAAATTGCCCACCAAACTTGGTGATCCGGGTCGCTTCTTAATTCCTTGCAACTTCCCGAGAGTAGAGAATTGCATGGCTGTAGCAAATCTAGGTGCCAGTATAAACTTAATGCCTTTAAGTGTTTGGAAGCAATTATCTCTCCCAGAGCTAGTCCCCACCAAAATGACTTTGGAATTAGCCAACCGTACGGTTGCTTATCCAGTGGGGATAGCCGAAGATGTCTTTGTTGGCGTCGACAAATTCACCTTCCCGGCGGATTTTGTTGTCGTTGACTACGAGATGGATCCTCGTGTTCCATTAATCGTTGGACGTCCATTCCTGAGGACCGATCGCACTCTCATTGATGTAGCTGCGGGCGAAATAATCATGAGAGTTGGTGACGATGAAATTGTCTTCAACATGGGTAAGATTTCTAAGCAACCTTATTCATATGAGAGTGTTAATGCTATTGATGTTCTCGATGAGGCTTGTGAAGAACATTTTCATGATGCTTGCAAAAGTACTCTCTCTTCTCTACCCAATGTTGAGACCGTTGCCTCAATTGCTCCGGCATTGACTCCTTTTGGAGAAAGTGACTTGGATGATTTTGAAGCTAGCTTGGGTCCTCTCGATATTAAGTATGATAATTTGATATTAGCGTTTTGCTATGGGTTCAATTTTATGTCTCTCGGTATCCTCTCGAATTGATCTCAGCTCTAAGTGGAATGATTTGTTTTTGGTTAATAAAAAGTGGTTGGTTTGTTTATCTATTTTAAACTAATGACGAGAGATTAAGTGTCGAAGCGTAAACTTAATGATTTAAAAGATTAAACTAAAAGACGAATTTAAAATTAAATGTTTGAAAACTTCAAAGATTATATTAGAAAAATAAATGGACATTCAATAAAAACTAACACTTGGAAAACTTTGTGAAAAATAAGAACTTAATTGAAAAGTGCTAAAAGAAAGTAAGATCGGAATATATTAAAACACTAAATCGGAATAAGGGAAAAATGTACCAATCGGAATAACACAAACTAAAGCTAATCGGAATATTCAAAAAGCAGGTGATCGGAATGTTGAACAAGCCTAATCGGAATATTAAAGCTAGCTACAATCAGAATATATTAAAACACTTTACCGTCGGAATGCTCAAAAGTTGGCACGATCGGAATACAAAAACAAGCCCGATCAGAAAGATCTAATCGGAAAGGGGCTTATCGGAATCTGGTTAAAACCCTTATCCGATCTATAGATCGTAATAAAGGGGGTGGGCTCTTGGTCGAAATATATTGTCGGAAAAGGGAATTACCCTTTCCGAAAACTATGCCAAACCGAAACTTAAGCAAGGGAAATAGCTTATGGAATAAGCTAACTCCCAAAACTAGCTCGAATTCAATAATAAGCTAATCAAATAAGCACTAAGAACACTTTATCTAAGCTTCAAAAAATCAAACTTATAAATCAAATGATAAAAAGATGAACTTTTTATAAAACTTTAAAAAGTAAATAAGCTAAATCAACAAATAAGCCAATAAGAACAAGGATCTTAAAGCTTATTAGTGTATAAACTTAAGGAAACATAAAAAGAAATCAACTTTTTAAGCACAAATCATTGATGAACAACACGGATCATACTAGATTTGTACCAAAATCAATCAAAGTAAAAGAAAGGAAGGATGAGATTAAAGATTAAAAGCTTGAAAACTAGACTTGATTAATGAAAGATAATACAAAAGTTTGAATTTGAAAGAGAAAAAGATGAAATCTAGTGAGAGAAAGTTTAGAACTTTCTCTCTCTAAAACTAGAGAAATCCAAAAACTAAAACTAACTAAGTGTATGAAATTTGTGAAGTAAGGGCCTTTATATAGGCGTGTGTATGGGCTTGCAAATGGGCTTGGTTTTGGGCTTCTTTTCTTCTTCCTTCTTTAGTCTTCTCGTCTCTTTTAATTAAACGTTTCCGACTTTGGATTTTTAGAAGTGTCGGTGAATAATTCCAACTCGTCTTATAATCTTTTATTTAATAGACTCGAGTTCTTCGACATATATGAATCTTCCATCTTTGGCTCTATTCTTCGATAAGTCTTCAAATAGGCACAATGACTTCAAATCCTTTGCATCTCTTGGACAGTAAACTTCGTCTTGAGTCTTTTTCCTTGATAAAGCCCGTGCAATCCCATGTTTTCTTCATTATTCATCCGGTTGACTCTGAAAACACAATAAACACAAAAACCACGCATAATTCCAAACAAATGATATTAAATACGTGTTTTGGTCTCGTTTTAGCCAGAATTAAGTGGTAAAAGGATGGGTGTTTTCACACCTATCAAATCCCCTAAACTTAACCATTGCCATGCCCTCATGCAATGCTTAGTGACAAAGCACATTTACACTTTTCTCATGATCAATCAAGTAACTTGCAAAGAGAAATTAAAACTTTAAAGTAAACAAAAGGATAGAAAATAGCTATGCGGAAATAACTTGCAAAGAGATCGAGGACTTACATTAGGGCTTCGGTGCTGCGAAGATTTATCACCCTCAAGTTTCACGTTCCCCAAACTAAGCTTAAAAACGAGATCATTGTTATTATAAGTTAGCAATTCAAACACTCACACACATGGCTTAATTAAATGCTTAAACTTCCTTATTCCTAGGTGTATCTCTTATATTTTATTTTTGTCTTAGAATGATCATGAAGATGCATTTTTGGACTTATTTCGATAATTTATTTAGGCTGAAAGCAAAGTAGGACGATTTGATCAATAGTTAGCTAAAGGACAAAATCTCTTAAAACTGCTTTTGGGGATATCAAAAAGTTCATATCTTGGCATAACTCGGTTCACGATTTCAGACCTTTCTCGGGCCGATATTTGGCATGTACTTCATACTTCATATCTTGAGAGACGTGCTTGAGATAATGGTCTTCTCATCGTTCATAGAGTTTCTTCACTTGGAGACTTTTGAGAGGTACTCCAACTTTGTTGACCACGACTTCATGATTATTTCTTCAATCTCTATTTGGGATTTTGAGATACAACGATCCGCCTCCTTTTCGGACTTGGATCTATTTATCCTCATACCTTGTTAGGGTCTTTTAGGATAGACTTCTCCATGATCTTTATGGAAGTTGATTGCTTTTCGTCGTGAGTCTTGATCCTTCATATTGACTTTGGGAATAATGCTTTTCACATCACTTTGGATCTTTAGCAATAAAATGGAATCCTCATGCCTTGTTAGGGCCTTTTCGGACTCGCCAATCTTCGCGCCACGCTTCATAAGTTATGCCTTGGCTATGAACTCTTATCATTACCGAGCAACTTTTAAACGATCATGGGCTAGAAGCTAAGTAACCTTTCAAATCGTACGACCTTACTTATTGCAGATAAATTATTAGCAAGTGATGGGAGAATAGGCAAATAATTACACCAAGTGAGCTTGTGCAAGAATACCGACTTATAATTGACTCTATCATTTCTCGTCCTCCACAATTTAAAATCTCAAGTAATGAGACTCGTGGATACTTAGCCTAATAAACCAATTAAGGTCTACATGGTTAAGGATACTAGCTAGAATAAACTTGGATAAGTCTATTCGGGTTGAGTCAAAATAAACGCAACGGGCCTAATATGTCAAAGACTTCTAAACTAGCTACACCACTTTATTAAAATTTGACTTTATTGCGGGATATATACATATGAAAACAATGATAAAAATTTAAAAATTACGACTAAATGGCCAAAGTTAATAAAAAATTTGAAAAATGTTGAAAAATAGGATTTTCTGGTTAATTGAAGGCATTTTCATGGAAAAGTCCACTTAAAACTTCGATAGAAGTCCCCCCTACACTTAAGATAAACATTGTCCTCAATGTTTAAGCATGTGGGAAAAGTCTCCCCTACACTTATGACATTGTGCACGTTGGTTAACTCGAGTTAAGGAAGAGACGACTAAAGTGATCAATTTCAAATGTGAGTATGAAGAAATTTGAATCACGATAGTTGAGAGATTGAACCAGATTTCGGATAACACGGGAGCACGATTATTCAGAGATTCCAAGAGTGCACTCATCCCTGTAATCACATGCACACAAAAACAAACACCTATACAGGTCCCCCTACACTTAGGAGGTTAAAACATAAAAGGATAGATACTCGGGTTGCCTCCCGAGGAGCGCTTGTTTTTGATAACCGAGTCACGAGCCTGACTCGACCCAAAATTATTTCATGGGGAACGTGGTGAGGGATGGAATCATCTCCTGAGAGATGTCCTCACCAAAGTACAGCTTCAGACGCTGGCCATTCACTTTGAAATTTGGCCCATTTGGCTAAGAAAGCTCAATGGTCCCATATGGAAAGATGTTGGCGACGGTGAATGGACCAGACCAGCGGCTCTTCAACTTGCCAGAGAAGATCTTCAACCGAGAGTTAAAAAGTAAGACTTGATCACCAACGTGGAACTCTCGGTTCTTGATTTTTGCGTCATGAAGGATCTTCGTCTTCTCTTTGTAGATCAGCGAGTTCTCATAAGCTTCATTCCTCAGTTCGTTGAGCTTGTTGAGTTGAGTCTTGTGATGATCACCGGCTTTGTTGATGTCGAAGTTAGCCCACTTCAAGGCCCAGTGCGCCTTATGCTCCAGCTCGATGGGAAGGTGGCATGCTTTCCCGTACACAAGACGATAAGGTGTACAACCGATCGGGGTCTTATAAGCAGTACGGAAAGCCCACAGAGCATCATCTAACTTATCGGCCCACGCGGCACGATGCTCTCCCACAGTACGCTCCAAAATTCGCTTCAATCCACGGTTGGATATCTCGGCTTGCCCATTGGTTTGGGGATGATAGGCGGTGGAAAGACGGTGATTGACACCATACTTAGCCATGACTCTTGCAAATTGATCGTTGCAAAAATGAGTCCCGCGGTCACTGATAATAGCACGAGGAACGCTGAATCGAGCGAACATCGATTTCAAAAAGTTACAAACCACCCTTGCATCATTAGTAGGTAAAGCTTTGGCTTCAACCCACTTTGAAACGTAGTCAACGGCTAAAAGGATGAATTTGTTTCCTTTAGATGAAGGGTATGGCCCCATAAAGTCGATACCCCAAACATCAAAGATTTCACATTCTTGTATGAAATTTTGTGGCATCTCGTCTTTATGTGTGATCGTGCCTTGTTTTTGGCAAGCAGCACATCGTTTAACCATATTGTGAGCGTCACGATATATGGAGGGCCAATAAAATCCGGAGTCAAACACTTTTTGGCGGTGTAGTTGGGACCAAAGTGACCACCGGTGGGTCCTTTGTGGCAAGCGTCAAGGATTTTTAAAGCTACCGGTCCATCAACACATCGGCGAATAATCAAGTCGGCACATTGTTTGAATAGGTAAGGGTCGTCCCAAAAGTAAGTCTTAATGTCGGTGAAGAACTTTTTCTTTTGTTGAGACGTCAACCCTTCCTTGAGAATTCCACCCGCCAAGTAGTTTGCAAAGTCCACAAACCACGGGGTTGCATCAGAATTCGAATTTATAGACATTAAGGTCTCCAAGGGAAAAGAATCATTGATTTCTTTGTTCAGATGATCCCCTTGGTAAGGATCCTCAAGTCTGCTGAGATGATCCGCGGCTAGGTTTTCAGCTCCTTTTTTATCGCGAATTTCGATTTTAAATTCCTGGAGCAGCAAAACCCAGCGAAGAATTCTTGGTTTGGAATCTTGCTTTTTCAACAAGTACTTCAACGCGGAATGATCGGTATACACGATTGTGGTGGAAAGGACAAGATAGGGGCGAAATTTTTCAAAGGCATAGACAACAGCTAAAAGCTCTTTTTCGGTTGTCGTGTAATGAAATTGTGCCCCTGTCATTGTCTTGCTAGCGTAATGGATTGGTTGGAAGTGTTTGTTCACTCTTCGTCCCAGAATCACACCAATAGCAAAATCACTAGCATCGCACATCAACTCAAAGGGAAGCTCCCAATTAGGGGTAACCAAGACGGGTGCCTTAGTTAGCTTATCCTTAAGCGAGTTGAAGGCTTCAAGACACTCGTTGGAAAAGATAAAAGGAGTATCTTTTTCCAAGAGGTGGGTCATCGGGCGAGCGATTTGAGAAAAATCTTTGATGAAACGACGGTAGAAGCCCGCATAACCCAGAAAACTTCTCACACCCTTTACGGTTGAAGGTGGAGGCAACTTGGTGATAACATCGACTTTAGCACGGTCTACTTCAAGATCGGCTTTGGAAATCTTGTGTCCCAGCACGATGCCTTCTTTTACCATAAAATGGCATTTTTCCCAATTCAGAACAAGGCGAGTGTCTTTGCACCGCTTAAGCATACGTTCCAAATTGGCAAGGCAAGAAGAGAAGGAATCCCTGAAGACCGAGAAATCATCCATGAAGACTTCCATGGTTTGTTCAACCATGTCATGGAAGATAGCTAACATGCACCTTTGGAAAGTCCCGGGGGCATTGCATAAGCCAAAAGGCATTCTTTTGTAAGCAAATGTGCCATAGGGACAAGTGAATGTTGTCTTCTCTTGATCTTGGGGATCGATGGGTATTTGGAAATAACCCGAGAAACCATCAAGAAAGCAGTAATATTCATTACCCGCTAAACGTTCAAGCATTTGGTCCATAAAAGGTAGAGGGAAATGATCCTTTCTCGTGGCATCATTGAGTTTGCGGTAGTCTATACAAACTCTCCACCCAGTAACGAGACGAGTGGAGATCAACTCGTTGTGTTCATTGGGCAACGGTTATTCCGCCCTTCTTGGGCACATAATGGATTGGAGTAACCCATGGTGAATCCGAAATAGGGTAAATCATACCCGCATCAAGAAGTTTGATAACCTCTGTTTTGATGACTTCATGTATTTTTGGATTCACCCTTCGTTGGCTTTGGATTGTAGGCTTAAAGTCTTCCTCCATGAGAATTTTGTGTGTGCAGAAGTGAGGATCAATTCCGCGAATATCAGAAATTTTCCAAGCAATCGCCTTTTTGTGATCTTTAAGCACGGCGATTAGGCGAGATTTTTCTTCTTCCTTTAAGTCCTTCGCGATAATGAAAGGCGACTTCTTCTCTTCTTCACGGAACACGTACTCGAGATGAGGCGGCAACTCCTTAAGTTCTAAATCCAGAGGACTTTCGACGGGAGGCGTGTTCAAAGTCGGAGTATCGATAGCAATAACCGTGGGAGATGGAGGAGAAGGATTGTCTTCATTGAGAAGGTTGTCAAAGAAATGCATGTCTTCATCCCCATCGATGGGAGAATCATCAGTAGCTAAGTTCACATCTCCCATGGTGGCTTCAAGATTGTTCCAAAACAAATCATTATCTCCAAATAGAGACAATGATGAATCGATAGAGGCAACGGTTTCAACATTGGGAAGAGAGGTAGGAATACTTTTGCAAGCATCTTTGAAGTGTTCTTCACAAGCCTCATCAAGAACGTCAATACAATTAACACTCTCGTATGAATAAGGTTGTTTATACAACTTTCCCATGTTGAAGACGATTTTATCGTCACCCACTCTCATGATAAGCTCACCGGCTTCAACATCGATAAGAGTGCGACCGGTCCTCAGGAATGGACGACCCACGATCAAGGGAACACGAGGGTCCATCTCGTAGTCGACGACGACGAAATCGGCAGGAAAAGTGAATTTGTCGACTCCTACAAAGACGTCTTCGGCTATCCCCACTGGATAAGCAACCGTACGGTTAGCTAATTCCAAAGTCATTTTGGTGGGGACTAGCTCAGGGAGAGATAATTGCTTCCAAACGCTTAAAGGCATTAGATTGATACTGGCACCTAGATCGGCTAGGGCCATGCAATTCTCTACTCCCGGGAAATTGCAAGGGATTAAGAAACGACCCGGATCACCAAGCTTGGTTGGAAATTTCCTTAAGAGAACTGCAGAGCAATTCTCATTAAGTTGGGTGTTGGCAATATCGAGAAGTTTTTCCTTGTCACTCAGAAGATCTTTAAACATTTTCGCGTACTTAGGCATGTGAGCGAGAGCCTCAGCGAAGGAGATATTGAAATTCAATTGTTTGAACATCTTAAGAAAGTTCGAAACCTGAATATCGTCCTTGCTTTTGAGCTTCTCTTTCCTCAACCTAGATGGATAAGGTATATTGGAAGAAGAGGAAGGCTTTGGAAGAATAGGATCACTCACATCCTTGGGTGGAGGAGGGGTAGAAGTAGGAGGTGGAGAAATTGGGGAAGGAGAAGGATGAGGAATAGGAGCAGGTGACTCGTTCTCCTTAGTCACAATCACCGGTGGAGGTATAGGAAGCTCGGGTTCCTTGGTACCTTTGCCACTTCGAGTGGTGATTGCTTTCATCTCCCCTCTTGGATTCACAACGGTGTTACTCGGAAGAGTACCCGAAGAAGTCATTAGTTTGGCTATCCAACGTATTTCTCATGTCGGCTCTCAAATCGTTTCCTTGCTTGACCAAGTCTGCTTTTAGGTTGAGCACTTCTCTCTGAAGATTTCCCACTATCACATCGTTAGTCCTCATATAAGTTTCCACTTCTTCGTGAAGAGCGGTGGGTTGGTTGGGAGGAGCATTGTATGCGGGTGGTTGATAAGCAGGTTGCTGGTAAACTTGGTTTTTTCGTTGAGGTGGTTGTTGCTGCTTGTGAGGAGGGATGTACGGTGTACGAGGTTGTTGTTGTTGTTGAGGAGGGCGGTTATGGTTTTGTTGTTGGTTTGGGTTGGTAGGAGGAAAACCGGGTGGGGAAAGATAATTGTTAGAGCGGTAGCTAAGCAAGTTACGGTCACCTTGAGGTCTAGCTTGATAAGCAGGTGGAGGATAGGTGCCATATGCTGCATTCACATTCTCAGCAGGGTAGTCTTGGGTGGCGGTACAAGTGGTGTAAGAGTGAGGACCCCTGCATATCTCACATGGTTGGCTAACAGCATTGACTTGAGCGTGTTTAGCGTTGTTGCTGTTGTTGTTGCTGACGGTGTGGGTAACAAGCGATTCAAGAAGCGTAGTGATTTTGTCCAGTCGCTTGTCGCTGTCACTAGTGCTAGCACTAGCGACATTGGTCCGAACACTCTTGGTTTGCACACGAGACTTATTCTCAATGATATCCTAAGCATTGGAAGTCTTAGCCAAAAGATTACCCCCCGAGGCACTGTTTAGTGAATCTTGGTCACTCGGGCTCTTGATAAGACGTGGATCAAGTGCGCATACACCTGCAAAAGAACGAACAAAGAAAAGCAAAGCAAAAATATTTTTGGTTTTTATGTTTTTTTATTTTTTTTGTATTTTGGAAAAATTTATATTTTTTAGTATTTTTTGAAAATTTTTATGAAAAATTAACGTTCACGGGGAACGGATCCCAAAATCCAAGTTCTCACAAAAAACTTTTGATCTTAACGAGAAGAGCCGGCAGCGGCGCCATTTGATATTAGCGTTTTGCTATGGGTTCAATTTTATGTCTCTCAGTATCCTCTCGAATTGATCTCGGTTCTAAGTGGAATGATTTGTTTTTGGTTAATAAAAAGTGGTTGGTTTGTTTATCTATTTTAAACTAATGACGAGAGATTAAGTGTCGAAGCGTAAACTTAAAGCTTTAAAAGATTAAACTAAAAGACGAATTTAAAATTAAATGTTTGAAAACTTCAAAGATTATATTAGAAAAATAAATGGACATTCAATAAAAACTAACACTTGGAAAACTTTGTGAAAAATAAGAACCTAATTGAAAAGTGCTAAAAGAAAGTAAGATCGGAATATATTAAAACACTAAATCGGAATAAGGGAAAAATGTAACAATCGGAATAACACAAACTAAAGCTAATCGGAATATTCAAAAAGCAGGTGATCAGAATGTTGAACAAGCCTAATCGGAATATTAAAGCTAGCTACAATCGGAATATATTAAAACACTTTACCGTCGGAATGCTCAAAAGTTGGCACGATCGGAATACAAAAACAAGCCCGATCAGAAAGATCCAATCGGAAAGGGGCTTATCGGAATCTGGTTAAAACCCTTATCCGATCTATAGATCGGAATAAAGGGGGTGGGCTCTTGGTCGGAATATATTGTCGGAAAAGGGAATTACCCTTTCCGAAAACTATGCCAAACCGAAACTTAAGCAAGGGAAATAGCTTATGGAATAAGCTAACTCCAAAAACTAGCTCGAATTCAATAATAAGCTAATCAAATAAGCACTAAGAACACTTTATCTAAGCTTCAAATAATCAAACTTATAAATCAAATGATAAAAAGATGAACTTTTTATAAAACTTTAAAAAGTAAATAAGCTAAATCAACAAATAAGCCAATAAGAACAAGGATCTTAAAGCTTATTAGTGTATAAACTTAAGGAAACATAAAAAGAAATCAAATTTTTAAGCACAAATCATTGATGAACAACACGGATCATACTAGATTTGTACCAAAATCAATCAAAGTAAAAGAAAGGAAGGATGAGATTAAAGATTAAAAGCTTGAAAACAAGACTTGATTAATGAAAGATAATACAAAAGTTTGAATTTGAAAGAGAAAAAAATGAAATCTAGTGAGAGAAAGTTTAGAACTTTCTCTCTCTAAAACTAGAGAAATCCAAAAACTAAAACTAACTAAGTGTATGAAATTTGTGAAGTAAGGGCCTTTATATAGGCGTGTGTATGGGCTTGCAAATGGGCTTGGTTTTGGGCTTCTTTTCTTCTTCCTTCTTTAGTCTTCTCGTCTCTTTTAATTAAACGTTTCCGACTTTGGATTTTTAGAAGTGTCGGTGAATAATTCCAACTCGTCTTATAATCTTTTATTTAATAGACTCGAGTTCTTCGACAAATATGAATCTTCCATCTTTGGCTCTATTCTTTGATAAATCTTCAAATAGGCACAATGACTTCAAATCCTTTGCATCTCTTGGACAATAGACTTCGTCTTGAGTCTTTTTCCTTGATAAAGCCCGTGCAATCCCATGTTTTCTTCATTATTCATCCGGTTGACTTTGAAAACACAATAAACACAAAAACCACGCATAATTCCAAACAAATGATATTAAATACGTGTTTTGGTCTCGTTTTAGCCAGAATTAAGTGGTAAAAGGATGGGTGTTTTCACACCTATCATTGTTCGTCCACCGATTGGGATGAAGATATTCGTACTATTGAGAGACTTCTCAATGAAGACCCGTTTCCTCCTCCCTCTCCTAAAGAGGTGACTAATGATGATACATCGTTAGTTACACCATCTATTGAGGATCCTCCCACTCTTGAGCTTAAGGACCTACCTCCTCATCTTGAGTACGTTTTCCTTGAAGACAACGAGAAGTTACCGGTCATCATCGCGAAGGACCTGAAAGAAGAAGAAAAAGCCCGACTTGTCGCCGTGTTGAAGAAGCAAAGAAGAGCTATCGCTTGGAAAATCTCCGACATTCGCAGAATTGATCCTCACTTTTGCACACATAAAATTCTCATGGAGGACGACTTTAAGCCCACAATTCAAAGCCAACGAAGGGTGAATCCTAAAATCCATGAAGTCATCAAAAAAGAGGTTATCAAACTTCTTGATGCGGGTATGATTTACCCTATTTCGGATTCACCATGGGTTAGTCCAGTCCATTGTGTGCCTAAGAAAGGCGGAATTACCGTTGTGCCTAATGCAAACAACGAGTTGATTCCTACCCGTCTCGTTACTGGGTGGAGAGTTTGTATAGACTACCACATTCCCCATGAACTAAATTTGGGTCGAGTCAGGCTACTGACTCGGTGAATAAAAACAAGCGCTTCTCGGGAGGCAACCCGTGATCTATCCTTTACTGCTTTCATAATAAGTGTAGGGGGGGAGCCACGTATGTGTTTGTTGTCTTGTTTCTTGTGCTGTGCAGGGATTAAAGCTTCAAAGATCCACCTTGATGACTTTTGACGAACCGTGATACCATGTTCCCATCTTCCCGGTTCTATCATGAACTCTTGTGATTCAATTTTTCATATTTTATATGTTCACATTGAATTCACTTTAGTTGTCCTTTCCTTAGCAAGATTTAAACAAAGTGCACAATGTCATAAGTGTAGGGGAGTTTACTCCCACATGCTCAAACATTGAGGACAATGTTTATCTCAAATGTAGGGGGGACTTCTATTGAAGTAAGTGGTCTTTTCCATGAATTTGCCCTCTTTTTAACCAGAAAATTTGATTTTTCGACATTTTTCAAAATTTTTAATCTATTTTGGCCTAGTTGTATAGTTGTATTTTCCTTTGATTTTCTTTCCTTGCTAGAATAAATTTTCAATAAAGTGGTTTTAAATTTTTCTTAGTCGTGAACATTTTGACTCAACCTGAGTTTACTTACCTAAGGTCACTCTAGCTAGTATCCTTAACGTGTTTAAGTCAAGTTTTGCTAGGCTTTTATATAGGGAGCTATAAAACGCGAAAGTCTTAACTCTCACGGGTTAAGAACAAGAACTTTTCGCAAGTTCCTATAATTGATCCTAGAGAGTTGTTTATCAAGGGAACTTTAAAATGCGAATTCTAAACTTGAAAAAGTCTAAGAATTTGCAAGATCCTATAGACGACTCGAAAACCCAAAACTTTGATTTAATAGGCTAAGCATCCACGAGTCTCATTCCTTGAGATTTTAAACTGTGGAGAACGAGAGATGAAAGAGTCAATTATAAGTTCGGTATTCTTTCGTGAATTTATGTGAGTTAATTATAATCCTATTCTCCCTTCGCTTGTTAATAAATTTATCTAAAATAAATAAGGTTGTACGATTTAAAAGGTTACTTAGCTTCTAGCCACAGAACGTTTAAAAGTTGCTCGGTACGGATTAGAGTTCATAGCCAAGGCATAACTTATTGAAGCGGGAAGCGAAGATTGGCGAGTTCGAAAAGGCCCTAACAAGGCATGAGGGATACAGTTTGTTGCTAAAGATCCAAAAGTGATGTGAAGAATCATTTATCGAAAATCAATATGAAGGATCGAGACACACGACGAAAAGCAAATACTCCCCAAAAGATTATGGAGAAGTATATCCAAAAGACCCTAACAAGGTTTGAGGATAAATAGATCCAAGTCCTAAAAGGAGGCGGATCGTTGTATACCAAAGTCCAAAATAAAGATTGGAGAAAAATGAAGAAGTCGTGGTCCAAAGATGAAGAATCTCTCAAAAACTTCAAGTGAAGAAATTCCTATTATGAAGAGAAGGCCATTATTTCATGAACGTCTCTTAAGATTCGAAGTATGAAGTCACTGCCAAATATCGGTCCGAGAAAGGTCTCAAATCGTGAAGCGAGTTATGCCAAGATATGAACTTTATGAGGTCCCGAGAAGCAGTTTTAAAAGATTTGGTCCTTTAGCTAACTATTGATTAAATCGTGCACTTTATTTTCGGCCTAAATAACTATCGAAATAAGTCAAACAATGCATCCTCGTGATCATTCAAGACAAAAATAAAATATAAGAGATACACCTAGGAATAAGGGAGTCTAAGTGAATAATTGGCCCACATTAGTTCGTGATAGTTTGCTAACTTATAATAACAATGATCTCGTTTTTAAGCTTGGTATGGGGAACGTGAAACTTGAGGATGATAAACGTTCATGGCAGCAAAAACCCAATGTAAGTTTTTAATTTCTTTACTTGTTTCTATCTTTTTATGTTTAGTATTTAATAAAAGCCAAGGTGAGTTATTTTTTATGGAAAATATAAACCGTTCTTTAAAATTAATGCATTGCATGAGGGCATTGCAATGGTCAAGTGTAGGGGATTTAATAAGTGTGAAAACACTTATTTCCAATAATAACAAGACCAAAACGTGTGATTTATGTCGTAAAAGTCGGAATTATGCGTGGTTTGTGTTTTTATTGTGTTTTAGGACCAAAATATGAAAAAGGAAGAAAACACGGGCTTTCACGGGCTTTTATCGAAGAAAACGGGAAAAGACGAAGTCAAAAGATCAAGAGTGCAAAAAGAACGGAAGTCCAAGACCTATTCTGAAGATTTATCGAAGAAAAAGTCTAAAGACGGAAGTTTGATGAAGTCGAAGAACTTAAGTCTAATAGAAGTAGAAAATTAAAAGACAAGTTCAAATCCCGAGACGACATCGAGAAAAGACAAAGAATTAAAGTCGAGTCGAGAAGACGTGAAGAAAGAAAGAAAGAAGATGCAACACAGGCACTCCCTCCTTCCCTATAAATACCCTCCTAATACACATTAGGAGGGAGTTAGTCTTTAATTTTTAAGTTTTTCATTTTTGCACTTTTCTTTCTAGTTTTAGAGAGAGAAAGTTCTAAACTTTCTCTCACTAAGTTTCATCTTTTCTTTTAATATTGCAAGATTAAACATTTGTGTATTGCTTATTTCATTAATCAAGTTCTATTTAAGCTTTTAATCCTTAATCTCATTCTACATTTCTTGATTTACATTACCTTTGATCCGATTTGCATACTTCATGCGTATGATTTAATGATTTCGTGATTGAAGGATTAATCTTCTTTGGTTATACTTAAGCTCTTACACATATAAGTTATAAGCTCGTAATGCTTATTGGCTTATTACAAGTTTTAGCTTATTGATTTTCGGATTTCACAAAGGATTTAGTCACTTTAAAGTTCATTTCATTAAGTTGATAATCTTTTATGTTTTACAAGTTGTCAAATTTAAGCTTTTCGAGTTGTTTAAGTTTTGGATAAAATAGATTATTGATTGTGCTTATTGAGTTTTACACTTGCCACGAATTTCGGATTAAGAGTGCATCCCATCGTAATCTTGGGGCTTCACACATTCCGACGGGTTTCTACACATTCCGATAGATTTCAGTGTTTTGATCGCAATAACCCGTTTGGGTTCTACTTTGCGATCGGGTGGCTAATTCCCCTTTATTCCGATCGGGACTGCGATCGCTCATTGCGATCGCACATTCCGACGGGACTAAGGTCTTGTTAAGACGAAGTGTTGCCCATTTTTCGACAGCAACATTGCGATAGTAAGCTTTCCAATAGATGCACATTGCGATAGAAGTTTTTACAACATTCCGATCTAGATCTTTGCGATCTAAAAATATTCCGATGGGTATTAA